>OOIL02002033.1:285035-407554 GCA_900332095.2 Cuscuta campestris | reverse complement strand
GCTGTCTTTGGAATGTCTTCTGGTTTCACAGGAATCTGGTGGTAACCTGATCTGAGATCGATCTTTGAGAAAATAGTCGCACCTCGTAATTAATCAAACAGGTCGTCAATACGGGGTAAAGGATAACGGTTCTTGATTGTCACTTTGTTCAGCTGGCGATAGTCAATGCATAGTCTCATCGATCCATCTTTCTTACGGACAAAAAGGAGAGGTGCTCCCCACGGGGAAACACTAGGACGGATGAAACCCTTAGCTTATCTAACAACTCCTGTAGTTGAGCTTTCAATTCCTTCATTTCTGCAGGGGCCATTCGATAAGGTGATGCTGAGATGGGTCCTGTACCAGGTACAAGATCAATAGAGAATTCCACTTCCCTTGGAGGAGGTAGACCAGGAAGTTCCTCAAGAAATACATCAGGAAACTCACAAACCATAGATATGTCCTTATGATTAGGTGTTTCCTTCCGTATATCCTTAACAGTGCACAAGAATGCTTCGCATTTCCTGCGAATGAGTCGTTTTGCTTGCATATAAGAGATGAATTCTGGGGCTTTTGGGAGAAGTTCTCCCCGAATGATTACTTCGTTACCATCGGCTGTACGAAGTTTCACCACTCGTTCCTTGCACTCGACAATAGCCTGGTGTTTTGCCAACCTGTCCATGCCAAGTATAACGTCAAACTCCTTGTGAGGGAGTTCAATGAGATCAGCTAAGAATACATTTTCTTGAGCCATCAATGGACATTGATTATAGACATGTTGGAGACGAAGACTGTGTCCCAGTGGGTTCGATACAACTACTGGATGCTCGAGAGTTTCCTTAGTGACGTCAGATGTAACAGGAATAGGTACACATATGTATGATAAGGTAGATCCAGGGTCAATTAATGCAGATACAGTGATATCAAATAAAGTGAACATACCCATGATGACATCATTGGCCTGCGGATCTGTACGTCCCTGCATGCATACGTACGAGCTTGTGCTCGTCCCTGCTGTTGTCTAGTTGCTGGCTTCCTTGGTTGGTTGGACGCGGCCGTAGAACGATGACTCTAGGTAGGCACGGCCCGCCGAATAGTAGAAACACCCAGCGTGCTTGGTGCTGTGGAGAAAACCTTGCCTGGGTTGTCGGGCAGTCGTCCCGAAAGTGACCTGCCCAACCACACCCGAGGCAAAGACCCTGTGTAAGCCAACACTCACCTGCATGTCTGCGGTTACAGTGTGGACATACTGGATTACGGTATGTCATCTTCTCCTGCCCGCTCTTACTAGTGACGGCCACAGATGTAGAGGGAGTAGATTTCGCTCGCTTATCATGGCGAGAGTTGCTCGGTGCGGAGAAGGTCCTCTTGCTACCATGTCCCATTTTCGGGCCAGATTGGACGGTGTGACTTTCTTCCAGAAGTGCCTCCTCATACGCAGCTTTCCTGATGAGTTCCTCGTTCAGCTCAAGAGCTTTCTTATAGACATCGTTGATATCGGCTCGGGGAGCAATTATAAGTGTTGACGACAGGTCTGGTCTCATACCCTTGATGAACTTCTTGCAGCGTTTCTCCATGGTGTTGACCAAGTCTTTACCAAACTCGGCCAGTCCGTCAAATTGCTGACGGTACTCGAGGAGAGTCAGCTTCCCCTGAGTGAAATTGGAGAATTCCTCATATTTGGCATCTACATAGTGATCGGGCACATACTCTGCTATGAAGAGTGGCTCGAAGGTAGTCCATGGTACTGGCACGGGAATGGTTGCACCCACTCGTTTCCACCAATCATAGGCGGCATCCTGCAACAGAGATATGGCGTGCTGTCCCCAATCCTCGACGGGTACCTTCAAGTTCTCCAATACCCTCACCGTGCGTTCTTGCCAACGCTTGGCTATTTGAGGGTCCGCTATCTGGTCTCCGCAGAATTCATGTGCCCCATTCCTCTTGAGTTTTTCAATCGAGACAATGGGTGCAGGAGGAGGAGGTGGTGGTGGTACGTGCGCTCCAGCCATCTGCTGGAAGAACTGGAACATGTTCGCAACCATTTGTGGTTGGAACATCGGAATGGCTAAATTCGGGTTCTGACCCGTGAACTGCTCCGGAACGGGCTGAGGTTTTGGCTAAGGCTGCGGCTGCTGGGGTACGTAACTGGATGCTTCAGTGTGCACCGTATGCACACTAACATGTTCAGGCTCCGCGTGAGGGTTTGCCTGACCGTGAGTCGAGTCCTGACTCATTCTATAATTAATTTAAAATATAATTAGTCATAAGTAAATTAATTGTTTTACCTTCCCGGGAAGAGATGTGGAGAGATGCGGACTTGTGTTTGAAACTCTTTTGATTTGATTTCCAAAAATCATTTTTTTTGATCGAATGCTCTGATACCAAAATGTAACACCCCAACTCGAATAACCCAATTACTTAGATTATTTGAGCCGGAGTAGTTACCATGATGGTAAATACGCATGATAATTTGAAGGATAATTTTAAACCAATTTAAACTTTAACATAAATGATAATTTCAAATATTAAATTCAGAGTATTGCTGAATTAGTGCGGAAGCTTAAATATAAAACACAATCAAATTGTTTTACATTTTCTGGGTACTCGCCTGAAAAGGTATTTATTTAATTAAAACATCATAAATGTGGTCCACCAGTCCATACATCTCTTCACTCTCATTGACCTCCGGGATGGGCTCCATGACCAGTATCGTTACCTGCGTGTAGCAAGTAAAACAAACTACACGCTCAGCGTCAGCTGAGGAATACGCTAATACAATAATTCCAAATTGAATAGGAAGTAGACATATAATTATTCATGATGTGACATAATATAGCATATATGTTCAAGATGATAGTGATACGTAATGGATGTCATGCATAGTCATAATGATTGCACTTGCTTGATGATGAATTCATGCGGTATGATTCTAGGTCACAAGGACAAGCCTTGAACTATGAGATTCGCCCATTTTGCACGACGAACTCACGCAGAAATAGGGGTGGTACTCGAAAACCTAAGTACCATGTACGTACACTAAGCCCGGTCCGTGATGTCGGACTGCTAAGTCCCGCACAATCACAACTACAAGAGACGCACTTCCGCCTGATCTCTTGCGCATGCACATGATGTGATATGTTTCGATATGGATGATGAAATGAATCACATGATATGAACAATTTGTAAACAACATGATTGGATAAATATACTTTATTTTATTTGGATGAAATATGATAAAAATATCATTTAATTAAACTACGGGGCTCCGAATGGTCGACCGTTTGGCGGGACGGTCGACCTTGAACTTCATCGCGTCGGGTTGGAGAATTACCGTGACGGTCGACCGCGGTTGACCGGCGGTCGACCGTTGTTGACTGGAGGTGGATGGCAGTACTTGGCTGGGCAGGCGACGGTCGACCGTTGGCCACCGGCGGTCGACCGTTTGTCTGACAGTCTTGCTCCGTTTCGATTTTTAATGCAACGGTTGACCGTTTACGTCGACCGTTCGGGTCTGCGAATCCTATTTTTGATATTTTTGGATATCTAAAATACTTCTTTGAGTTATTTTAACACTTATGATTAACATATCTATGTATTTGAAGTATTCTTAACATTTATATTTTCATTTAAGGTGAAGTATCAAGAAAAACATATTTTTACTTTATGAGTCTAATGAGTTTGATCTTAAAGCACAAATGACTTATAATATGGCAATCAATCCTAACGATATATCTAGATTGATATTCAACCAAGGATTGCTTTACTAAGGTGCAATGTACTCGCCTTGATATCGTAGAGGTCGGAAAAATAGAAAGATAATAATACGCCTCAACGAACGTTCAACGTACGGTCGCCCCTATCAACTTCGAGCTTCTGACGTTCAATCTTCTTGGAAATAATCTCCGGAAGTTCCTAATAACCACGAGAGAATTGAAGGTAAGTATTTGGAAAGAAACAATATGAAAACGATGAAGAAACATGGCCAACCCGAGGAGCTCTCCACCACTGGAGCAGTCCCGGTATTTTGGCCATATCTCCTTCGTTACTTAACGAAATCGCGAGCCGTTTGTTGGGTTGGATTCGTAACATCCGGGGTTACGATTTTGGTATAATAAACATTTTGAGAAAATGAACGGAAAATTTCAGAATTGACTCACAAGTAGACTGATTGTTTTGTGCTCAGGATTTTGCATTGGAAACCTTGATGCTTCTTCTTGTTTCTTCTTCTTCTTCTTGGCTCAACAATGGAGATGAATGAAGTGGATTCTTCCCCCTTCCTGAACTGCCGACAGAGAGAGAGTGAGAAAGGAGAGTGGATATTCGTGAAGTGAAATGAGAATTTGCAAAGTGGAAGGAAATTTTTGGAGTATTATATTGGAGATTGGAATGTGGATGTAGTGGGTTTCCTAGCATGTTCCTAGGGTGGCCTAATTGGAGACTTTGGAGATTTGGGTTACGTGATTGGGAGATTTGGGGAATAAAAATATATTCTCCTACTCCGTAACTGATAAACTGGCTAAAACGATACGCGCTTTTTCGCCCAAACTATTTCAAATTTCAAAATGGATCGCATTTTTGGAATCAGACTGTCAAAACTAAAATTTTGATATAATCAAATTATTTTTCTGAAAACTTTTATTTTTCAGTGTTCGGGTCTGTCTCAGTCATTAATTAATATTTAAATTAATTAATTCTTTTAGGCCTAATTTCGGGACATTAGAGAGTTGGTATTAACAGGCTGCGCTAGATGAACTCACTGTCAGATGTGGATATCGAGATTGAGCTCAAGGAATTGTTAAAATTCCTAGAAGAGCAAATTAATGAGATGATTCTTGAATTTCTACGGTGTTACTTTAAGAAAAGGCTCTAAACTTGCTTTAAGAAACAGATTTGTATAAACAAATAATACTTACCTTAAGAATGAACTAAAACAGGATATACTTTTGTGAGAAGTAAACAGATCATAGTAAAAAAAGCATTAGAAAATGTTTAAGAAGATATGCATAATTTATGTATCCCTGTTTCAAAATCATACATTTTAATAGGGAAACCTAGGTTAAAAAAGGTTACTAGGAAACTAAGCTAATAGAATAGCATTGACTAAATGACTAAGGTAGGTAAAAAAATGTTACTGGGAAACTAAGCTAATAGTCGCTTAGGGAAACCTCTAATGGTTTAAAAGGTTCAGAGGAATATCATAATTTATTTTTATGTGTTCGTATATGATTTGCTTGATTGTTTTTTGTTACTATTGAAACACGGGCTTGTCACGTTTTCGTACTAAAGCCATGTTTGTTTTTATGACAGGTTTTGATAATGCCAAACCGCCGTGATCAAGTAGAACATTGAACATACAAGGCGAAGAACGAAGATGAGAACAAGATCTAAAAGAAGACCAAGAACGAAGACCATAGTCTTAGTGTCGTTGAGTCGATCTTTATTGTGATCAAGACCGACACAATCTTTACACCTTGGCTCTTTAGGCTAAATTCTTTTTATTGCATCTATTACATCATAAAAATGTTTTTCAAACATGTTTAAATCATTAAAAACACTTGGTGTTCGCCCAAACCAAATACCAAGCCATCCGGCGTTTGGCTTTCAGAAACCGGCGTTCGGCATACGGTTATCGGTGTTGGTTTTTGGCGTCCGAACCAACCAAGTGGTTTTCAACATTTTATGATTGGTTTTCACTCTTTGGCATGTTTAAACAGTTCTCCAAAAAAACACCTTGAAAACCACCTTTCGTTTTTGGTCGTTTGGCAAAAACCACGCAAAACAGCGTAAACTTGGCTAGCCGTGGTTTTTACTCAAATGACGTGTTTTTTAAAATCTCTCACTTTATTTCTTATCCAAACACATTAAATAAGTGTTTTAAACACTTGTTTTTTACTTTGGAGAACTTTGGATTTTTCGGTCGGTTTTTGCATCGGTTGGCTAGGCCGTGGTTAAGGCAAAAACCATGGGTTTTTGGCTAACCACCCACCCAGCAATGGGAAGAACTTCCCATTGATGGGTAGGCAGTCCTTCAGCCTAACCAAGTTCCAGAACCATGCCAAACAGCGATGGGAAGTTCTACCCATCGCTGTTAAAGCCTTGGTCCAACATCAACACAAGGCAGAACGACCTTACCCAGCGATGGGGAGCTTATCCCATCGATGGGAACCCAGCGATGGTAAGGCTAAACCATCGATGGGAAGGCATGACCATTGGAAGTCATCTAAGGTTGATTCTTTCCTTGTTTGGAAGTCAACCTCCCACCCAGCGATGGGAAGCTTGTAACCATCGATGGGTAGGTGACCGTTGGCTTCAAAACTGAAGGAAAAATGGCTTACTAGCGATGGTTGAGTCTAAACATCGATGGGAAGTCAATATCCTGCAGATCCCAAAATTTATTCAACCCCATAAATCAAGCCAATCACCCCTTTAATGTATTTGTCCGTTGGAGCCTATTTTGGCACTATAAAAAGGGGTGTTTGGGTCTGCTTTTATCATCAATTCACTTCACAATATTCATATTATCATTGCATTCAAATCAAATTATTTTCCATAGCTTTCTAGAGCCAATTTGTGTGAAGTTTGAGTTGTTCTTGAGCATATATATTTTACTTATATCCACTCTTAAGGAGAGTCTTGTTCTTGAGTGTCTTAGTGTTGTATACACGTTAAGGGAAGCTTGTTTCCCTTGGTTGTACGAAGGAAAGGTATTTTCCTTCGGGTTGAAGTTTTGGAGTGCGGTATCTCCGAGCAAGTGTTGTTGAGGCTCATGGGACTCGAGTTCTCAGGTTGTAACGGTTTGTTAAGCGCCCGTAAGCTTAACGGAAGTAGTATAGCTCGAGAGAAACTCTCGGGAGACTGGATTAGCCACACGTTGTGGTGAACCAGTAAAAATCTTGGTGTGCTCCCTTTACGCTTTCTACGTTCTTTACTTGTCACGTTCTTAATTTTTTATTCGTGCGATTTCTACAATCAAACTCTATTCACCCCCCCTCTAGCGTTGGTCACTTATTCTAACAGTTACAGTGTGGTCAGTTTTTCCATTAAAGAGATCAATAAACCAAGAAATGCAGTGCCTTGACCAATAGATTATGTAATGATATTCATATAATTTCCTAAAAGAATGTTTTTAACCATATAGGTGATGGCTTAATTTCGGCATGATGTACATGCTATGAGTTATATTTTAGAAAAATATGTTTTTAACCAAGATGTTTAATGCCTGTAAAGGCATAATTTATTGCCAGAATCAACAGCAAAGTGCTTGGATGCTACTAAGCAACCATACAGGCTATGAGTTTTTTTTGCACACAATGACTGTAGAAGAATAGATGGGCTGGATGGTGGTAAGGGGCTTTTTCACCAATGACTTTAACGAAACGCTCTAAACTTGCTTTAAGTAACAGATTTGTATAATCAAATAATACTTACCTTAACAATGATTTCTGTGAAGAAGAATTATTCCGTGAAGAAATAGTACTTACCTTGAAACTGAACCAGGAATTAGAGCTAATGAAAGTGAACTTGAAATTTTTAAAAAGTACATTATTCACTACAAACAATGAAAAGAAACTGGGTGATCAGAAATAATTATCACAATCAGGGGAGAAAACCATTCTATACCAATGAGTAAATTTTTTTCAAAAAATATCATAAATAATTCACAAACCACAGACAAAACAGGATACGTACCTTTCATTGAACTAAAACAAATAATACTTACCTTAGCCATGAACTAAAACAGGACAAACCGATATGCAATGTAAAAACAAAGTGAAGATTTAATAACTGTAGTTCTATTCTGGCAATATAAGTTTATGGAAATCTTAATATTTTTAGCTAATGGACAAATAGTGCTAGGTTATTGAAGATGACTAATGGTTTAAAATATAGTGTAACACCCTAGAAACCGGTCTAGTAGTTTACCAATAATTAAATAAATATAATTATTTATTTACGACGATCTATTATTTTAAAGAATTAAAAGATATTTTAGAGATTCTAATCGTCTCAATATAACGAGATTAATCCGATTATATTTGTAAAGATTCAAATTAAAGGACTAATTGGTACTAATTAACCGAAAGAATTAAGACGGATCACGTGGAACGTATAAATGTTTGTCATTTGAATATAAAAGTTATGTGGTTGGGTAGGGATCGACGAATCGAATCCAACAACGCGAACAGATCCCAATTTGGAGCAAGTTGGCCCGAAAAGTGTGCTTTACCTAGACATGTTATTTTATATTAAGCAATACAAAACCCTAGGCTTATTTTCACGCGTCATTCCAACGCCGCCCGCTATCTTCTTCTTCGATCGAGCCAACACCGCCAACAACCTTCAGCGATCGCGACAAGGATCATCAATTTTCTATCCAGTGAAGTGCAGCGAGGAAGAAGACCTCCCTGTTCTCCGGCAACCTTCGACGGCGATGAATTCCACCGGCGACCCTCGCGGTCCAGCGACCTCTGTTCTGGCGAAGGCCAGCAGCGACGAACCACCAGGGTTTGGCAACCTCCATGGTTTCCAGCGACCCCTCTTTGTGCTCAGGCAACGGAGTTCGGGCAGCGGGTAGTCCTTGTCGGCAACAATTGAACCAGCAAGAGGATTGACCATGATGTTTTCCAGCGAGTTGACTCAGTCAACGGCGACAGCGTTTCCAGCTCTGTCCAACAGGGGTTTCGGGCAGTAGCGGGCAGCAGGTTGGAGTGCTCCGATGTTGGCATCCGAGCGACGTTCTCTAGAACTGAATCATATCGAAACGAATCGAGGTGAGTACGTGGACATCTAACACTAGAATATGCATCTAAGTTTGAAATTCCGTTCATAATTGTTATCGTGGTTGATCTGTGTGATTTATCTGTATAATTGTTGGTTGTGGTTTTGGGAATTGTTGTCGTTAAACCAAAAAGGGTAGTATGCATGATTTAGGCGTTGATTGATGAATTAATGTGCTTGATAATGTTTAGAATGTTAATATGAACCTATTAGTGTTGTTATGAGATATCTGTTGGTTTGATGCTGAAAACGAAACAGGTATGAATATGAATTTGTTGGTCAGACGGTAGGCGGTACCGCCAGGACGGTACCGTGCTACCGTCACACTTTGTTGGGTTCTTCTGCCTCTGCCGGTAGTTGCAGCCGTACGATACCTAGGTACCGGACGGACGGTAGGCCCTACCGCCTTGTCGGTAGTTGGCTACCGTAGCAGTCCTACCGAAAGAGTTCATTGATTCGGACGGTACCCCTGGTACCGTAAGACTGGTACCCAGGTACCGTGAGGACGGTACCACGTACCGTGACAGGTATCGTTTGGTACCTGGTGCCGGGTCTGTCGATCTGTGTTTTCGTCAAGGATTGATTCCGAGACTTCATGTGTTGCATGACGGTAAACATGGGTGTGTACTCCCAGTGTTGGGCCGCTATTTGATTATGTTGGATATCTTGTTAAATGAATTGTGGATTCATGGATGTTGTATTATGTATTGATTAATGAATATTGGATATATCACCTAGAAGAACTCTAGGAAATGAGTGGCAAGGTATGCCATAAGTATAGTAGCTAGAGCCAAGTGATACCTGCTGGGTCCAATGGCTGTTCGGGTAAAAAACGTGTACACGGGGATCTAAGAACTGTCGTTCCGAAGGGGACAGGGATCTCACCCACCCAACGAGGAACTCCCTAGTTGGTTTGAGCTTGACCTTCGTTCCGAAGGGGAAGGTCATGACTCCATAATAAAGTCGAATTCAGTTAAGCTTTAACCTAGTATAGGTTAAGAGCCAAGTACGATAAGGAAAGTAAAGTGAATTAAAAAGGAAAGTTCCTAATACATATACCGATGTTGTTGTATCTTATGAACTGTTATGATGTTGATTATGCATGTTATATCTTGTATGCCGTATGATTGTTGCCAAGCATGTTGTGTGCATGATATCATGTGATAATTATGAATTAGTGGATTCGCCTATGTGTATGTTCGAACTGTTAGATATTTCTCACTTAGCTTCAATGCTGAGCGTGTAGCCCTTTTTCCTATTTGCTACACGTAGGTGGTTGTGGTAGATTGACTCTGGAATCCATCCCGGAGAGCAGCATGACGGAGGAGATGTACGGATGCAGGGATTTAATGTTTGGTTTAAATATAAGGCTTCCGCACTGTTTGTATAAACTCTGATATGTATTTAAATTATGTTAAGTTGTTTGAGGTTTAAATTAAATGTTTTAATTTATTGGAAAATATTGTATGTGGATACCAATTTAGTAGCAACCCGGTTCGCTAATCTATTTATTCGGGTTATGCAGGTTGGGGTGTTACATTTTGGTATCAGAGCATATGGTTTTAAAATCGGTCTTCAGACCATTGCAAAGTACTATTTTGGAAAATAGTTAAGTGAAAGTAGTATTATTTTGATAATAATAATAATAACGGCAAAAAAAAGAAATTGTCCTAAGTACTGCATCTGCATCCTCCACGTCAGCTTCGCCTCCCAGGAAGGTAATAAATTATCTCATAATTGCTTAAATGTTTGTATGGAGCTGATTGCTCAAGTTGTTTGAACTGAACTGATTGTTCGAATAGTTGTGCTGAGCTGATTGCTCAAATACTTGTAAGAAGCAGGTTGCTTGACTGTCTGTGTGAAGTTAAGTTGACTGCTGGAATATCTGTGTTGAGCTGCGAATTGTTGATTATTGTGCATATTGAAATGCTACAGTCTAAGGTAGGAGTTCACAACCTGTAGATGGAACCTACTACTATAAGGTGAATGTTAGTATAAACTCTGACTATGAGAGGCTAAGTCGCAAAAGAAAAGAGTGTAACATAGTACACATATTAAAATATCTTGTCTAGTATTCGATTATCTCATTTGGTCACCAGAATAGATAACCAAATTCTGAAGGGCTGCAGACCTGGATGAATGAGGGTATCTTATTTTGGTATCAAACGGGAATGATCGTATAAAGGACAAGGAGAACTTGTTTGATTATTAAAAGAAATAATACCTACCACCAACACATCATAGTGTAGTGTTGTGGCTGGATACAAACCAAAAGAACGTAATGAATAATCTATCTAGCAAGATGTGAGGTACTAACGTGCCCTGATCGACAAGATGAGACGAATGAAACGGACTCGAAAGAAGTTACAACATCGACATGTAGAGTTGGGATTATCCGTTAGTAGACGCACCGTTGAAGGGCTTCTGATCCATTACAAAGTCTAATTAGCAGGTACTAGAGACGCCGATAGTGATAGTGGTGACGTTAATAGAACGCCCCACTTAATCTCGTTAGTATGACTCAAATAATAATTGAGGAATCACTTTAATGAACCAGGAAGGAATCAGTTAATCTCGACTATGCCGTTGAAGACTTTTAGGTTACGACTTGTGAAGGCTGAACCTACTCCTAGATCAATGAATGCACTTAATGTCGAGTACGTTACTATTAATGTCGTGTTACAAAGTTGAATGCCACCTGAAATTTGGGATGAATCGCTGAATGCGCGCCAAGAATGTGAAGTTACGAAATCACTACATACCGCTTGAAAGGAGCAAAACACGATAACCTTGAACACCGAACTACATTTACTACACCAACCACGCACGACCCATTGAGGGTACGAAGCTGAAGCAAACACGAACACAATGAATGTGTGCGACACAACAGCACGTAAACACTCCATCCGAAGAACTGAATTTGCACCCCGACGTGACTTGAACGCAGCGAATTGTTGAGAAGAATATTGTTATTAATACCACGCAAATTACTCGAGCTAAGTAGGGCGTACGACACGCTCCTAGGGACATGACGGCTAAGGTACGCCGTACGCCTGACGAGACAATATATCGATAATCACTGATGCTGTAGAACTAACAAACATGACATGAAAGAATACGAATGACGACAACTGCAAGACGATGATGGATGCTGACAACATAGTATCGATGAGTATGACGCACGAATCGTTAGACGACATGTATGAAATCTGATTAGACAATTGACGTCAAGCAAGCCACCTAATCGAATATACCGAGCAAACGCGAGAGATGGATAACAGGCCAAGGAACGACTGTTGCTACTACTTCTGACGAAGTACCCTTGACATGCAAACCAAACTTGTTGTTGATAGATCAATCAAGATAAGCGTGTTCCGCAAGAAACGAGCCGACAACTAACTTTTTGATGTTCGACACCTCCTCAAGTTAAACATGAACATATGTAGTTTGTATAATGAAGGATTCCCAAAAGACACGCGCGAGAAATGTGTTGAAGTTTAACGATCCTTAGGAAGTAATTTTTGAAACACCTTGTCGAACGTGTGTGATTGTACGAAAGTTGGGTTTGAATATCGTGACAAACCAACAACTAATGTTCCTGAACCGTTAAATTTTATCTGTAATCTACACCTGCATGTTGATTATACTGGTTGTTCTTTACTTTGACCCATTGACGGTGATCAAAGTTCTACTTGTGAATGAAGATAGTATCTCCGTAACGAATTGACAAAACCTTTTACCAAAACCAAGCGATGACGTTCCTGTGAAGATAGCAATGCCTTGTGTGGCAAGAAGTTGATGTAATAATGTTGACTTTGACTTTTAAACTCGTACTTGGTGAAACATCAAACTTAAACGTAATAATGAATTTTTTTTGAAGAAAATGCATTTATGAAATCATCGTGATCCTACGAAACCAGGCTGAACGTCTATGCAACTCCTGAGGAAAACTCGCTGCAGACCTCAACGATTAAGATTCTTATTCTATCAATAACGAAGACACGTATACGTATGGACGAGAAGAAGGATTCTATCTCGTCACCTGAAGCATCCAAATCACCCTGAACGCATCGTGCAAAGAATCGTTGAAAGGAAAGTTGTTTTGAAGGTCGTTACGAGTAAACTACTGAAGTTTCTATTAAACGAATTGCTAAAACGAAAATCTGTAAGTCCTAAGTACCTCGACTTTATCGAAGATCGTGAACATAACCGCGTGTTAAAGAATCTCCCATCTGTTCAGAAGAAGAGCCGTGGATAAAGAGATGATTGAATTAATTCTTAATAGGAACATATCTTGTAGTAGACTCAAACAAACTAGCACGTTAATTAATGACGTGAAAATATTGTAAACATGAATGATAATCGTACTGTAATCCGCTTTTAGTAGGCATTAGAAGTTGACTCCTCTCGAGAACAATGCAAGTATGAAGCGACAACACAGTGAAACTAATTGTGAAGGTATGCTACATTAATTGTGACGTAATAACGTGATAGAGAGAAGAACAACTCAAGATAGACTTACGTAACGACTTCTAACGCTCGACGAGCCTAACAGTGAAACGAACATTCCTATGCTCAATTGTCGACCACACAAAAGGCGTGAACGTTACCAGAACCCCTCTAGTCGATGAGAAATCTTGAGAAAATTTTATGCTGACGTCGTAAGCTAACGAAACAACAAACCTCGAATACGAACTGAACAATCGATCAAATAACCTACACTGCGATATCTGAAAGCTTAACCATTGTCGGAATGCTCTATAGAGGTACTCCATACATGTCCGTTGGAATCAAACTCAAGAAATATTGAATTATGAACTCGACGAACTTGTCATATGTCCTGAACGAAACACAAATACAAAACTCCTACGATAATACCTCAAACGATAAACGAGGAGAGTTCCATGGGAATGGCGTGGCCATTCACCTAACCATAATTGCAAAGCAAACGTGAACCAATTCATTGAACTTCCTAACCTTGAAGAATTTCGGGGACGAAATTCCTTTAAGGGGGAAGAAATGTAACGCCCTAGAAACCGGTCTAGTAGTTTACCAATAATTAAATAAATATAATTATTTATTTACGACGATCTATTCTTTTAAAGAATTAAAAGATATTTTAGAGATTCTAATCGTCTCAATATAACGAGATTAATCTGATTATATTTGTAAAGATTCAAATTAAAGGACTGATTGGTACTAATTAATCGAAAGAATTAAGATGGATCACGTGGAACGTATAAATGTTTGTCATTTGAATATAAAAGTTATGTAGTTGGGTAGGGATCGACGAATCGAATCCAACGACGTGAACAGATCTAAATTTGGAGCAAGTTGGCCCGAAAAGTGTGCTTTACCCAGACACGTTATTTTATATTAAGCAGTACAAAACCCTAGGCTTATTTTCACGCGTCATTCCAACGCCGCCCGCTGTCTTCTTCTTCGATCTTCCTTCTTTGATCGAGCCAACACCGCCAACCACCTTCAGCGATCACGACAAGGATCATCAATTTTCTGTCCGGTGAAGTGCAGCGAGGAAGAAGACCTCCCTGTTCTCCGGCAACCTTCGACGGCGACGAATTCCACCGACGACCCTCCCTGTCCAGCGACCTCTGTTCCGGCGAGGGCCAGCAGCGACGAACCACCAGGGTTTGGCAACCTCCATGGTTTCCAGCGACCCCTCTCCGTGCTCAGGCGACAGAGTTCGGGCAGCAGGTAGTCCTTGTCGGCAACAATTGAACCAGCAAGAGTATCACGTGCTCAGGCTCCCCCTAATGGTACTCATCTAACAATCGCAGAGTATCAAAATGGGAACAAGTGAGCGTATAACGTAATTAGTATGATGCTTCGATGTGTGCTCACGTGCTCAGGCTCCCCTGTGGGACAGCCTGTACGTCGTTGCCTGCTGCTTGGCTCATTCTCTATGAGAAGAGCTTAAATCAGAACTAATTACAATATGACATATAAATGAATTAAATAACGGTTTACCTTTCCCTGGGAGTGACGTGATGGGAGATGCGGCTGTGGACTTTTTGAAAATACCCTTTAACCAAGATGACAAAATATTTTTTTTTATTTTTTTTCACAAAACCGAACTGCTCTGATACCAATTTGTAACACCCGCCTTCCGTGGACCCGGTTCACCCTCGACCCAACGGACCGGTAGTGATACATGGGCTGTCTAAGAACCGTCCGTAGAGAAAAACACATTAATGTCTATTTATTATGTAACAGTTGGGTTTAATTGATGAAATAAATGGTAGGAAGTTATTTGCAAAACGTGTGTGACATAAATGCAGAGTAAAAGTGGAAGTAATATATAAGTCCAAAATAAGTAAAACGACATATGGTGGATTCATGCCCAAAAGATTAATTAATTAAATGTATTTAAATATTGGACTTGTCCGTGCGCCGCCCATCCTCCCATCATCACTGTCCTCCAGGATTAGCACCCGTACCGTCATGTCTACCTGCGTGTAGCAAAAACAACTACACGCTCAACAAAAGCTGAGGAGTGAATCTAACAAAAGAACATTAAGTGATAACCCATATGCTTATACACATATTAATACCTGTACTTAACGTACGGGAAACCACATGTTTACCAACTGATTAATTTGCACTTGATGGGATACCATTACACATAACAAAATGAATAACAACCACATTGAACGTTGATGTGACGTGGAACATACAAAATGTTGACAACCACATTGAATGTTGACGTGACATGAAACATACATGATGACAATATGACTTGATGCATGACTTAAGCTATTAGGGACACCCCTGACTTAGTCTCACTTGACAGGATCACCTCTGCACTCCAGTAATGACACGGACTCGACAAAACGTCGTAAGTGAACTAGCACAAAAACCGGGTGGTAGCCGTAGCCTGACTACCATGTACGTACACAAAGCCCACCTGATGAAAACCCGTTGGATCCCAAAGGTTCCTGGACGTGCCCACTGTAGTAGGCGCACGAAAGCCTGACCTCCCTACAGCGGTATGCACATGATGATGAACCTAGGACATGCGTCTATAATGAACATGATGAATGCTTGATGTATTTACCTTTGGTCAATACCAAGAATATATCAATTAAGTAACATACATAATGAAGATTAACATTTGATGCAAACACACAATCAGATTCTGAGTCAATATGGTCAACGGGGCTCGTTGATAACTCGGGTTTGGGTTAATATTTTTATTCTTTTTTTCGGTATTTTTAGCATTTTTAGTGTTTAATTTTTATTTGTTTAGTTTAGTTTTATTTTAATTCCTATTTTTACAAACCTTTTATTTCCATTCAAAAATAGTAGTCTTTTAATCATTTTTTTTACATTCTATTATTTTTATTTTTTTTCCCTAACCCAAATTATCAGATATCTTATTTTTGGAGAAAAATGTAGAAAAAAGGCCAAAGTGCAGTTCAAGTTTGGAAAGAAGATATTGATTTTGGGCTAGAGCCCAAACCCATCATCAAATAAAGAAGTCCACCAGGCTTGTCCTTTTCATATTTACGCACAAAGGAAAAAGAGAATAGAACCGGCGACTTCTTCTTCACCACAGTGAAGACCATCTCAAGGTCGACGCTCCAACGTCTCTCCCTAAAATTCGCTCCTCATTTACACTCCAACAGGAAAAATCTTTCGGCTATAAATTGCGCCATCGACCAAACAAGGAAAGGGGGGAACAACAGAAGGGCATCGCACAAAATAGAAAAGTGAGGAGCGGCTTTGGCCGCTGCAATTGGCGCCACCGGAGAAGGAAGCAGACGGCGGCCGACGACGGCTCGCTGGCGTTCGACGATGGTCGGCGGTGATAGATCAGGCGGTCCCTTCAAGCTCCAATTCTTCAGTTTGTTCATCTTCTTCAACAATTGGTAACCATATATTTGTCAATTTTTTTCTTCTCCAATTTCTTTGTAAAAGTGTTGTTTCAATTCAATTTTTACATTTTAGTTTGTTATTGTGTTAATTTCGAAAATTCCAAAATGGTTGGTGTTCTCTAATGGGTTTTTTTAATGTTTATATTAAATCCCTTATGAATGAAAATTGATTCTTACTAGTTTCTTCAATTTTTGCGCAAATTGATGTTAAGTTGGTTGAATTATAAATTTGATTTCATTAGTAGGTTGGTATGTCGAATTCGGTTATCATTGAAGCTAATTTAGCTACATATTTTAGTTAAATGATTTTCGAATTCATACGTGACT
The DNA here is from genome assembly GCA_900332095.2 of Cuscuta campestris. NCBI lineage: Eukaryota > Viridiplantae > Streptophyta > Magnoliopsida > Solanales > Convolvulaceae > Cuscuta > Cuscuta campestris. Next base: position 390,572 of record OOIL02002033.1, on the reverse strand, counting down.
CTTCTTTGTGACTTGTGTTTTGTAAAATTTTAAGGTAAATGAACTTCTTAGCCACATAAGTTGGACATTTTCCTTAAGATTCGTTACGTTATAGAGTGATTGTTTATGTCTTGGTGTTTGTTTGTTATTTTCATAAAAATTGGGATTGTTTAAGTGCAATAAACAACTCTTGATTTAATGAAAATATGTAATGTTTTTCTTATGTGAATAGAATACAATTCTTATGCTTGAGTAGTTCAAGGAGACCTGCAAAATATTTTCATCATTAGACGTTAAAGTTTATTAAAGTGTATCAAATGTTCTTCATGAATACTTTGTGCATGGGAGTTAGAATGAAAAAAAGATTCGTTCTTTTATAAACTTTTTCATCTTTTGGAATCATTGTTTGAGCGCTTGAGGTGAGTGGGGGTTCCAAGTAACCAAAAGGTCTTTGAATCTTTGACTCCGGGCCTTATAGAGAGTTGACGATCCTCTATATGTGGTCAAGGATATGAATCAACTCGAGCCTTTGAGTTCTTTTCTATTCTTAAGTGCGTAAGTTACGTAATATATTGTCTAAGTGCCTATTATACGTGTAATGTTCGTGTTGTGTTCGTTCTCTTTCTAATTTTGTTTCGGGTTTTTGGCGGTGTTTCTTGGGTTACCTTAGTTGGAGAAGTTGATAATCTATTGAGCTTGTTTTCCCTATTTTTATTAAAAAAAATCCAAAAAAAATAAGAAAATATAAAAAACCAAAAAATATTTACTTTTTATTCAAACCCCCTCTTTTTGTGTTGTTTATAAGTAATATTATAAGTTCTTTGTTTATATAAGTTATATTTATATGTTTTTAGTTATAAGTTTTATTATAAGTTTTATAAGTTCTTATCATATGTGTAGTTTTTTTATTTTATTTCGTGACAATGTGTGTGCATGCTTAAATGATTTCAAAAGTACAAACTTTCTCCGTGGGATCGACCCTTACTTGCCCTAGCTATAGTTTTTGTTTGATTATATCTTGGGGGTTAGTTAAGGATATTTTACAAATTTTTAATTTGTTTTGGACCTTACGACAAGTTCTCAACAAATTTTTAAGATGAAGAACTTCAAGAAAATTGGAGCTGGAGTAGGTCCCTACCGCTGCCGCCACCTGCCATCGTAGAACGCCGGTGGGTTGCGTCAATAGCAGCGGCAAGAGCCGCTGCTCTGTTATTTCGGTATGATTCCCCTCTCTGTTGTTGCAATTCGCCCTCAATTTATAGGAAATTAGGAGCAAAGGGCCTTCAAATTTCTACCGTTGGAGCGCTTGAACGAGATTTATGGAGAGACGTTGGAGAAGATGTGCGTTACTTCAATCTGGCATTGGCTTCTTGCGAAGAAGAAGTCTCCGTTTCTTTTCCTTTGCCGTGAGTGAGAGTGCGTGAGACGAGGAGGAAGAGGTGCTGGGCTGGTCTCTTTTAGTATTGGGTTTGGGCTGCGACCCAAGCTCATTCACTTCCTTTCAAACTTGAACTGCATTTGGGGTCTTCTACTGCACTTTTCTCCAAAAAAATAAGATATCTGATAACTTGAGTTAGGAAAAAAAATAAATTGTAAAAAAAAGTGATTAAAAAGTACTATTTATGAAAGAAAAATAAAAGATTGGAAAAATGAGAATTAAAATAAAACTAAGCTAAACTACTAAAAATTAAACTCTAAAAATATTAAAAAATTCCTAAAACTGGATAAAAAGAACCAACCCAAACCCAAGTTATCACTCGTTCTACAAACTGCCCGAAATTTTGCATGCGGAACGGTCGACCGTACCCTACTGGTGGTCGACCGTGGGCTATGGTCTGAGTCTGGGTCACAAACGGTCCACCGTCGCGACCGGCGGTCGACCGTCACGGTGGTGACCGTCGGACGGCCAAGGGAACGGTCCACCGTCCGTAGCGGCGGTCGACCGTCCCGAGGACAGTCCTCCGACTTCGGCTTTGTTTTGATCCGTTTGAAAACTTAACACCTTGATTCTTTTTAGAACAATAATATATACATTTATGAATATATTCCTAGTGATTCCTAAGCCAATATATACGATCTTTATGTAGTGAACGTTTTGATGGCTAACATACGAACATGCATAGATTCTACGTAGGTTGCGTACGATATTCCTATAAACATAACGACATGGATTATAACTAAATGTTCTAGAATTAGAGGGGACAACTACTCACCTCTAAACAAATGGTTTGATGAAATGTAAGTGAATTGAATGGATGGATGACAATGAACGATGAATGGACGAATGAATGAATGAACGACTTCTCGCGTAGCCCTCCTTCTCTTCTACATCCTCGTCTTCTCGCTGGAAACTCCCCCCTTGGCTGTTGTCTTGGCCGAATACAAGTGAAGGAGGATGAGGGTTGTGTGTGTGGGAGTTACAAATGTGGTGGAGGAGGTGAAGGGAAGGGACTAATATATTGAATGGAAATTAATAGGATAATAATGGGTATTAATTGTAAGGGAAAATGAATGGTTTTGAGGTGTGGGTGGCGTGGGATTTGATGTAATTAAATGGGGAGTTATCTCCCTAATTTCTATTCCGTCGTGTAAAATCTGACCTGAGCGGTACGCGGTTTCCCCCCCGAACGGGTCCGAATTGAGATCTGTTTGCGTTTTTGGAATCAAACAGTCAAAACGAATTTAATGACATGTTCAAATAATTTTCCTAAAAACTTTATTTTCAAACTTCTGGGTCCACCCCAATCATTAATTAATTTATTTAATTAATGTTGAGAGGTCCGTTATTAAAACATCTTTTTATATTAAAATACATTAGCTTGGAAAGCCATTTTAAGAGATCGAAATCTCAATATTACTATTTTAAAATAATGAGTCTAAATAAATAATAATATTCATTTATTTAAAACCACGCCGGTTCGTAGGGCGTTACACTAAGTCTCGGTCTCTTGAACTTCGTCAAAGCACCGCACTAGTTTTGGCAAACAACCCTTGCCAATAGGATTCACTTCGAGATTTCACAACGGCTATCTCCAACCGTTTACAACGAAGATTTAACGGCTATCTTCTACCGCTCCCCCAAGGATTTCAAAGGCTATCCTTGAACCTTTACCAAAGGATTAATACGGCTATCCTTAACCGTTACAACGTGAGAATTTAACGGATATTCTCGATCGTAAGAAGGGTTGTTTGGTGGTCCCAAAGTGGTGAGATACAAAGTCTAGAGGGGGGGGTGAAAAGACTTTGTTACAAATTAAAAACTTTTTCGTTTCTTTTTGAAAACGTGAAAATAAGTGATTAATCTAGAGTTCTTGTGAACCTTAGATTGTGTGCGGAATTTGGTGGATAATGAGCAGTAATCAATATGGATGAGTTAGTTTTCACAGTTAATATAATTGCAAGTATGAGTAAAGATAAAACAGAGAGACACGCAAACTTTAACGATGTTCGAAGGTGGGGTAATCCTTCTACGTCCTCAAAATCCACTATGTAGTTGGTTGTTGAATAATGAACCAACAATTACACTTGTGTGAATTTCTGCACAGTATATCTTCGGAATGCCAATGTTCCTACTGCACTCGTGCTGGCTTTGTTGTTCCTTCGAAGGTCACGCTTCTTCAACAACTGCAAGATCCGAACAATAGGACTTGCAAGATCAACTTGTAAGAAAGTCGATGTACCCCCTTTTAATCAAGAAGTTTGATTAAAAGTTGTATCCTTCAACGTGGTGTGGTACTTGAGGCAAGGAAACCTTCAGGTGTTTACACTATAGCTCTTTGGAAGGAGGAGAAGTTTGCTTCTGGATAAGGAGTTTAGAAATCTCTCCTTATCAAGCTTTTTGGGCTAACTGCTGTGAATGAGATAGCTATAGTTTTCTTCGTTGTGTGTATTTCGTGCTTTTCTATCTCATATATCTCATTCGTATATTTCTCTAGTCTTCCAAGGATGCTATTTATAGCTGGATTGGGTAATCTATCCGTTGAATCAAAATAGACTATCCGTTGCATTTGTTGGCTTCAATTTTGAATGAAGATTGTGATTGAGGATTCCTCATTGGAATGAGTGTTTGGACATGCCCAATTGTTTGAGGAGGGATTCCTTTTTCCACAGAATCCGTCTTCTAGCTGTTGTTCAAGAATTCTAGACTGTAGCTCTTTATTCAGTTTGTATTCTAGTGCTTGTTTGGGAATTCTGAACGAGCTCTTTAACTTGAGAGGTCCAGACTTTGTCTTCAAGTCATTTCTTCTTGAATCAGCTTAATTATCTTCAATCTAGCCGTTGAAAATCAAGAGACTGATTTTTCCTTACCAACGGGTAGAATTTCTTCATTCAAGACTTAGATAATTTTCTAAGTCTTTTTCACTTGTTTGCTTATGAGAGTTCCGGTCTTTCTTGAGGCATCTGGTTCTTTCGCTGACAAATCCAGAATAGTCATTCATAGACTTCTGGGTGTGAAATAGATCCGCGATGGTCTTCCGATTTGGATGACTTAGCCTTCAGCGGGTTGTAGCGAGACATCCGGTTATCATGTAGTGTTCCGGATTAGAGGATCTTCAACTGCTTTGAGAAATCCTTACTTGTCTCTGACATTTCCGATCAAGATATCCAATTTCCATATCACTGAATCTGATTAAGTCTTCAAATATCAAACCACTTAGTGAAATATCACAACTTTATTGGAAACCTCAAGAACTTGGTTTTAACAATATTTCTAAAAAGAAAAATTACATTGAATATTGGGGGAGGCCTAAAGTCCCTATTACAATCTAAATACATCATCATCAAAATCTATAATATTTTTCCCAACAATTTCCCCCTTTTTGATGATGACAAACAAGTGTTTAAGAGTTCTGGTCGCTGTACTGAGAACTAATTTTATAACTTTCTTTTAGTTTCTCATAATATACAGCTTGTTAACAAAAACTCTTAAACAAATACAATTAAAAATTACAATAATTCCTAAACCAAGTCTTGTCTTGAGATTTGTGATATTTTCTACCATTTACTGCTTTCACTTCCAGCAGATTTTGCTTGGTAGTACAGATGGCAGTGCGTTTGATAGATCTTTAATATCCAAAGTGGATATTTGAGATCTTGGAAGCAACATCTCTCCAGAAAGCAAAAACAAAAACAAAAAGAAAGTGGAGGGAAATGAGGCGGCGGTGAAAGGAAAGAAAAAAAAGACAGAAGGACAAGAAAAAGGTTTTGAAAAAGAGAATTGATTGTCAAAAAGATAAAAGAGAAAAAAAATTTTAGAAAGAATTTTAAAAGAAAACCTATGGTGACTAGGGAAGAGAAAGTTTTGAAAAAGGTGAGCAAGCCTGGAAAGAGAGAGAGGCTTGCATCACAGCTGCAATTGAAAAAGAGAGAAAAAATTTTGAAAAATGCTGGTGAGAAGGGTGCAGAGACTGCACAAAGAAATTTTGAAAAAGGCTTGGGAGAAGGGTGCAGAGACTGCACAAATAAAAGAAAAGAAAGAAAAAGAAAGAGAGGGAAGAGGGAGAGATGAAAGTTAAAAAAAATTTAAAAAATGAAATTTGAAGAACAAAAAAGAGAGAAGGAAAAATTGAAACAAAAATGGAGAGAGTGTTGTTCCAGAGAAGGTGTATGGTGTAATCCTGAAAAATGCGAGATTTTCACCATAAACCTTCTCTACTGGCGAGATTCTCACCATAGACCTTGAATGTCTTTTCTTCTCATTAGGCTTTCTCCATTGCCGTCTATGAGGGTGAGAAAGAAAAATTTCTCCATTGAGGGTATTTTTCTTGCTGTTTTTCTCAGACAGTGAGTTTGAAGACTTTTCATATTGAGAGAGTTGTTTGTGATAGGAATGGATTGGAATGTCTTGGTTTAAATAGGAGGAGAGGTTGAGAGAGGGGAGGTTCACGGGTTCCATTAAGTGGGTAGTTGGAACGGTGAGTGTAAAAGAGTTTCAACTTCTAAGAAGTTGAATTTTGAAAAGTTGAAAGAATCTTTTATCAGTTACCAAGGTGTTGAAACTATTTCAATTAAAAATCAGTTTCGTTTGGTTTGAAAAACGCAACTATTCTGGTTTGGCTAAGCCCAAAAGAGTGGCCCAAAAAAAATCTATGCACTAAAGGGAAATTATTCCTATTGGGTTCTCAAGCCCAAAATAAAACTATCATTTTTCATTCCATATAGTTCTAATTTCTAATTAGAACGAGGTAGTACCAAAAAAAACTGTAATTCGTTTTTAAAAGAAAAAGTGGTACTCCCTCCGTCCCGCTATATTCGTCCACTTTTGACTTTTGGAACTGTTCATCTAAGCACTTTGACTCATCAAATTCTCTCAATGTGTAAGCCTAAATATAGTCATGTGTGATCTTGTTTGATTTGTCTTAACATATAGATTATTAATATATAATTTCTATAATTTTTTAATATACAAATTACAAGATAAAATGGATTAAAGAAGTGCATTGGATGGTGTGTAAAAATGNACTTTTGGAACTGTTCATCTAAGCACTTTGACTCATCAAATTCTCTCAATGTGTAAGCCTAAATATAGTCATGTGTGATCTTGTTTGATTTGTCTTAACATATAGATTATTAATATATAATTTCTATAATTTTTTAATATACAAATTACAAGATAAAATGGATTAAAGAAGTGCATTGGATGGTGTGTAAAAATGAAAGTGGACAAATACTCTGGGACGGAGGGAGTACTATTTTTCCAAAGTCCTGTACATTATAAAAATCATAAGGACCAGTAGTTTAGAGCATGTTTGGAAATGAACTAGAGATTAAATCTTAGTTTAAGAAGGCAGGTTTTGTAAAGTACCTGAATCGAAGATTTCCAACTTTAGTACTAAAACTGAGGTATCCGTCTTCCATTGCTTAGAGTTAATCAATAATTCATTGCCAAAAGCAATTGTTAGCCAAAAACAGTTAAGTTCCCCCTGAATGTATGCGCTTAAAGATAAATCTCAAAAATCATACTTAAAATGAATATGATCAAGCATACTTAAAATGAATATGATCAAGCATAATAAGCATAATTAAGAGAAGTATTAAGAAGTGTTTAAACCAAAACTCATGTTTAAACAAGAAGGTTTTTTCATCAAAGCACAATAATATTTCCAATACTTCCCCCTAGTTTGATGAAAAGAGCCTTCAGCGCTTCTTGCGCTTGGATGATCTGGCAGTCTCACCAATGCCTTGCATAAATCCACATTCTTCTTTGATGCGCCTTAGGTTGTTGTATCTCTCCTTAGTTTGAGCATCATTGGAGAAGTGAGAGGCAATGGTTCCTACAGCTTCTGTTCCATCAAGACCAGTGTCTGTCACATGCTGCATTGAGTTTTCCGGATTGCTCTGCTGGGCTTCCAGTATAAGTTCCGTCATGTTCAGATGAGATGGAATGTAAGTGAGTTCTCCTTTCTTGGACAATTACATCTAGCTTGCGTTTGCCAGTGTAGGTCCCAAAATGCCTGAACATCTTGAATGCTTCCTTCTGATTTTTAGCAATGACCTTGAGATAGTCTTGAGTCACCACTTGGTTTGCTGAGGACACTGCCAAGGCTGGCCTAATATCCATCTGGAGAAAGGATATCTGCTTCTGTAGGCTGATTGTAACTGTTGCAATTTGCTCTTTGATTCTATTAACTTCTTTGAGTTGAAGATGATAGTCAAATGCATAAGCCTCCATTGTGTTGCTCATAGAGTTACTCAAGAGAGAAATAATCTCTAGTCTTGTCCACCGATTTGCTTATCTCCTTGAGATCTGAGCAATGTTTTTCTTCAGATTTCTCCATCAGCTTGTTATGCCTAGCTTCCATCCGTTCTATCTCTTGCCTAAAAGAGGCATGCTGAGACTCTAGGGCTGATTCAATCAACCCTTGGAGCTTTCTTGTCCAGGTTTCCGATACCTCATCCGGAAAAGTGGATGTGGAAGAGCTGTGGAAGTGAAAGTTAGTTACCTGATGGGAAGGAGGTGCTCTGTGGAAGAGTTGCAGGGGGAGGGATTCAGCATCTCCTTGCTCAGCTTCTTCATCATCAATCCTCAGCGTCATTTCAGACTCTTCCTCTGTCTCATTCACAAAGTTTGAGATATCCCTGGAGAGGGAATCTTTGTCTTCATCACCAATGTTCTGCTCAAAAATAGCCACTGGAGTTTCAGAGGTCTCCAGTCCAGCCATTTGAGCTTCCCTTTTAGCTTCTGCAAAACTCCTCTAGACTTCTACAGCTTGAGCTTCATTCATTTCTAGAGGAGTAGACCTTTCCAGATTCTCTTCTGACTTCTCCGGAATCTCAAGTTCACGTTTATTGGAGATCTCACAAGGAGTTGTGAGAATCTCTTGAACTTGAGTTTGGAGGAGTTGAAGGAGTTCTTCCTCTGAACTTTCCTGATTCTGTTCTTGTAATGGAGTGGCTTCATTTTCCTCAGTCAGAACAGCTTCAACAGTAGGGGAGGTTTCCGGAAAAACTTGGAAATCCTCTGCTGTGGCTTCCATGTCAGCCTGTGCTTCAGAGGTGAGAATCATCTGATCTTCTATTGTTTTTGAGAAGATTGGCCTGTAGACTGCAGGATCCTCATCATCCACTTCAAATTCTGAGACTGGTGTGGTGGCCAAGTGTTCCAGATGCAAATCGTCATAGTTTCTTTGCCACACCTAGTCAACATCCAAGATTTGCTCACAGCAATGATTTACTGGCAGACCCAAGCATCTCTTGATGATCTTCTCATTTTTCAGTTGTTGATCCCATCCCAACAACTGCTCTGCTGAGTTTCCAACCTTCCAAGCACTCCAGTCAAAGTAAAGCTGCATGAATTGGCTCTCAGCATCATCTGTTTGAGCTTGTAATGGAGGAGATGGAAAACTCTGAGCTTGAGGATTTTCTTCATCCAATTGTTGAGGGCTCTGGTTCTGTGCAGAGTGCTCCTCAACGGGTTCCTTTCCCACCAATTCATCCGGGTTGGCATTTCCAGATGTTGAGGGAGAGGTGATTTTCCTTTTCTTCTTCCTTTGAAGTTCCCCTTGGGCAGAAACTTCTTCTTCTTCCAAATTCACCACTGCAAGGGTGTGTGGTGCTTCAGCACTGGGGGAGGGAGACACCACTTGCTTCCTCTTTGACGATTTCTTCAGACTCATGATGAGGACGTTATCTGAAGATCCTTCATCTTCTGCAGTGGAACTGACTTTGTTTTCTCCTTTGGAAGCCAGGTAGTAGAGCCAATATCTGGCTTCATACTTCTTGCCTTCAGAGGCAACTCCCAAGGATTCCAGAATGTACCCAAGGTACAATCCATGACAGAGATATTTGTGTTTAGGCTTTCCTAAGTGCTTAGAAATGGAATTGAAGAAATGTTTACCCCAGTTTACCTTTGTCCTGGTAATGAGAGCGTTGATGATGAATGCCCTTTCCTGAGTAATATCATCAGCATGTCCTCCACTCCCACATTCAAGACATGCAATGACCAGCTCCAGAACTAGCTTGTAGTCGTTCTTCAGATCTGCCTTCTTCGCTGGGCCAGAGGGGATTTGCCCAGAAATCCCAATAGTCTTCCAGTCCAAATTCTTGGCTAGAAGTCTCCCAATTTCACTTCCAGAATTTGGAAGATGGAGCTTTTCCTCCAATTTCTTCTGTGAAATCTTTACTTTGGCCCCTCCAATAGTGGACTTGATAACTTGAATCTTCCTCTGTGGGTTCTTCTTTGATTGGGAAGTCTTGACCTTTCCATTTCTGTATAATTCAAGAACTTCATCTTCATATTTGGAGTGAATCTCCATATGAGGGAATTCGGAGAGTTCTTGAGCAGCAATCAAATCCAGATAGGTCTGATAGAACGCCGGTGAAGAGCACTTGCCTTCCAATTTCTGGAAATGGACATTAGCGCCAACAATCTTCATTTTCTCTGAAGTTTGAGTGAAAGAATCTGAAGAAATTTAGGGTTCTTGAGAATTCTATCAGAGAATTCTTGTGAAGAAGACCACGAAAATTTTGAGTGGGCTGAGTGGGCAGTTGAGATCTGATTATAGTGGCGATTGGGTTAAATTTGGGCGATTTATGCGGCTAGTGGCGATTGGGTTTTTAACTTTTCCCAAGACCACGTGCCTACTCATTATTTTGACAGACGTGGAAAGTGGACTGCCATGTGTACCGCACTCAGTCTAATTGAATTAGACCAATTTGTGAAGCAAATCAGAAAACTTGGCTTCACTTAGTGGTTTTGTGAAGATATCCGCCAATTGTTCTTCAGTTGAGATATATACTCAATTTTGATATCTTTCTTTTCCACATGGTCTCTGATGAAGTGATGCTTGACATCAATGTGCTTAGTGCGAGAATGATGCACTGGATTTTGTGAGATGGCTATAGCACTTTGATTGTCACAAAAGATTTTCACTTCTTTTGTTTTGACTCCATAATCCAGTAGTTGTTGCTTTAGCCACAAGATCTGAGCACAACAACTACCAGCTGCAATGTACTCTCTTCTGCTGTTGATGTAGAGATGGAGTTTTGTTTCTTACTGAACCAAGAAACAAGATTTCCGCCGATAAATTGACACGTACCAGATGTACTTTTCCGGTCAACTTTGCATCCGGCAAAGTCAGAATCTGAGTATCCCACTAACTCAAATGAGCTGCTCTTAGCATACCATAAACCCATATTCTGAGTTCCTTTGAGGTATCTAAGAATCCTTTTAGCTGCTATTAGATGACTTTCCTTTGGCTTTGACTGGAATCTGGCACAAACACCTACTGCATATGAGATATCTAGACGGCTTGCTGTAAGGTAGAGTAGAGATCCAACTATTCCTCTGTAGAGAGTTTGGTCAACATCCTTTCCATCTACATCCATATCAAGCTTGGTGGATGTACTCATGGGGACAGAAACGGATGACTTCTGATCAACTTTGAATTTCTTGATAAGATCCCTTGTGTACTTGGCTTGGTTGATGAGAGTCCCTTCACTTCTCTGTTTGATTTGAAGACCAAGGAAGTAGTTGAGTTCCCCCATCATGCTCATCTCAAATTTTCCTTGCATGAGGGTGGAGAACTTGGTGCAAAGAGCTTCTTTAGTTGAGCAAAATATGATGTCGTCCACATAGATTTGGACCAATACGAGATCTTCTCCGTCTTGAAGTTTGAACAATGTCTTGTCAATGACTCCTTTGATGAATCCATTGTCTATAAGGAATTGAGATAATGTATCATACCAAGCTCTTGGTGCTTGTTTGAGTCCATATAGCGCCTTTTTGAGTCTGTACACTTGATCTCCTTTAGTGTGTAACTCAAATCCTGGAGGTTGTTCCACATAAACTTCTTCCTCTAGGTTTCCGTTGAGAAATGCGCTTTTGACATCCATTTGATAGACTTTGAAGTCCTTGTGAGCAGCAAAGGCTAGAAACAACATTATAGCTTCAAGTCTAGCAACTGGAGCGAAGGGTTCATCACAATCTATACCTTCTTCTTGACAATAACCTTTGGCAACCAACCGGGCTTTGTTTCTGATAATAACGCCGTTTTCATCCATCTTGTTCCGGAAGACCCACTTTGTCCCAATGACATGTTGATGAGTAGGCCTGGGAACAAGTTTCCAGACGTCATTTCTGGTGAATTGGTTGAGTTCTTCTTGCATTGCATTGATCCAATCAGAATCAGCTAGAGCTTCTTCAATATTCTTTGGTTCCACTTGTGAGATGAAACAAGCAAACATGGCTTCTAGATTCTGTTGAGCACTCCTTGTGCGAACGCCTGATTGAATATCTCCAATGACTTGTTGAGGAGGATAATCCCTTAACCAACGAAGATTGTGTTGATTGGGGTTGACTGGTTGATCTAGTTCAGCTTCTGGTTGAAGAACAGAAGTTGTTGGTGTTTCCGGATGGATTGGCACTGAGTCGCCATTTCTGGAATTCTTGCCTATTGAGTGACCCGGAATGTTGGAAGGCTGGCTACGATTTCCGGTAGGCTCAGCCCCATCTGAATCCGGATTTCTTTGTGAAGTCTTCAGTGGTAGACTTCTGAATGGAATGAACTCCGTAGGCTTCATTCTATCTCCTTCATTGACTTCTTCATCTTTGTCTGAGAGATCCAGAACCTCATGATCATGCTTTGATGGTTTGTCAACCACATGTTTTTCATCAAAAATAACATGCATTGACTCTTCAGTGATCATGGTTCTTTTGTTGAAGACTCTGAATGCCTTGCTCACCATGGAATATCCTAGGAAGATGGCCTCATCTGATTTCTCATCAAAAGTGTTCAGACGATTCTTCCCATTGTTTAACACAAAGCACTTGCTCCCAAAAATATGGAAATATGATATATTAGGCTTTCTCCCATTCCATAGTTCATAGGGAGTTTTGTTGTGCCTTTTATAAATCATACTCCTATTTTGAGTATAGCAAGCTGTGTTTACAGCTTCAGCCCAGAACCTCTTTGGCAAGAAAGCTTCATCTAGCATGGTCCTTACTGCTTCCTTCAAGGTTCTGTTCCTTCTTTTAGGTACACCATTCTGTAGGGGAGTCCTCGCTACTGATGTCTGATGAAGAATTCCATTTTCTTCACAGTAATTAATGATGATTTCATTCAGGAATTCTATGCCTTTGTCAGATCTGATCTTCTGGATGGTCTGACTTGCTTGATTTTGAATCAGCTTCATGCAGTTTGTGAGCTTCCCTTGAGTTTCCTTCTTGCTGTTGAGGAAGATTGTCCACATGTATCTTGAGTAGTCATCAACTACCACCAGGACATATTTCTTTCCACTTAGACTTATTGGTGTAACAGGGCCAAATAAGTCCATGTGAACATGACTTAATATCCTTGTAGTTGAGGGTGCCGGTTTTGCTTTGAAAGTGGATTTGACTTGCTTTCCTTTCTAACAAGCATCACAAATGCTTTCCTTTTTTAATACAGCTTTGGGAAGACCTTCTACTGACCCTTCTTTGGATAGCTTGTTGAGAGTTTTGAAGTTGAGATGACTCAACCTCTTATGCCAAAGCCATAGAAGGTTAGTGTCACCTTTGCTGATTCGGCATGCTTCCTTGACATTGTCCCACATCACTTCATAGATGTTTCTGATTCTCTTCCCAGTGAGAATGACTTCATTTGTGCAGATGTTCTTGAGGGATGCCATGTCCTTGTAGTGTTCCAAAGAGTAACTTTTATCACAAAACTGACTTATGCTAAGAAGGTTATAATTGAGACCTTCCACATAAGATACAGCTTGGATTGTTAGTCCCTTGTACACCAGATTTCCTAGCCCTTTTAAAAGGCCGAAATCATTGCTTCCTCCAAAAGTAACTCTTGGACCATCATAGGGAATTAGATTGCTCAAAAGACTTGCATCACCCGTCATGTGTCTTGAACAACCACTGTCTAAGTACCAGACACCTGGGTACTTAGCGGCTTCCTGCATTAGGAGGAGGAAGATTTTGGTACCCAATTCAATTAAGTTTGGGTCCGGAATAGTTAATGGTGTGTGTCCCTACATCAAGTTTGAAGTTGCAGGGAATTTTCCTTGCAGCTCTAAACTTGTTGGGATTGTAGTCATAGTTGTAGGCATAAAACTTCCTACGCGCACGTGGTGCAATATCCTGTTTCCTCCTAGCAAACCTAGGTTGATAAGACCTATAGTTTTGTCTAGGTTGTGCATAGTGTGACTTGTGACAGTTGTAAGCATACTTAGGTGGAACAAATAGTTTCTGGGGTGGAGGATGACTATATCTTAGCATAGTTCTCCACTCAGAATTTCTTGGAAAACTCCTATCTACCCCATAATGAGTATAGCCTCGTGTATAGTGGGGGTTAAAAGGTTTTCTTCTGAAATTGTTTCCTTTTTGAGGTGTGTCCATCTTCCTATAGTTCTTAGGAGGGACTACCTTTTTGGGAACTTCTGTGGGTTTCTCCTTCTCCTTTCCTTTCTGCTTATTGGGTTTGGCAGTAGGTTTAGGAGGGATAAAAGTTGTTCTCCCTTTCCTTTTGGAACTGGAGGGGTCAAACCCAAGTCCTTCACGACCCTTTTGTTTGGTCGCTTTAAGAAGCTTATCCACTGATTCTCTGGACTTAAGTATTCCTAGCTCTTGTTAAGGGATTTCACCTTTTCCGAGAGAGAATCATTTTCAGCCTTGAGTTGAGTAATCTCACTTAGTTGACTCTTCCGACCTTCAGTCAACTTGAGATTCTCTTCACTCATTAGCTTGTTCTCCTCTGTTAAGGATGAGTGTTTGAGATTTATTTCCTCAAAATCTTTCATCATCCTTTTGAACTTGTCAACAAGACTTTCAGAAGTTGGTATGCTTTCATAAGAGGATGAGAAGGAGGTTTGTGATGTTACCTCTTGATCAACATCATCGTTGGACATTAGGCAGAGGGTGTCATCTTCTGACATAGTCTACCGATCCTCATGGTTGGACTTCTCAGCTCTGCGCTCCATGTAGATGAGGGCTTCTTCATCGGAGCTTGAACTGGATGACTCGTCACTTTCAGCTGCAACCATTGCCTTCTTCTTCTTTTCGTTCCTTTCTCTTTCTCCGTACTTCTCCACTTTTGGGTATGGGCATGCTGACTTCCAATGGCTAGGTTTCCTGCATTTATAACACAAATAAGATTCAGGAGGGGAGTCACTTACCTGTGGCTTTCCCTTGGATGGCCTTCTGACTGAGTCAGCTTTCTTGAAGAACTTTTTGAATTGAACTTCCGGAATTGCTTGACCATCATGGTGAATTCCTCATCATAGTTCTCCATTTTTGAGCTTGACGGCTGGCTGGAGGAGGGTGTGTCACAGTTCCTTGGGCATGTCCCTTCACTTGATGGGACTCTTGGAGTTGTCATTAGTGCCGTGGGAAAAGGAGTGACTTGTTCTTCCTTCTTCTTCTTCAGCTCATGCTCATAGGTTCTGAGCTCATCAAGGAGACATTGGACAGTGTAGTTCTCCAGATTTCTTCCTTCTTCCATGGCTGTGGCCTTGGTGTACCACTCAGCTGGAAGAGACCTCAGTAACCTTACATTCTTTTCTTTGGGAGAAAGAACATGGTTAAGTGATGCAAGATCATTTAAGATTTTGTGGAATCTTTCATCCAACATATCAAATGATTCTCTGGGAAACATTTTGAAACTTTTGAACTTCTCAAGTAGGACCTCTATCTTCTGCTTTCTCAGATCCTCTGATCCCTCACATAACTTCCCAAGACCTTGCCATATCTCCATGGCAGTCTTGAGATGCTTGATCTTGGAGAAGGTGATGGGATCAAGTGTCTTGAAGATGGCTGCTTTGGCGACGTTGTCACGATTGTGCTTCTTGCAATCTCTATCATCCCATTTCTCCTTGGGCTTTGGAATGTATTGGACTACATCTAGATTGGCTGGATTCCTCTCAGGATTCTCCATTTGGATTTTTAAGGGTCCATCTTCAAGCACCATCCTTATGCAATCATGTAGAGCGTAAAGATGTGCTTCCATCATGATCTTCCAGTCATCATAACCTAGAAGAGAAAACTTGGGCAAACCGTGATCAATATTGTTCACCATTATGATCGCTTCTCGTTAATCTAAATGTAGATAGTGAGAAGTTTGCTCTGATACCAATTGGTGGTCCCAAAGTGATGAGATACAAAGTCTAGAGGGGGGGTGAATAGACCTTGTTACAAATTAAAAACTTTTTCATTTCTTTTTGAAAACAAGAAAATAAGTGATTAATCTAGAGTTCTTGTGAACCTTAGATTGTGTGCGTAATTTGGTGGATAATGAGCAGTAATCAATATGGATGAGTTAGTTTTCACAGTTAATATAATTGCAAGTATGAGTAAAGATAAAAGAGAGAGACACGCAAACTTTAACGAGGTTCAAAGGTGGGGTAATCATTCTACGTCCTCAAAATCCACTATGTAGTTGGTTGTTGAATAATGAACCAACAATTACACTTGTGTGAATTTCTGCACGGTATATCTTTGCAAGGCCAATGTTGCTACTACACTCGTGCTGGCTTTGTTGTTCCTTCGGAGGTCACGCTTCTTCAACAACTGCAAGATCCGAACAATAGGACTTGCAAGATCAACTTGTAAGAAAGTTGATGTACCCCCTTTTAATCAAGAAGTTTGATTAAAAGTTGTATCCTTCAACATGGTGTGGTACTTGAGGCAAGGAAACCTTCAAGTGTTTACACTATAGCTCTTTGGAAGGAGGAGAAGTTTGCTTCTGGATAAGGAGTTTAGAAATCTCTCCTTATCAAGCTTTTTGGGCTAACTGTGAATGAGATAGCTATACTTTTCTTTGTTGTGTGTATTTCGTGCTTTTCTATCTCATATATCTCATTCGTATATTTCTCCAGTCTTCCAAGGATTCTATTTATAGCTGGATTGGGTAATCTATCCGTTGAATCAAAATAGACTATCCGTTGCATTTGCTAGCTTCAATTTTGAATGAAGATTGTGATTGCGGATTCCTCATTGGAATGGGTGTTTGGACATACCCAATTGTTTGAGGAGGGATTCCTTTTTCCATAGAATCCGTCTTCTAGCTGTTGTTCAAGAATTCTAGACTGTAGCTCTTTATTCAATTTGTCTTCTAGTGCTTGTTTAGGAATTCTGAACGAGCTCTTTAACTTGAGAGGTCCAGACTTTGTCTTCAAGTCATTTGTTCTTGAATTAGCTTAATTATCTTCAATCTAGCCGTTGAAAATCAAGAGACTGATTTTTCCTTACCAACGGGTAGAATTTCTTCATTCAAGACTTAGATAATTTTCTAAGTCTTTTCTCACTTGTTCGCTTCTGAGAGTTCCGCTCTTTCTTGAGGCATCCGGTTCTTTCGCTGACAAATCCGGAATAGTCATTCATAGACTTCAGGGTGAGAAAGATATTCGCGCTGGTCTTCCGATTTTGATGACTTAGCCTTCAGCGGGTTGTAGCGAGACATCCGGTTATCATGTAGTGTTCTGGATTAGAGGATCTTCATCTGCTTTGAGAAATCCTTACTTGTCTCTGACATTTCCGATCAAGATATCCAATTTCCATATCACTGAATTTGATTAAGTCTTCAAATATCAAACCACTTAGTGAAATATCACAACTTTATTGGAAACCTCAAGAACTCGGTTTTAACAATATTTCTAAAAAAAAATTACATTGAATATTGGGGGAGGCCTAAAGTACCTATTACAATCTAAATACATCATCATGAAAATCTATAATATTTTTCCCAACATTGTTTGAAGAACACAAAAGAGGATTCTACACAACGGCTAAAATATAAAAATGAAGAACAAAACTTAGCCAGTGTAGAAGGAAATTATACTCTCTCAAAAATACAATATAAACTTATGAATATGAGAGTGTATAACTAGAAACACAAGCTCAAAGTGTGTGTATAAAAATCAGGAATTTAACGCTCTTAAAATAGCCAAAATATTGAAAATAATGACTAACAGAATGAACACACTTAGAATAAAAAGGGAGGATGTTTAGAGCTTTGTTTCTTGAATAAATATGAAGGATTAGGCTTGTATTTATAGTGAAAAAGGTTAATTAGCCATTGGGAGGTGATTAGGATTGATTAAAGTCAAAATCACAAATCAGGAATAGTAACCCAACGGTCACGGTAGGGGGGTCCCGTCCAGTCGGTAGGAGGGTCCCGTTCAGATGGTAGGGGGGTCCCGTGCTTACGGTAGCTAGGTACCTTCTCAGGCCAAAACTCTTTGGCGGTACCTATCCTCTTACGGTACCCCTTACGGTAGGGGGGTCCCGTCCAGACGGTAGGGGGGTCCCGTGCTACAGTCCTGCGTTTTCCAAAGTTTCTTTAATCCTTTGTGTTTGAGTTTAAAACCTTTTAGATATTTGAAGATGTTTATGAGATAGTTTTAAACATATTTTGTCAGTGCTTTTGAGCTTGTGCATATAAGTATATAAAGTCATATCCTTACATTGGTTTCTACCTATATTCTACGCTAGTTTAGTGTTTCGACTTCATTCTTGAGTACCGAATCTTAATGGATTCTTGTTGTACCTGAAACACTTAAACAAATGTTAAGCTCTGATATTGTTTGTTAACATCAAAACATTAGGCTTAACAAACCAAGGCTAACAATGTCCTTGCATAGCCACCTCGACGCGAGTGCACGTCACGGTGTCCAAAATCCTTTGAAGGATGGACCGATGAGAGCGACGCAATGAAGTAGAGCGTGACATCCGAGAAGAAGAGGAACGCCGACTCGACTCTTCTTGAGGCTCGAAAGGCGCAATTTCTTGGACATTCTCCGGTTTGCCTTCTGGGTCGCATTCTTCTTCATCCTTGCTCCTCATATCCTCCCCTCCTCCTTCTCTTCTTCTTCCTCTCCCTCATCTTCTACGGCCTTAGGTATGTTTGAGCAGTTGAAGGTGGCAACGTCGATGTACCAAGTGTGGTTCTTGTTGACGTGAATGTCTTTCATCAAAGGCACCTTATATGCGCTCAAGATGGTCATAATTGGGACCACATACCTAAGAAACCCTTTTGATTTCATGAAAAGAAGGTGATTGCAAAAGAACTTTGCCCAAATAATTTTAATATTCTTCACAAACACGAAAAGAAGACGAGTGTCCAATGAAAGTATTTTGGAATGGCTCGACTTGCGTGGAGCTAATACTTTCGAAATGAAATAGTGAAGAATACTGACGAAGCTAAAATATAGCGGTAAGTCAACAAATAACCGAGTTAGACTCGGGTCATTCTCTCCAGGAGTGACGAAGGGAATAGTTAGTTTTATTATTTATCACATGTAAATTTATAGTTTAAGAAACGTAAAATAATAAGAAATAAAGCGTCCAAAATAAATGATAAAATAACTTGAGGAGTTAAGATCGGAATGCAGACTTAACAGACAATCAATAATTTAGAAACAGGTACGAATCGAACAGGTATATGGTCTAAGATAATAATTTTGGATAAAATTAGCTTCTTAATTAATTTGATCCCATATCATTAACTTATCCATCTTTCAGGCCTCATTAATGTGTCTAAATATGGTTGGCTAGATTATTTTTCTTAACTCATAGACAAGCTAGATAAATAATCTCCAAAGATTAATTAATAAATTGGCCAGATCTATTAATTAGTGAATCTCATTTTAGACAATTGAATCAAATTAATCAAGTTACTAACTTAATTTTAATTACTAATCATTAGCCCATACCCTTTTATTCAATTCATACCTAAGTATAAATTTAGCCACTAAAAGCCATTAGTTCACAATTTAAACTAAGTAATAAAAGATAATTTTATTAATAAAGGAAAAGTTTACAGGAAAGCTTACAGATCTTGAAGAACGGAATACAAATCGCACAAATCTTCAGATCAAGACTTTGGAATGATGAAATTTAACCCACTCAAATTTAGTACAATATTTGGAAATAAAAAGTGAAGAGTTTTGCCCCAAAAAGGGGGGAAAACGGATTAAGAAGCTTGGGGAAAGGGGAAGACGTCGCTGCCTTTTTATAGGGAAGGATTTCCGACCGGCGAGCAGACTGGCGGCTGCCAGCCCGCTAGCGTGCCGCTGGAATCCACTGGAACCTTCTCGTCGCTGGTCGCCGTCGACAGGCGGGCAGACAGGCGGCCGCCTGTCAGCCCGCCAGCGCTCCACCTCGCCGTCGCCGCCTTCTGAAAGGCGGCCAGCTGCCGCCAGCCAGGTCGCCTGTCAGGCCGCCAAAATCCGCCGATGCTACCTTGCTCAAAATTTTGTTCCGAACATTTTTTCCTTCTGCACCGACTTCTAATTCCGCACCGTTTGTGAGATAGAATTGTTTTTCTATTAAAATTTACTCTTTTTACTCTATTCTTGGCCCAATTTTATATATTATTTCAAAGCCATTCTTTTTATTATCAATTCATCAAAACATATGTTTTTGATAAAAAAGAATAAATAATTTATTGTTTTGATAATAAAAATGGTACAAGAACAAATTAAATATGAGTAAAAAGATAAGTACAAAACGGACTTATCAAATACCAAAATGAGGCTTAAGACCTCCAACAGTTAGACGTTCGCGCCCAAGAACGTCTTCAAGACAAACCTCGGTAATAGTGTCCTAGGAAGAAAATTTTTTGAATTCCTTAGATGTGAACTTATTAATATCACAACCCTCAAAGGAAAAGTTAAAAAGTCAACCGATATTCTTAAGAGTCATCTCAATGTCAGTGGCAATGATGGAGGATTTGAGAACCCGTCAGTTCGTTGAAAGAGAGATTTGCGTAAAACAAGTGAATGAGATTCGGACGATAGAGATCAAATGTTTTACGCACAAATGAAGTGTGTTAGCCTTGGTTTGCTAAGCCTCATGTTTTGATGTTAACAAACAATATAAGAGCTAACGGTTGCTTAGGTGTTTCAGGTACAACAAGAATCCATTAAGATTTAGTTCTCATGAATGAAAGTTGAAACACTAAACTAGCGTAGAATATAGCAGGTAAAAACCATTGCAAGGATATGATTTTATATACCTATATTCACAAGCTCAAAAGCACTCACAAAATATGTTTAAAACCTTCTTATAATCATTTTCAAACATCCAAAAGCTTTTAAACAAAATTGGAAACGATTTGGACAAAAATCTAAAAAATCATCAAAACAGTCAAAAGGTACCCTATACCGTAAAGGGTACCGTGACCCAATCTAAGAAGGTACCCCCCTACTATCAGGTTGGGACCCCCTACCGTAAGGGGTACCATGAGTCAATCTGAGAAGGTACCTCCTACCGTAACCCACATGTAGGTACCGACCGTAAAAATGGCGATTAGCTTGCACTATATGACGGTACCCCCTACCGTGACCACACACAGGTACCGAGCGTTAAGGCAGAGAAACAGCCTAAACACTTGTAACTGTACCCTATACCGTTTGAACAATACCCCCTACCGTTACCGTTGGAGAAAAAATTTCAAATTTTGGATTACAAATCTAATCACATTTAATTAGTCAAAATACTTCCAAATTTGTCTCCAACGGCTAAATAACTTTTTACACTATAAATACAAGCTTAATCCTTCATATTTCAACAAGAAACAAAGCTCCAAACATCCTCTCTTTATATTCTAAGTGTGTTCATTCTTTTATTCATTATTTTCAATATTTTGGCTATTTTAAGAGCCTTGAATTCCTAATTTTTATACACACACTTTGAGCTTGTGTTTTAGATATATACCCTCATATTCATAAGTTTATATTGTATTTTTGAGAGAGTATGATTTCGTTCTACACCGGCTAAGTTTTGTTTTTCATTTTTATATTCAAGCCATTGTGTAGAATCCTTGTTTGTGTTCAGCAAACACACATTTATACGGTCGTGAATAGTCGTTAAATTCTCACGTTATAACGGTTAAGGACAGACGTATAAATCTTTGGGTAAAGGTTCAAGGATAGCCTTTGAAATCCGTGGGGGTATGGTCGAAGATAGCCGAGAAATCTTCATTGTAAACGGTTCGAGATAGCCGTGGTAAAATCTCATAGTGAATCCTATTGGCAAGGGTTGTTTGCCAAAGCTAGTGCTGTTATATCCGGGCTTGGCCCTATCATACCCTCCCCCATGTCCCACACCCGAGGCTGAGCCGACACTCCCCATACCTTCCCTAAACATCCAAAATATTTCCTTTTCAAAATAAAGTTTTTCCTACTCTTATTTTAGCCCAGGGCCGAAAATAAGAGTGTGTAAAATAAAACCTTTTAGTTGTTGTTATTTTCCTTTTTTTAAGCCTTTTATTAAGCCAATAAAACCCTCCCTTTATTCCATTCACCCCTGGCCAAAATACACTTCACAATCCCAACATAAACACCCACAAAAGGCCAAAAACCTGACCCACCACTAGCCACTCATTCCTGCCCATATTCCCTCACAAAAAAACCCAAACCTATAAGTCCAAAACAACCCATTATAGCCCCCATCTCTGCCCCCTTTTCTCAGCAAACACAACCCCTCATATTTACCCAAATAATAGCCTTAAAACCCAGAAAACAACCACTACAAACCAAAGCCCACAACCCCCACAAACCTACCCTCATCTCTGATTTTTAAGACCACCCAGGAGACAGGATTGAAGAAAGATTACCCCATGTTTGGAGGAGGATGTTGCTAGGAAGCTTCCTCATGTTCACATTCATTGCATTGTGTATTATTTCCCCCTTCCCCCTACCTATATAAATCATGCCCTATGGCCAAATGTAACACATCTTTTGAATATTAAAACATTTTACTCTTTGAGTATTTATAAAATAGTGTGATGCTATTTTAGCCAAATTCCTAATTCTATATCTTAAGAGTGGATATCTTAAGTGTGAGTTTTAGGTTCTAGATATTTGATTAAGTGTGTCATATCTTAATTAAATTCTAGATTCAAACCCCAAGTTAGGATAAGAGTGTGTAATATCTCTTAAACACCACCTTGGTTTATCCATCCCTGATTTTCTCCCATTTCATACCTCCCCACTTCTCCTCTTAATCTCACTCTTTTCTTCCATTAAATTACCCAAAAGAACTCCCTCATCATCTCCATATATTTCCAAGCCATTCCCCCACAAAACACCTTTCTTCCTGCATAGAAATCTTTCAAATAATCGATTATTCTTTGAGGGAATCGATTATCAGCCCTCCGTAGAAACATCTGCAGCCTTCAACAATCGATTGTCTTCATTAGACAATCGACTATCAGCTTCCCCAGAAATTCTGCAGCCTTCAATAATCGATTGTTTATTTCTGTTAATCGATTATCACGTCCCCCAGGATTCTTGCTGTCTCTAACAATCGATTGTCTCCTTCTGTCAATCGACTATCAGCCCCTCCTGAAGTTTAACGGCTGTTCTGGTTTGCTACCAATTCTTCCGTAATCCCACCCTCAAATTATCTAAATGATAAGACCCCGGGTTCAGGTATAACAAGTGTGGTGCTTTGATGGAGTCCAAGAGACTGGGACTTAGTGGATTCGGTAATCCTTAAAGAGGAGCCTAAAGGTACTGGAGTAGGGGTTTCCCGAACTAGTATAAAATCAATGTGTCTTTTAGTTTACGCTTTTATTTCTGCATTTTATTTATTGCTTCCGCATTTGCCAACACCGTTTTTATCAAACTCTGAAAAGTTTTTAAACATCTTATTCACCTCCCCCCCTCTAAGGCGTGGGCACAACGACTAACAAGTGGTATCGGAGCGGTTTCGTAGTTGAAAGTGCTTAATCGCATCTGCGACTAAGATCTCCTTGTTGTGCCCCTCTTTAAATTGAATTTTAAAATCTCTAAAGTTTCTTATCCCTGATTTTTAACAAAATCAATTTTATTAAAAGGGCATCCACAATGGAATCCCAAAGCATTCACCACCCTCTAGTTTTCAATGGTCAAAACTATTCTTAATGGAAAATGCGGATGGAATACTTTTTTCAATCAATTGATTTTGATTTATGGTTGAATGTACTTCACGGGCCATTTGTGCCGAGAAACTGTGGTTTTGCAAGACTATCCTCGGAGGACAAGAGAAAATTGTTCATGAACGCAAAGGCGATGAACATCCTTCATTGCTCTCTTGGACCTGATGAGTTTGCACGTGTGTGTTCGTGCAAAACGGCCAAGGAGGTATGAGATTTGCTTCAAGCCACACATGAAGGTGACACCTCCACGAAGCAAACTATGTTGGCCCTCGGCAACTCAAAGTATGAAAGTTTCAAAGTTGGCCAACATGAGTCAATCCAAGATGCCAATAGAAGGTTCAATGGCATAGTAGTATTGTAGATCTTTTTACTAAATACTAAGCCACACATGAAGGTGACACCTACAAGTGATAAATACTAAAAGTTTACTTTCTTTGCCAAAATAATGGCATAGTAGTATTGTAGATCTTTTACCCAAATTTGCAATGGAAAGAACCGCCCACATTCGGTCTTCTTTGTATTCTCATGAGCTTTTGATCATTAATATGAAAGAAGAATATTTGAGAGAAGATCCGAAATGAACCAATACGTTCAAGGCATCCTAAGAGGAGTCTAGTGATGACTCAAGTGACTGAAATGATGAGTCAAGTAAAACGGATGAAACATCCGATGACTGTAATTCGTCAAGTGATGAAGAAGACGAAGAAAGAGAAAACCGTCCCTCGATATTAGGTGCCGACTCAATCAAAATGGTGAGAAGACACAAGAACAATAGTGAAATTTCTAATCCTATTTCATCTTCTTTAGTTGTGTCTGCGGGTAACTCAAGTTTTAATTTTTTTCTTCTAAATTTTTTGGTATATTATAATTGTTTTTTCTAGTGTAATTTTTTTTAGAATACTGCACTTATTTGTATGTTGCAATTATGTAATGACGGTACCATATTTAAAATATAAACAAGAATCTGACTTTTCATCTATTGTAAATTTTTGTTTTCGTATGTTCCAAGAATCTCAATTTTTTTGTATACATTTTTGTGGTATGTTGAAAGAGTCTTCATTTTTTTCGTCTAATGAATTTTTCTTTTTTGGTATGGTGCAAAAATCCAATTCTTTTTGGGTATATTACAATTTTCTTTTGGTATGCTGCAAGTAGACTTGCAAATTTTTATGATTTCGTTATTTGTTTTGTATAATGCGTTGATTACTTGGTCTCCAAATAAAAAATTCCAAGTATTTTAATTCTAAATACGTATCTCAACCCGAATTCGATAACTCTGGGTCATCAACAACCACTCTTAGACCTGAACTCGAAGTGACATAGAAATAACTTGAATTTGAACCTGACGTGACCGACCGCTTTGCCAGATCTAGAGAAAATATAAGATTACTAGAAAATTAAAATAAATCAAAGGATTATGCTATGTTTACCCCAAGATTTGTACCCCAATTTATACCCCGCAGTTTTGCACCAACATTTTGTGTTGGTGTAAAACTAATTTTTGTTAAACACACCAACATTTGTATCCGTGTGAATTTTTATTAACGCACCAACACTTGTGTCGGTGTAAATCATCGAAATAATTGTGCAAACCTGTGGTGTACAAATGAGATATATTTTTTGGTGTAAGTGTAGCATGGTCCTAAATCAAATTAAATTTACAAGATAGGGAGAATGTACTCCGGATACAACATACAAGGTCTATTATCACTAGTTATTCAACTAAGATACTGTAATCCGTACTATACGTTTTATAAAGAGCATGGGAAACGCCAGATCCTCATTCTCGCACCGTCTCGGGTTTCTCTTCTCTACGCACCTGCATAGGTATGTGTTTTTCACTCTCTTGTCAAATTTGACAATTTCAGGTTAACCCTTCATCCCCTAGGGTTTCGTATTCCAGCTAGGGGTTCCCCATGCTGAAGCGATTCATTCTCGTTGCGATTTCTGGATTCCTGCGCACGGTATCATTAAAACGATGTTCTGAATGTCATTAGGATTCGACGCCACTTTTCACTAGCCGTGTGGGGAAATTCAGCTCTGTGTTTTATGTGGAGTTTGTGATATTTGATAGCCTTTTATTTAAACAAATTTGTTGTAATTTACTATGCCTGATTGTGGGGTATGAACTTCATAATATTCCATGCTTATGGGTCAACTATTTAGGCTCTTTCTTGAGCAATTCTCGAGAAGACGAGGCCTATTTTACCAGCCCTATGGTTCATTTTCATACTCTCTCTATCCCAAATAAACTTGTCACTTTCTTTTTTTGATGGTCTCAAAACTAACTTCTAATTTATTTTAAAAGAACATGGTACACATTATTTCTCACTCCCTTGCATTAATCTTATCCACAAAGTTTTACATTTACTTCTGAAAAAGTGAATGGAAGTTTAATTTGGGACGGAGGAAGTATAACAATATTATGAAACTCTTTTTCCTCCTTCTGCTCCATTTTTATTAAAAAGCTTTGGGACAAATGGTAGGTTTTGAGAATTAGGATCACCTTCTAGCTTTTTGACTTGCTATTGTACTCTCTCTAGAGTGATATTTTTTTAATTTGGCATCAGATTTTCCTACTTATGTTTATTGCCTACACTTGTGCAGATTCGAATTTGTAATTCTTTCAGATGGGGTTCAAAAAAGTGTATTACGCTTTACAGGAGATATTTCCAGAGGCACGCTCTCTATGCTGAATCTTTAAATTTTATCAAGTGTTTTTTTATTTGCATTGTATGTTAATTATACTAATTCTTCTCTCTTATTGACATGGGTGTCATTGTCTATCTATTCTGAGAGGAAACATTTTTTTCATTTCGAGTGCATTATTTTCTTTGTTGTACTACTACCTTTTGTCCTTGGATGAGGCTTAATCGAGTTGTATGTGGCGCAAGGCCTAATTGAGGTGTATGTGGTGCAAAGCTAAAATTCAAGGCTTAAGCCTACTAATTTTGTCATGATTTTTTGGAAGTTCTTTAAAGCTATTGGGCCTAGAGCCCTCGGAAATTTGTATTTGCTCTATTTGGCATTCGCTTTAGCGCATAACTTCAACATTTTGAAAATGTTAACAAACAAAATTAATTTGTATCATAATTTTTAAAAAAATCTAAACTCTAATGTTAAATGCTAATCACAAATTTTATTTCCTAACAAATCAATCATTTACTTTGCTCCATCTTTGGCCTAACCACCATAGCGTATATAGTACATAGTAGAAACAAAGATTTGTATTGAGAAAACCTAGGTGCTAATTAAATGAGGCATCACCCTCTAGTCTTTGTCTAGAGTGAAACTATGTTTGATTGTCTTTTTTCTCATATTTTTCTTTTAGCACTTAGTTCTTCAAATCACACTTAGTCTCCCCCCACCGTTCTTTCCCTCCCTCTCTCTCACCCATCCCTCTTTATTTAATCTCTTTTTTAATTTGGGAGTTTGTGGATGTTTATATTGGAGAATTTTACTAGGCGTCTATTACTTATTTACTTATTGTCATATTGGTATTTGGTAACAATAGTTTCTGGTTGTTTAACACTGTCTGATTCTGTTTTTTGAACTTCTCAAAATCTCTTTTAAGTTTATATTACTTATAATAATTTATAATGCACTAAAAGTACTATTTTTCACAGTATAAATTATGCATTTTACTATATTATTTTGTTAAAACTAAATTGAGGGCCTACAGTTTTGATTGTTTTTGGTTGTATAGCTCTTTGTTTTAGTTTTTATTTGTTTACCAGTTTGTCCTGGCATATTATTTTACTTTACTTTCATTTCTTACAAGCATGGAGTCGGTTCCTTCTCCCGTGACTTTGCATCATGTTTCTTTATTCAATAAAATTACCGTTTCCTTTACGCCTCATGTCTGAGAGTCCCAATCATTCGATACCCAATTTTGCCTTTCAAAATCTTGATCATATGCAGCACAAGACACTACATATTATTGAAATAATTTTCACTTGAAACAGATTGATTCTTGGGTTCTAAGGGCTGTGTCCATTGAACATCGTATGGATCCCGACGCAGCTGTTGAGGCTGTTCTTATGGAGGTTATCCCATTTTTTACAGAGAGAACTGTTTCATTTTCCGTGTCATCTGCTAATAGTGAGGCTGCTGTAGTTAACAGTTCTCTTGGTATGCCTTTGGTTACTTTTTCCTACAATGCAATTTCATAGCAAGTCGGTGATTATTAATGCAACAGATTTAAGGCATTAGCAATAAGAAAACTGCATGCTATAGTTTCCCTGTTACTGCCTTTGGTTGCAAGTAATTGACATGTCTTTTTTGACATCATCAGTTGCAGTGAATTTTAGTGAAACGCTCTTGGTTGACAATCGTTCACAAAAAATGGGATCTTTAAACCAAAAGTGTGATGGTTTTTCATCCTACGATGCTATAGATGGGCAATGCCAATTACCAAATGATGCAAAAGGTGTACACAATACCAGTGAGAATTTGATCTCATTTGCGATTGGTGAAAGTAGTGTACAAGTTGATCATAATGTATCGTCTGAACTTGCTGTGCAATTCAATGATGATAAAAAATTTGCATCCATTGAAATTCCAGAACCTTTTTCTTTGAATGTGCATGAGAAATGTGCTTTTAAGAATGAAGAAAGTGAAGATGTATTTTTAGAATGCGTGGGCATGCCTGGAGTTAATATAGATGGACTTCCAAGAAATGAGTGTAGTGTCACTGCACATAAACATGCTCTCAGTGAAACATTACCCGGTTCTGATTCTCTAAATTTTGCTTCTCCATCAATTGTACATGCCCATGAGAGATGTGAAGAATTGGCTGTTGACCCAGAAAGGCAAAATGGTGATCCTGAAGAAATGGGACTTAAAAGTTCTGTTAATGTTGCCCCTGATATAAATGTTAATGGTGAAGTGCTTGATGCGGACCTGGAATTTGTCCCTAGCTCTATTGTTACCCTTACCCGTTCTAGTCAAAGTTCTAGCATTGATCTTCTTGAGGATATAATTTCAGAAGCAAAATCTAACAAGGTATGCAGTTTCAAACTTGAATGAGCACTGGAATATGTTTTTCTCACATTTGTCAGATTAAATTTGATGGATGCTGTAAATTTTAATTCATATTCACCATGGTTACCACAACGTAAAGGCAAGGCGCAGGTGGACACCCAGGATGCTTAGTAGACTAGCTGCCTAGGTGACAAGTCATAACTAAGTATTCTAAAGTCTACTCATAGTGCCAAGTCATAACTGTTATAAACTAATAGTCTGAAGTAAGAAAGAGTGTTTAAAATAGATTAATTGTAAATTCGAAATATTGAGTACAATAAACACTCTTATGAATAACATATCAACTCTCAAAAATAGCTCAACAAAATATTTAAAATGAGTTCATGATATTTGTATAAACAATTGCTATGAATCGGGTGACGTGTTCTGTCTAAAAAGTAAGTATAAAGGCCCCCTTTTATAGGCAAAAGAGTTTGCCACTGTTGGGGATTGCTATGAGGAGAAGTCAATCAAATAAAAGTCTGCTGGGTGCAGTTTTTGTCCAGTCAATGGTTTGTCAGCTTGAGACAATGGATTGTCTCTTCTTGAACCCCATCAGCTAGTGAAACAATCATTTGTAAGTTCAAGATTTGTCCGTTGTGGCCTAATGGCTAACTTGACAATTGATTGTTGGAACCTTCGGCCAAAAATCATTCTAAGGACCAAAACTTACAATAACTTGTTTCAAACATGGCAATCAATTGTGTGCAGGATGGGTCCGTGCTAAAAAGTTTTCTTTGGTCGACGACTTGACAATCAGTTGTTTGGCTAGAATTTTAGCATGTTTCAATTGCAATTTTGAAAAAAATATTCACACAACCAAAAAACTAAATGAACATTTTAAAAGGGTGTAATGGCTTAGAGAAAAATTTAAAATAGCTGAAACACTATTTAAAATAAAATTAAAAACCCTTTCTAAAATTGATTTGATTTGAGCTATTATGAAAAATTAAGAAAGTATTACTCTTACAAAGAAATCTTACAAATATTACAAACTAAGTCTTTGATTCTTCGGCATTGATTTCTTTCTTGATCATTTGTTTTTGTTTTCTTGGTTGAGTCTTTCAAAATGAATTACACTACTTGTATCTTCAGTCTTCACCTTGCCATTACATCATCATCAATTTGTCATTTATTGAAACCTAGTTACCTACAATATGAAATTGTGCTATCCAGCACAAATAATTAACTCATGCATATTTCAAGGATTTCCACACATGGTCCACCTATACACAGAAGACTTGTCAGCTCACAATCTAGCTACGGTTTTCTTTTTCTTGTTTTTAATTCTTACATTTAAGGGTTTTGATCCTATTAGCTATGGTTGTCTTCGGTCATATACATTTAGACACAGTTACTCCCTCTCTCCCCCTACCCTACAACATGCACACACATATATAGGTAGAAATTCACACACAGGTTTATTGCAATCAAAGCTTGAGTATATTTTATGATTTATTGGCATTAAGTATAATTAGTACTGTTTTTCAGAAAACCATGTTTGCTGCTATGGAGTCCCTGATCTGCTTAATGAAGGAGGTTGACCATCAAGAGAAAGCTGTAGAACAGGCAGATGAGGAATCTGCTATTGGGGGACATGGCATACTTCAGAGAGTGGATCATCTGAAAGAAATGCTGAAACACGCCAAGGAAGCAAATGACATGGTTGCTTTTCATTTAAAACAAATTGAAGTCTTGCTGATATAATAATGTCTTTAATTACTTCTGGAATTCATGAGCTGCATTTCTCTTGTTGCAGCATGCTGGAGAAGTGTATGGTGAGAAGGCTATTTTGGCAACAGAGGTGAAAGAGCTCCAGTCTCGCCTTCTCAACTTGGCAGATGAAAGGGATAAATCTCTTGCTATTCTTGATGAGGTGATGACGTTTTGTTGCATGGTATTAAGGCTTAGATGTGTTATAATTTGTACTCTTTCCTGATGTTGGAGGAGTATTTTATCAAAAAATGTATCTTAGATTGTAAACTAGAATTAGCTTTGTCACAGGAATCTTGTCATTCTGCCGGGTTGTAGCTTATTTGGATTTTGTGATTTTCCTGTATTTTAAAATAGAGTCAGACATGTCCTATTGCCTTCATTTTATAGCAGCAATATATTTTATCTGACCGTATAACTTCTTTCAATAGATGCGACAAATTCTTGAGGTACGTCTAGATGCTGCCAAGAGGAATAGGGAAGCTGCTGAGTATGAAAAAATGCAAAAAGAAGAGCTTGCACGGAATGCATTGGCTGAACAAGAACTTATTATGGAGAAAGTAGTCCGTGAATCAAACATTCTGAAGCAAGAGGCCGAAGAAAATTCTAAAGTAAGGACCACTTGTGTGTGCGCGCGTATGTGTGTGTGCATGTGCATGCATGATCCTTAATTGGAAGTGCTTGATTGAAGTACAGCTAACCTATATTTTGGTGTGCTTTTA
The DNA here is from genome assembly GCA_900332095.2 of Cuscuta campestris. Lineage (NCBI taxonomy): Eukaryota > Viridiplantae > Streptophyta > Magnoliopsida > Solanales > Convolvulaceae > Cuscuta > Cuscuta campestris. Next base: position 359,791 of record OOIL02002033.1, on the reverse strand, counting down.
TTCCATTTCAGTTACAGGAGTTCCTTGTTGATCGTGGACGTGTTGTAGATATGTTGCAGTAAGTATTTTTAGTTTTTTATCTTTTAAAAGATAAACACGTCTAAGGGGGAATCCATCTGGACTTAGAAGAAAATAGCAAAGATGAACACAATGGATATATCCTTTAATTTTGATTTAGATTTTATGCTGGATTAGTGTTTTCCGTATATGGAGGGGACCTGAACTCTTAATTCTCTCTGTTTTGCGGATTTCAAGAATAAACTAAGCATTTCTTCAATTCCTTTTTTATTTTTGCAGAGGAGAGATATCTGTTATATGTCAGGATGTGAGGTTGCTAAAAATGAAATTTGACAATGGAGTTCCTCTGAGTGAATCATTTTCTTCTGGCCAGACAAGCTGCATTTTAGCATCTTCAAATTCGTCTTTAAAAACTATGACACCTGAGCCGGCGTACCAAGCAGCTGAGCCTATCAATTCATCTGATGAACATGAGGAGCTAGGCAGTGCGAGTCAAACCAGAGATGGTGAACATAAAGATGTTACTGCAGATGATGATTGGGAAATTTTCGACAACCAGGAGTTTTGCACGTGAAGGAAAGATGCCATCATAGAACTGAGATCAAACTCTTATAGATAGCCACCATCCTTTTTATTATCAAGCCATTGTATAAAACTTTATAGAATGTTGGGTACTTGTATTGTTGCATTTATTCTAGGCAAACCCAAATTTGGGTTTTCGGTGATAGTAGTTTTTAGAAACTTGATTTCCCCATGGTTTATCTTGAGTTTTGTTAATCCTCGGAGTATTCATATACCTTTCATCGCAAATTATACTCCGCATATGCACAAAGGCCGTGATGTATTTGCACAAGAACCATGCTACACTTACACCAAAAATTGTAACTCATTTGTACCCCGCAATTATACACAAATATTTTAATGGTTTACATCGACACAAGTGTTGGTGTGTTAACAAAAATTTACACGGACACAAAGTGTTGATGTATTAATTAAAATTTGTTTTCCACCAATACACAATGTTGGTGCAAACCTGCAGGTACAAAGCGGGGTACAAAAACTTGCGTACAAAATGGCTTTATCCATTTGCACAAACACTACTATAGTGGGTTACAAAATTGAGGATGCAAAATGTTGATAACTAATACTCCGTAGTAAACAATAATTTTTTTTTTTAAATATTTTATGATTAGAACCCTCCCCCATTTCAAAATGGAAAAAATAAAAATACGATAAAAAAACTAAATGCATTTATAAATTACAGTATTACATCAGAAATAAAGAATTTTAAAGTTATTCTTTTGGCATTGTGTGTTGCCAAATCATAGTAGTTTTGGAGTTGTTTTAAAATTTTTACATCATTTGGCATTGTATAGCACATTTGTTTGCAGTGTATGTGATCATGAGTTGTGTGTTTTTTTAATATTATGGCTCTGTTTGGTACTATATTAATAATTTTTTTTAAATTCTTTTTAACAGACTGCAACGATGATGATGAAAATTTTCGTAGATTGCGAAGGCAGCGGCGGTGACAGTGGTAGCAACAATAAAGGCGACGACATTAGGGGTGAACTCGGATGGTAGTTTTTTTTTAAGAATTATCACTTTTTTAACAAATTAATTTTGTAAATACATGTGTTTTTAGTACAAGTGCTAAATACATGTAATTTAAATATAAAAAATTTAGGGAGTATCATTCCATTGGCCGACACAATGTTCTTTCTTCTTTTTTTAATTAGAACATTAATGTTCTAGTCTAGCTCTACCTATATACTACCTCCGTCCCTAAGCATTTATCCAATTTTGACTTTTTTCAATGAACTATTTTTTACCTTTGACATTTAATTAAGTAAAATATATTTTGTTTATTAATTAGATAAAATAACATTTTGAAAATATTTCATATAATAAATCTAATAAAACTATTTTTTATCAATATCTAATATCATTTTTATTTAATATGAGGTCAAAGCTTACCAATTTTTACTGAAACTAGTCAAAAGTGGACAAATACTCAGGGAGGGGAGGGATGGAGTACAAAGCAAAAAGAAAAGAGGTGAATTCTTCCGCCCAAATCAGGGTTATTATAGAGGCCTAATAGTGCTAAACTCCCCTTGGTTTGGAAATTAAGCACCAAAACCCCCATATTTTCAATATTTATTCCTAAAATTCCTATTGTTTCTAAAGTATGCACACTCGCCCCCAAGTTATTTTCCGTACAATAGCCGGCAAACAATTTGAAAAAGACAAATATGCCGAAATTCTTTTCACTACAAGAAAAATGACTTTTAGTTACGGATCAATTATGACGGGCTGATAATACTCTCATTAAATGTGTTATTTGTATATTTGTAATGAGGGGAAAAAACCCTAGTTAAAAGGTGTTACTTTTAGTGACCAATTTTTTTTCATTTTTTTGTTTTAAAGTTAATACTCTCATTAAATATTTATGTATTTCTAAATTGGCCAAACTAAAATATATTAAAAAATGAAATATTTTTTTAGGGAGAAATACTTATTCCTTAAAAAATACACTTAAAACAATATAGCGCCAAGGAGTATTTTGGTGAAAATTTTGGGATTTCCGCCTAACTTCCCTCTTCGCTGTCAAGGAGTATTTTGGTGAAAATTTTGGAGAAAATTTTTGATCTTCTCTTCTAAGATTCTCAATCCCGTGCAAAAGTCCTGCCACCTGCGTAAAAGCTCTCCCTCAGCCACTTCCTTCCAACGACCAACGGTATTCGACCAGAGATAGATTTCTGTTAGTTTTTCCCTGCTGTTTCTAGGGATTCGACCAGAGGGACAAAAGCTCCATCCGCCACTCGTTTCCCTGTCTTTCGCTTACTCAAATCCAGGTAATTTTCTTCCCAAATCAGGTTATAATGTTTAATGTTTTCCCCAGATGATCTTGGTTAATTTTATATGAGGGTTTGAGCATCTTATCGCCTTTCTTATTCAATGATCCATAATATTTGTCTTTGCTTTGGTTTGAATCCATTCTGTTTATAAACTTTGGTGCAATTTGTTCATCAATTGGGTTATGAAGTTTGATTCTATGGCAGCATTTGTGGCCATTCCTGAATGTTTTTCTTGTATTTGCTTGAGCAACCTGAATACTTTGTATTTATGAAATTACTAGCTTCTGTACTGGCTTAATTCTGGTTTTAAGGTGGCTTAATACTGGCCAAGTACTTCGTGTTTGGTTTTCAACATCTGGTTTTAAGGTGGATGGTTTTTGTATTGGTTTTGGCTGCTAGGTTTTAGAGGGGACTGCTTATTTTGGTAGCTAGGTTTTCAACATATGCTTATTTTGGAGATACTTATAGTCCTGGAGATGATTATTTTGGCAGCTAGGTTTTCGTGTTTGCTTTTCAACATCTGTGCTTTGAGCAGCTTGCTTTTGGGGGGATGCTTTTAGGTTTATGGGTACTGGTTTTAGGTTTTCAATATCAGCCTTTTGGGTTTTAGAAGCTGGCTTTTGGGTGGTACTTGGTAGTAATGCAACACACTTTGTGTGCAGAAAATCATTGTTTTGACAGAAAATCACTTTGTAGTAATGCAACACACTTTGTGGGCAGAAAATCACTGTTTTGACAAACTGGATTACTAAGAAAAACAAGCCAGTAATTAGAAATGGTTTACATACACACCTTGAGAGCTTCTCAGAGCACTGTGTCAAAAAAATTCTTCAATGTTTTCTACTTCTCTGGTTCTCCCAATGAAAACAACCATGTGCTTCACTTCACATTTGGAGAATAAGGTATAGAATTTTGGGCTGTTTTTGATCAAATTATATAAATCCCAATTCAACTAAAACCCCAGAACCATCTCTTATTCTTCATCGACTGTAAAAATGAGACTATGAAAGAAAGCAGAAGCGACTGAAGTTTTTGACACAACCAGTTTTTTTTCTTTAAGCAAAGGCATTGTTTTTCTTTAATAATATTTTCAGAAATTATTTGGCATAAGCTAGCATAAAAGACAAATTGTTCCAGCCATTTTATATAGTTCTAGTATTAAGAACAACGTGTTCCTATACTACATGTTGGACTCTCTTTTTTACCCTCTTTTTTTAACTTATTGACCAAATTCTTTAAATAGATTACACCCACATACAAAAATTTTTGTACAGTAATTCAGTAAAATTAGAAATAAAATTTTTATATTTAAAATACATTATAAAAAGAGAGTCAAGGAATCGAACCAAAGTCAACAGAAGCCGGTAGGGGGAGGGGCGGAGGCATATTTTGTTTATTAATTACTAATGAATATATTTAACCTATTGAGGTGGTCCTAATCGACCTTTTTATACTCAGTCAAAATTCCTCTTTCAGTGATAGCATACACGGACTGGTAATTGAACTCTCATATTCTCTGTTATTACTTAATTGAATACTATGTAGATGAAATACTTTTTATGCAGATGCTTCACATTGTCCCATAGTACAAAGAGCGTGCCCTTCATCAAACGTCTTTTGTTTCTATAATGCTTATAAATCTCACAAGAATTATCAACTATAACATGCCTAAACTTCAGGTATGATATAAAGAAGTCATTTTATTATTTCATTGGTACTGTTTCTGCAAAAAGGGGTCTTATATCATGGTAACTGATACATACAGTTTACATACTAAATTTTTGTTATACGTATTGTATGTATGACTAGTCTGGCCTTCTACTGATATAGATTATTTCCACTATTGCAGGGTAGAGGTAGAATTATTACAGAATTTATTAGCCAAGTATTGGCCCCTTCTGCCTCCCCCTTGATCTACCATTGCAGCAGCATTTAGTCTAGACGGGAAAACCCTTGCATCAACTCAGTAAGTTCCCACCTTTCACCCCATATCGTAAGAATGGTATGTGTATATTTATATTATGCTTGTCTTGGTTTAAAATATAATCCACCTTTCAATTTGCAGTTATGGGTTCTTGTTTCTCATGGCCTCCTTCAAAACCTTTTTTGACTCACTACCATAAACATTAGGGCAGTTTTATCAAAGTGATGTATATGTGAGTGTGTCTTTATATTTACTATTATACTTTCTTCGTCCCTAATTTAAGTTCCCATTTGGACTCACACGGTTTTACATATTGACCTTGGATTTTTGGTTATATATGATGCCAGTGGTGATCATATTGTGAAGATAATAGAATCCGAAGCTGGGAAATGCTTAAAGTTGTTGAGTGGCCATCGCAGGACACCTTGGGTGGTAAGTTTGTCTTTTGAAGCTTCGCATGCCTTGATATTATATCTTCAGTATTAATCTTGTCATTATGGATGACTTGATTCCTTGCCCCCATGATGTATAGCAACACAATGGCCAAAAAGCTAGAGTTTTGTCTCTCCTTGTTTTTTATCTTCATAATAGCCTCTCCTACATTCTTATAATCAGCTTCAATAATGTGCACCTTCAGGTTCTAAAACACTCGCTTGTAAACCTGTATAGCAAAGAAACACTTCCACAAAATATCATCCATGTCTTCATGAACTTGTTGGCACACACAGCATCGTGTATCCATCTTCAAAAATCTGTTTTGCTTATTTGTAGTCTGCAATCTACTCCAAATAATGATCATTGAATAGTACATAGATCAGCCCTCTAGTATTACACATCATGGCTACTGCTTCTTCATTTATTTGCTTGTCTGAATCAGGTGGTTACTTTGTTGGCTCATGCACACAACATCTTGTAGATCTTTTTTAAATCAGGTGGTTATTTTGTTGAGAATGCTTTCTAATGCTCTAGAAAGGTACGCGGTGCCCATCAGTTGGCATTTCAGCTGGTGATGAGGTGTGTGTAGCTAGGTATATTCTTGAGGAAAATAGTTACATCTTTTTTCACTTTTTTAACTTGTGGCATCCATGGTGTGACTGCAACATTAACTCTTACTCTGAGGATTGCATCCTTTGATTATTCTTGTTTGTTTTTTTCACCTTCGTGGCCAGGGCGATTGGAATGGTTCCGATGCTCGCTCATACAAACTACAGGTAAAGAATGCTTAGGTTATGATGGTTTTTTGTGTGCACGAACGTGCATTTGCTCTGATATGTCCGGCAAACCAAACAGCAGCCAGGTTCACATTAAACATCTCAAAGGGGAAAAATGAAATAAAGAACGAATGAAAGAAATTAGCTTAAATAATGACGTGACACTCTGATTATAGTTTCAGGCCAAACTGGCTGAAGGAAAAAGCCAGCAGATTATGTCATTATGATAAAAGTGGCAGTTTTGGCTCAATGAATGGAATGGAGGTCAGGTTTGGAGTTGGCCAGAGATGGGTGGTTCGTGATCAGAGGTACTCACTATGATCTATCTTTCACCGAGCCTGAATCTTAACTTGTGAGCCTATCAAGTAGTTTATTAGTTTATGGTATGGTTAGTTTTTTTCTATTCTTCCAGCTAGCCTCAAAATGGACACAGAAGCTAAGGATGCTTGGCCTCCATGGTAAGAGAAAACTTTGCATTGAAGTTTTGCAATGAAGTGTGCTATTCCTTTATGTCTTGCAATGAAATCTGCAAAAGAATCATATGACATGGAGATCAGCAACAGCAACCCCTTCTGTTCTCTCCCACCATAGAATGTTGCTCTCCCACCACAGCATGCCCTGGAACTTAGCATTTGGAGTGTAATTTTTAATTTCATATATGCTGTTGGACTAGGTTGTGATCCTGAGCTTATATAGCTGTCAGTAGAGTTGAGATTTTTTAGTCTTTTTGTACCAACATATTTGGAGTATATATATATTAAGGCATAATTCTTTTTTGGATTTTGCTTTGGGCATTACTCAGCATGCTCTTGTATTTATCTTTTCTTATTTTAATAAAATATTATTTAAATATATACTCTATATATATATATATATATATATATATATATATATTAATGATGGTATATATATTTAATCATAAAAAATATAATTCTTATAACTAATAATTGTATTGATGACGGGAATTTTTGTCATAAAAAGAGTATTTTGATGAAGGTAAAAATACTTTCATTAAATAATTTTAAGGAGAGTACTTGTAGCCTGTCATTACTTGTAATTAGCTACGGAGGCTATAATGACGGTCGATGAGAGTAAATTTCCTCTCATTAAAAAGTTTTAATGACGGTTTTTTGGGTTTTAACTGTGGATTTTACTCACACTATAGATCATTTTTCTTGTAGTGTTTTTCTCTTTTTAAATTTTGAAATCCCTTCCACATTGATGGGGTTTAGGACCCGAGACCTAAGAGACTAGGTAGAAGAGTATCGAATAAAGGCTGAGTTTCTTTCAATCGCAAGAGTAGTAAAAATGTGAACGTGTCTTCCCTCCTTCACGAGAGTGGTATTTATACAATACATTTTCCCATGCGTGTGCTTCCTAGCTGTTTGTGTAGGACATAGCCTGGTGGGCTAGGCCCACTAGAAGCATGCTTGCTTTTGAATGACAATACAAGAAATATGATTACAAATAGGGTGGCTACAAGGTGTGGGCCCATTTGATTACAAAGAGCATACATGCTCCCGCGCTCGTAGTAGGTCCACAGTGCTTTGTTGGCGGCAGAGGTCGAGTACAAAAAATGAGTGCACATATTCTGGCATTGGAAGACAGCCGAGCAAGGATCTGATTCCCGCTTTGTTGAGCAGGCGTCTTTGGCCGAGCGTGTCTAATTCCTGCGATTAGATGGGCCTTGTTGGGCCACTTGTTTTGTTGGGCTAGATACCCCTCAGTCCAGGGTATCCATCACGAGTCCCCCACTTCCTAGGTTAGGTTGAGTGTGTCGAGGCTGTATAGAAGTACAAAAATCTCGAAGTGGAAGTTTGAAAAAAATTCTTGGCCAAGTATGAGCAGTCCCCCACTGCTCAGCCTAAGTACGTGCAAAGGTCTAAGGATCTATGGTGCGCCTAACTGCGATTTGGCAGCGGAGAGTTTTGTAGAGATGTATATGGTACAACCGCTTCTCCACACCGCTAGATTGAGGGGGCGGCTGGACAATTTCCGATCATGAGCGTGGTGCCGCTCAACACGGGGGCCACTGTGGCTTCATCTTCAAGCGTCCCCTCGCTCAAAACTTCTCGTCGTTCTAAGCCCAAAACCAAAACCGGACGAAACCATAAGCCTTTGCCTGTTACGACGTTGGAGACTGTCGTGATCATAAATACGAGTTCCCAGCTCTAAGATGTCGATTTTAATAAAGCCCTTAGGCTAGTGGGGGAGGGTTATGTCATTCGCCGGCCTCATCCCACGAACCACATTTTTCCCATAACCTGTCCCTATGACGAGGTCGGAGTTCCTGTGGCATCGATGAGGTACGACCTTAGGTTTTCGCTGCACCATTTGATCATGCAGTACTTGAACTTTTATTCTCTTCTCCCGGGTCAGCTCACTCCCCACTCCTACTACTGTTTTTTTGTCTTTTTGATCAAGTGTCAGGGTCGCTTGGTCTCTAGATCTGTTTAGTTATTTGTTTAAGATTGCTCACCCCCCTAATATGAGCTGGCCAGGGTGGTTAGGGGGGGAAGACCGAGGCGAGGCCTTGAAGATACACACGCTGGCAGGTTGGGTGACAAGGAGTCTAATTCAAGGAGGCCAAGAACGACCAGCAGATCGAGGATGAGCAAGTGCATCCTTCTGATCTTAAGGAGGAAAGTGATGCCGATTTGTCCTCCAAAGACAGAAATGATGAACGTTTGTCTTGTTCCTTTATCTTCCTTATTTGACAAGTATCCTCCAAATGCTAACCTTTTTTTCGTTTCAGTTGAAATGTATCGTGCTAGTACCATGAGGAAGCGGATGGACCAAGGCTCGTCCCAAGCTCAGAGTGAAGGAAAAATTCCTAGTTACCGAGTGGAGCTCCCAAATTCTGCGAGTCTACTCTAGTTACTATCCCTAGCCCATCCCAAGCTTCAGGCGGCATACCAAAGAGGAGGAGGGTCACTAGAGACACTCCTAGTTGAGTGCACGCCCAAATCCAAAGGCGGGAAGTCTACTCCCAAGGAACTGTTAGTGGGGAGGGTGATGGTCACGCTGAGGCCGAGGCTAGGTTCTTGTCTTCTTCGCTAAAGGACGAGGACAATATTCTTTTGTTCTTGCAAAAGACTCTAAACAAGGCATGGAGGAGGTAAGAAGTAATGTTGATGAATAGATGATAGCTTCTTAGTCTCTGTTCGCCGACTGACCCTGTGTTTTGTATGCGACGAGTAAGTTGGACGCCATTAGTGCTCGCTGATTTAGTACGTAGTTCATCTCAGGGGCCAACTTCTTATCCTCTACGGAGACAGAGCTTGGCCGCCTAAAGAAGGTTGCCAAGGCCCATAATTAGCAAGTGTCCAAGCTTCAGCTCTGGGCCATGTTAAAATCTGAAGAGGAGATCAAGTTGCAGGGGTTGCTGAAAGAGGCGGAGAAGTCCATGTCTCAACTCATAAGTTCGATGGCTGCCCAATAGCGCGACGATGATGAAAAGGTGGCTGGCCTTAAGGAGAAACTCCATGAGTCACAAGAGAAGAGGGTTGATTTAGATATTGAGCTTACGGAGGGTATCCCTCGGCAGAACTTGGCTGAGCTCGAGAAAGAGCAAGTTGTGGCCAAATTTGTGGAGTCCCCTGTGTTCAAGGAGGTGTTGGTGGAAAATTTTCCTAAGTACTTTGATGAGTGGAGGAAGACTGAGGTCGGCTTGCAAAAGACTGATGCAAAAGACTGATGACGAAGGCAAGAAATGGTTTGAGGTTGGCGTCTACCATGAGATCGAGTTTGTCCTTTGCTATACGAAGAGAGTGGATCCGTCCTATTATATCCGAGACCTAGGGTGTAAACAAGTTATTCTTTGAGGCGATACGAAGGGATGGCGTTATGCCCGAGCTAAGAAAAAGATTTTGATTCAACCAAGCTTTTCAGTTTTCAAAGAAGCTTGATAATCGATTGTGACTTTGGATAATCGATTATTACTCAAGGAGAGTACTTTTCATTTGATAGGAAAGTTAGAAAATCGATTATCATTTTTGAATAATCGATTATCAAGTGGTGCAGCTTCTCGGAACAGAACTTTTGGATTTTCATAGGAGCTAAATAATCGATTATCAGGTTTAGTAATCGACTATCAAGGGCTCTTCAGGAAAGCTAATACTTGATTATCAGCTTGCAATAATCGATTATTGGCGGCCATTTTCGAAAATGAAGAATAATGTTTTGGGCGGGAAGGAAAGGTGATGTTAATGGGAAGGAGGAGTTCTTTTGATATTTTAATAGGAGGAGAGAAAGGGGGTTGAGGAGAGAAATGGTGGGAGGGGAAATGGCTCGGAAAGTGATGGATAAACCAAGGTGGTGTTTAAGAAATATTACACACTGTTATCTTAAATTGGGGTTTGAATCTAGTATTCAAATAAGATATGAAATACTTATCCAAATAACTAGAACCTAAAAGTCACACTTAAAATAACCACTCTTAAGATATAGAATTAGGAATTTGGCTAAAATAACAACACACTATTTTAAGATACTCAAAGAGTACAAGGTTTTAATATTCAAAGATTGATTGTTAACAATGGCCATGGGGCTTGATTATGTAGGCAGAGGAAGAGGGGGATCATTCACAATATATTGAATGTAAACTAAGGAAAGCTTCCTAGCAACAAAGTAGAGTCATGTATTTGAAACTTTGCCACCACTAACTTGACCTTCTTGTCTTCAGGTACATCTTTGAGTGTAAATGCGTCTTCAACTTTTGCTAACCATTTCAAGAACATCTCCAGGTCGTTTCTTCCTTCAAACATGGGAATGTCCATTAAATTAGTGAGCTCCTTGATTTGTTTCATCACAATCTCAACTTCCTTCTTTAGTTTCTCTTGGGCAGCATCTAATTCACCTTGAGACATGTTTTGAGAAGAGCTTGGCATGGTTGATACGTTTGGGAGATGCATATATGGCTTGAAGAGTGTTTGGCTGAAATGAACAGTAACAAAAGAGATGAGGGAGGCGTGTAAAGATGACCCCTCAAGGATGTTCAACGCAAAGCTTTGATACGAAATGTTATATCCAAGACCGAGGGTATAAACAAGTTATTCTTTGAGGCGGAACAAAGGGATGACGTTATGCCCGAGCTAAGAAAAGGAGTTTGATTCAACCAAGCTTTTTGGTTTTCAAAGAAGCTTGATAATCGATTCTGACTTTGGATAATCGATTATTACTCAAGGAGAGAACTTCTCGTTTGACAAGAAAGCTAGATAATCAATTATCAGTTTTGAATAATCAATTATCAGAACTTTTTGTATTTTAGAGGAGCTAAATAAATGATTTTCAGGTTTGATAATCGACTATCAAGGACTGCAGGACAGCTGATAATCGATTATCAGCTTGCAATAATCGATGATAGTTTTCCAAAATGAAGAATGGTGTTTTGGGCGGGAAGGAAAGGTGGTGTTTATGGGAAGGAGGAGTTCTTTTGGTATTTTTAATAGGAAGAAAGAAAGGGGGTAGAGGAGATAAATGGTGGGGAGGAAATGGATAGAAAGGTGATGGATAACCCAAGTTGGTGTTTAAGAGATATTAACACTCTTATCTTAACTTGGAGTTTGAATCTAGTATTCAAATAAGATATGACACACTTATCCAAATAAATAGAACCTAAAAGTCACACTTAAGATAAACACTATTAAGATAGAATTAGGAATTTGGCTAAAATAGCATAACACTATTTTAAGATATTCAAAGAGTACAAGGTTTTAATATTCAAAGATTTATTGTTTACAATAGCCATAGGGCCTAATTATATAAGCAGGGGAAGAGGGAGATAATTCATAATACATTGAATGTAAACTCATGGAAGCATGGGGTTGATTTAGTTAAAATGAATCGGTTAATTGGTCCGTTTGGTTAAATTAATCACCCCTAGTCAAGACGTCTTTAATATTCCAACCTAAACAACTAGACTAAATCACATACAGTACATTGAAATCAGATCATACAAGACTATGATACACTAAAAGGATGGATTATGCTATGTGTACCCCAAGGGTTGTACCCCAATTTGTACCCCGCAGTTTTGCACCAACTCTTTGTGTTGGTGTAAAACTAATTTTTGTTAAATGCACCAACATTTGTGTCCGTGTGATTTTTTATTAACGCACCAACACTTGTGTCGGTGTAAACCATCAAAATGTCTGTGCAAACATGTGGTGTATAAATGGGGTATATTTTTTGGTGTAAGTGTAGCATGGTCCTACACTCAGATAAGCCAAACCTATAATAAAATTCCATGAGATTTAGATCAGATCATCATTTGAAGACAAGAGGACAGGTCCTTCGCGGACAATTTGTTTAGACAACGGAAGGGGAAAATCAACCAAACATCTACTAATGACAGAATTGAACATGAAAAAAGATTCTAAAAAAAGGGGAAATACACAAACAGAAGCTCTCAAAAAGGCACGTCGTCTTGAGCCTAAAGCTCTTGCTGTGCATCATTTCAAGACTCGTGAGAATCTCAAATATCAATATTCTGCCATCCAGGGCATTGGCCAGGAATCAAGCTTGAACAGGCTCATCATCATCTTCAATATCCCAACTCAAATTCTCATCATCTTCTTCAGCAAGCCTCTTCCTCACCTCATCTCTATTTGCACTCTGAACATGAGAAGATACTTTTTTCTCATCAGTGCTCTCAATGTCTTCAATCTCATCCCACCCAAAATCTTCCTCTTCCTCTTGCACACTCTGCTGAGAAGAAACAATCTTGTGTTTACCAGAAGCTCCATGATCACTACATTCCCCCTCTGAACACCCCTTCTCAACTGACCTTACCAATGCAGCATCATCGGCCAGGTCCAAACTTTTTCCATCTTCTACTTTCTCTTTAGGAGAACTTATCTCACTGGATCCAGCTGTATTTGAAATTTTATCAGTATCCTTATCAGAACTATCAGCATTGGCCTCACTTTCTCCCTTCTCATCCGCATTATCACAACTCACATTTCTCAATTCATCACTTTTAGCGGTAATTGAATCTGCAGTTTCCAACGAGTCTCGACTTCCGGCTTGTTTAGACTCCTGTTTGCTGCTGTTTAGTATTGCATTACTGCTTTTCTCATTATTAGCCTCATCCTCATCATCAAAATCCCATGACAACACTTCTTCTTCATCTACACTTATTGCTCTCCTCACAAGGTTGGCTCTAACACTCTCTTGCTGCTTGAGCTTATGCACCCTGTAATAGTACCGATACCAGAAGGTATCTTCATCAACTGCACTGGGTACAAGCTTTCTGTAAACACCCTCTAGAACATTATTTTCTCCGATCAAATACATAAACTCATCCCTCTTATCATTCAAGTAGAACTCCGATTTCCATTTCACATACTCTTCAGAATCAACTGGTTCCTCTGTGAAAGTATTTGGATCACTCTGGATTGAGGTCAGCTGTGCATCGAACCTACTGTAACGACGAGAATCCAAGCTCCTATTTGCATCAGGGGTTACGGGGTCGGCATCATAAGGTGCAAGAAGAGTATCTTTACCTTGAGAGATGATCTCAGCGGTGGATTTCAACATTCCATCAATGGTTTTGCTAACCGATCCCAAAGAACCATGAGCAACAGACGCGCCCACCTCGATTGTAGCCGGGAGCTCCTTGACCGCACGGCTAGCGGCATCCCTGATAAGCTCCGTCTCTTTCTTCAGACCCGACCCGAATTCCTCCAGATCCCTGCGGTATGTCTCGAGGACAGACTCGGATCGAGAGGCTAAAGTCTTTATCAGACCTCCAAAATTCCAACCACCAGCACCAGTATTAGCCGTAGTCGAACTGGAGCTGGAATTGGGATCGTCTCTTGTTTCGAAATATCGAGCTGGATCATCGACAACCTCACTTTCCCTGCGATCTACGTCGTCTTGCCTAGATGGCGAATGCTGTTCGGACTCTCGGAGATTTTCCAGATCAGTAGGATCCGGATCATCGGCTAAAATCGATTTGAAGAAATTCATTGTTTCAGCAAATCGGTTTAGTTTCAGAGATTTCGGAGGATGGCCTTCCTATTTAGCCAAAGAGATCACAAATGATGAACATCTTGAGTAGCCACAGGAACCATATAGTAACTACTTTTGGGTCCTTCCCCGTTCGGATCGGCCCACATAACTTGCATTTGTATATTAGACTGGTAAAGAGAAAATCCTACCAAAATAAAATAAGGATGCCTTCCATTAGGAATAAAATATTGTATAATTAAAAAAATCAATTTTATTTTTCTACAGTAACATAAATGGTAAGAAAAGATTTTTAAAGAAAATATTTTTTCTTAACAAGGAAAAAATAATTTTTGATAACTTTCATATAAAAAAACTTACTCACCCTCTACTCTCGCCCCTGTACAACCAAATGCCCCACCCCCCCCCCTCTCATCACACCCCTTATCTATATCCCCCTGCCACGCCCTATCTTGTCCCTCCTACCATACCAGTACTGTCTCCCGTCCACACCCACCCCTCTCCCCTTTCAAGCTACTTACCCAATGACATCCTCTTTGAGCGAGGACTGAATTAGAATGTGTCTACCCTAGTTACACTAATTTTGTGCAAATCCCTAGGGATGACGATTCGGACGAGGCTTGGTTAGAAGCTTAACAAGATCGTGATATGGGCAGTGAGATCTTCTAAGACCAAAATCACAAGCAGAAATATTCAAATCACACTAAGTGAATTATTCGAGAAAGCACCAAATAAAAAAGTTATCGAAGAGACAACTGTAAGGAATTTGTGAAGAACTGCCACTAATCGAATTTGTAAAAAAAGATCCCCCATATGATATCCTAACAACTTAACATTCTCTGAAATTGGGAGTGAGTCCACAAGTAAAATTGGGGGTGAGACCACAAGTCGAAGAATTTCATTTTCCACTCAAGAAGGAAACCATCGACAACACTACAATTGAATTGACTACTGCTATGGGTATACCTTCTTGTGTTTACTACGTTCTAGACAGGGGAGAGGACTCGCGTAGAATGAAATGTATATGCTAATGACTTAAAAACATTGTTGAGCGTGAACAACAATTGAAGAGTACCGATAGTTGAATCCCTGTGACGTTAACGCGATTATTAAGTCACTACATCTGAAATTTATTATGATGTTATATCACAGGAATCATGACGTTATATTGTAATGTAGAGGTACATTGCTTGATATAACTCGCAAAACAACGTTAGAGCGTGAAGAGCCTAACGGTGAAACAAATTTCTTTGAAGTCGATTGTCAACAACATGAAAAATGTGAGTGTTGCCGCATCACTAATCGGCGAGATATCCTACAAATATCTTTTGTTGACATCATAACTTAATGAAACGAATGAACAAACTTTGAGTATGACTATACCAATGGGGCTATTAATTAACGCTATGGTATTCAAAAAACTCAAAACTACAATCTGTGGAGATGGAGGGACTTCATTCACTCGCCTTGAGAGCGAAATGGGAGGAAGACCAAAATGTAAACTTGATAAACTTCTGATCAACATAAGTTATTATTCAACATTAAACACACTTGATTTCAATAATCTCTGAGAAAAATAACTTGCTCATACGAAATATTCGAAGCTGGTTTTGATTTTTTGATTGCCCAGCACCAAAACTTGATCATTATCCACCACGAAAGTGCAAAATGAAAGCTCATATGACTTTTTTTTTTAGAGAAACAAGCATTTTTTAATGTGTTGATTTAATTTTTGTATAGAAATATGTTTAATTAATTATGAGGAATACTTTAAATGCTTGTTTTTTACTCCGTACATTATACGGAGTATCATTTAAAAATAGAAATTTAATTCGTTTGTATATTACTAGATGCATGTGGTAATTTTCTTTTTGGCCAATCTATTTAAATTAAAATAATGGTTTCGTGTAAATATGTTAATTATAAAATAATTATGTTGATCACATCAATGAATAGTTGATCATATTGCCTTTGCAATGTTTTTTCTGAGTATTAGCATGAGTGTTACGGACTAAAAACAAGTTCAAAAGGAACATCATAGAACTCATGTTATCACCAAATAAATTTGACAACTTTATTACGTACTTTTCTAAAACACCATTTTTCAACGTTGAGGCCCCATTTGGTACACGGAATTTAAATTGTGGAATTGGAATTGAAAACTTCCATTCCAATTTTCATGTTTGGAAGCACAAAAATAATGTGGATTTGGAATTGGTAGTGCAAAAAATGAATTGGAATTGGGAAATTCAATTCTATGGAATTGAATCGCATGGAATTTTAATTCTAATTCAATTCCAATTCCATCAAATCCATGTACCAAACGGACCCTGAATATATTCAAATGATTTTGAAAATTAAAAAATGGTCACCAGAGCAGTCTATGCTTTTACAGTGGCTCATTCGGAGTACCAAACAATGAAAACAATTCGGATGGAGGAAGCTGCAAAAATCTTTTTTTTTTTACATTTCCAGCCACATGATGATAGGAAGCTTTGAGATGTCTAGCACTCCCATCTGGCCATCATCTGTGTCTCAAGCCACAGAGAATAGAAATTACAAAATGGGCTTAGTTACCTGGTCAGCGGCATTAGGTGTCCCATGTTATGTACCAGAAACAACTGCACTGCCATACAAATGAATGCTAAACAAGTCTATGATCCAATGTTGTAACATGAACAATATTTTACACCATTAAGATATAGATATCCAAGAGCTATGCAAATCTGGAACCGTTATGACGTCTGCTTTCATTGCAACATATTCAAGCCCAAAGAAGCCCATCAAAACCGAACTCAGAGTTAGATACGGGGCTATCCTCAAATTCTTGTTGATAAATAGCATTATTATGTCCTATTGATTCCACATATGGTCCCATAAGATCAGAAGATCTTTCAGATGGAATGCTATAGTCTTTTAGGATGCTAGCAGATGCAGCTAAAGCTCCCGCCCTTTCCAGAACGACCAAAAAATTGTCTGCAAACTCGAACACTAGATACTTGTCCTCGCAAGCTGTGCAAGGGACAAATAGAGTGCATAAGGTCAAAGCAAGGTGGAAAAATTGAAGTATTATTAATGCATAAATAATGCTTACAGTCAAGTAGATGAGCCAAATGGTGGATATTTTTAATTCGAATGCCATTCAACTTCAAGATCTGCAATCAATTTCAGTTAATTACAATGGCCACACACGGGTGAGAGAAAAAAAAATCCAAAATGTGCAGAGATTTCAACTCAACTCCTTTGATTACCTGTTCATTGCTTATATCTTCATATCCAATGTTAACTTCATTTGCTAGAACCTGTTAACATTTGACATTTCAAATTCTTTCCATAACTGACCCATTCCTGAGAATCCCCCTAGCTAGGCTATATTTCTTTTTTCTCTAAAATGTATTCATAGCTATCACGGCACCAATGAACTGCCAGGCATAGTTGTTACGGCGGCTAGGCGAGGCTGGGCGCTAGAGCACCTTTCGCCTAGGCGATTAGGCGCCCGCCTAGGCGTCCGCTAGGCGAGTAGGCTATGGCGACCATAATAATTTTATAGGTACTAATGTTAAAGCATATAGTATGAAATAATTAATTAAAATGAACACTAATATATATATACACACACACACACACAAGCCTGGCCTATTTAATTTGGGCCTTATACTCCTGTGGGTCCAATAGTCTATTAATTAATCTAGCCCAGTTATTTGACTTTTTGACCTAGTCCACTAGTTAAATAATAGAGAGATCGGAAGAGGCAGTAGAGTCGCAAATCTGGAAACCTAAGCCACACCACGACAAATAATCAGCAAGAAGGTAAGTCTTCTCTCCCTCTCTTCTTCCGTCTTCTCTCTATCTCCTCCTCCGTTCCATTGTGCTTCTAAAATGGAGACGCTTCTCAGAGATGGACTGTACAACATGTACAACACAGTCGCCCAGGAAAAAAAAAAGCTAGGCGACCAATTAGGCGTCCACCAACCCTCGCCCAGATGCCTTAACGTCGCCTAGGCGACGCCTTGATAACTATGCTGCCAGGATGCCCAGTCTACTAGGTGACAAGTCATAGATGATAAATAAAGTAATAACAAAACAAATATACCTTCCTTAATAGGCCCTTCATCCTATATCTTTCTTCTCATTTTCCTTTTTGGGCCGTCCATTATCATTCTTCCCGTATCTATAGATGGTAAGTAAAAAATGAAGGACTTAACAGCCCTTTTTATTTTGGAAAAACTTACAACAATACTCCGACAAATCTCTGATTTCACAAGAATACGCTGAAAATAGATTAATTACACCATTACTCCCACAATTGCTTTCTTTTTACAAAAACACTCCACCCACCACCTCACTTGCACAATCATATTGTGTAATATCTGCATGGATTTTTAAAGTGATGATTTGAAAAATAAATCACTTTTTTTTGTTTTCATAAAAAAAAATTAACTAGGTATTGCTCCTCACCTCCAACGCAAATATTAGTTTTCTTACATATTTATTTGGGTGATTATTTAATGAGTGTTTTTTTAACACTATTTTTGCCAACATTTTCCCACTAGTTTTTCAAACTTCTTCCAACTTTTCAAGCATCCAACTTTAGAATTCCAAAAGAAAAAGCCCTAATTGTGAGACACGTGATTGATATTTGAGTTAGAGGAATAAGGAATTTAATTTTTTATGAAAATAAGAAAAGTGATTTATTTTTCAAGCCACCACTTTAAAAATTCATTTAGATTTTACTCTCTCCATCCTAATCTAAGTTTCCTGTTTCAATTTACGATGTTTGACTAAAATTATTTTCAAATATGAAAATTGGTGTAGAATTTAAAAATAAAAATTACATATTTTAAGACTACATCAAAAGATCTACAAAACTAGTGGTGACATGACTATATTTTATCAAATGACTAACAAAACTAGAGAAAAAAAGTGAATAAAGTTTGACCATGTGAACCGTAAACAGGCAATTTAATTTGGGACGGAGGGAGTATATAATATGATTGTGCAATTGTGGTGGCGGGTGGAGTGCTTTTGTAAAAAGAGGGCAATTACTAGAGTAATGATGTAATTAATTGATTTTGGAGTATTCTTGTACAATCAGAGATTTGTCGGAGTAATCCTTTAAATGTTTCCTTTTATTTTTCTTAATTTACCCACCCCAACACCCCACCTATTTACTCCCTTTCTCTGTATTATCACAGATTCTCAGTTGTCCTTCCTCAATCATCGCCGCCACCCCACCTCAAACATCAATGTCGCCCCACCTCAACAAGGTGAGGATGACCGATAACCTTCAGCGAGGATGACCTATTGCCTCCCTATGTTCGCGCCTCCAGTCACTACAAGTGGTCGCAGTTGAAAGATGGAAGAGTCGAAGAGAAGACTGGCCGATAGAAGCTAGGGTTACTGGGTCAGATGACTTTGTCGTGAGGGAAGCCATTGTATTCAGGGAAGGCCACCTCGTAAACTACACGATGCCATGTGAAGATCTGTTGAGGCGAATGAAGACAGTGGCCAAAAGAAAACAACTGAATGCCTAGTTTGCAACTAGGTGTCGCCTAGGCGATGCCGTGATATCTATGGTTTTATTCAATTCTCCGTTACAAATGTACTGAACCACTGATAATTTAACATTTATGCTGCTGTAACACAGAGACAGCATGAATGAGTGTGTGAATCTGTAGGAGAGATATGATGTTGCATTCATGCATTGAGTGTCAATGTGCCTATACCTGTGATAACACCACAATCTGTTCATCTTTGAACTTTGCTAGAGAATATCGTGCCTTGGTCATTAGCTTTAGCTAACCGAACGAAAGGAAAATAATCAGTTGAGATGGAAACATTCAGTTACGGAACTAATGCAGATATCAACTGTTAAAAAAACATACCCCCATGCTGTCTTCACATTCTTCCCTGCAGAGTTACATATTAATGCAATTTTCTTTATCGTCAAGGGTGAAAAACGAACATAATGCATTAATCATCTCATTCAACATACTCTATCAACGGTTCAGAAAGTGGAGTAAACACCAATCCAGCAACTATCAGGTACGATGGCTGGCCTCCTTCAATATGATATGGAACCTAAAGATGATGCCAAACATGTCAACATCAATACCATGAAGTTTCAAGCCAGAGTTCTGTAATGAGGAAGAACTGATACATGCATAAATATATCAAAAGAAAGCTCATTTACATACCAAATGTACACGAGGACTAAGTGTTATTTGAACGTTCATAAATATGCCTGCTCTTATAATACCAAGTTTCGCACAATCTCCTGCAAACCTGAATTTTATATATGTTATATTCAATTTATTTAAATATTGGTGTAAAATTAAAAACAAATACTCCCTCCGTCCCGGAGTATTTGTCCAATTTTGACTTTTGGAACTGTTCATCTAAGCACTTTGACTCATCAAATTCTCTCAATGTGTAAGCCTAAATATAGTCATGTGTGATCTTGTTTGATTTCTCTTAACATATAGATTATTAATATATAACTTCTATAATTTTTTAATATACAAATTACAAGATAAAATGGATTAAAGAAGTGTATTGGATGGTGTGTAAAAATGAAAGTGGACAAATACTCTGGGATGGAGGTAGTAGAACTTACGTACTATTTATTTGAAACCTACTTCAAAAAGTTCAAAAAAAAACAAGATGTGACTTGACTATTTGATTTTAACAAATGATTAGAGAAATTAGTTTGACCCTGTGAACTATAAAAGGGAAGATTAAAAAAGAGACGGGGGAGTAATATTTTAGCAATACACCAACTCGTCAAAGTCACAATTGCAGTTTATTTCAGTGTCATGGTTATTAACCACGGATAGGATGCGACACTTATTCCCATTAGTCGAATGTTTCTATCCCAACTCTCGAGCATTATTTTCACTTTGGGCAGATACAGTTAACCGGGCCATGTAGTCTTGCAATTTTGCAAAGAAGAGAAACTAACTTATCCTACACGCAACATATAATCCCTGGAGACACATACCAACACAATTAATATTGCAGGCAGTGTTTCATTTAGTAAGCGAAGATGAACTCCTAAATTATTTTTTCAGAGTTAAATGTGCAAAAAAGGACGAGACGTGGCCTAATTCAAAGAAGAAATAAGTCCATTGATAAGATTACCCTTTCCTATGGGATTTAAATCCTGTCTTATTCGACTACCGGAGGAACTAAAAACGGAACTTCTTGTGTTTTGAAGATAAACTTACACCCTATGAATTGGGGCTTCAGTAGAACACATATTGCCAGATAGGCAAGAGTGGAACGTGATAATACTTGTGAATGAACACATGATCTTATCACTTGGTTCATGCAAGTGATTTCATTCATGCAAAAAATATACATATTATTTAAGTAAACAAACATTACTTTTGACTGATCAGGTAGCGAAATGCTATTCTTTCAGCTGATCGGAAAGGAATTGTTCCTTCACACCCAACACGAACGCCATCAAAGCTCACAATTACGTCCCCCTGACACAGTATGTTGATATTCAGATGAAACTCCCAATGCCCGTAAATTTGTAGAGGGATTAACTCACAACACCAACAAAAGCTAAGAAACAAAAACAAGGAAAGTGATCAAGAGAATGAACACTGAATCCAATTAGAACAGTGTAATTTATACCCTTTGTGTAGTTTCATTAACCATTTTATTCAAGCCGGCCACAAAAGTGAAGGATCACTTATCCTTAGCACTCCCAAGTCCTAACCTAAGTTACCACAAATGTATGGAGTGGCTTAGGCTAATATGAGATGTTTGGCACTAAATTTATTTCAAAAATAATGTCAAACCTGAGTTCAAAACAATAAACCACTGCATCAGCAGCAGCAGCACCAGCACCTCAATCCCAACTAGTTAGGGTGTTGCATTAAATTTACTCTATCTATTAAGATTCAGTTGTCGACTTTCTAAAAAATATCATATTTCAAAAAATGAGTTTATAATGTCAATTAAGTCCTTCAGTTGAGCTTGCCACTCATTAATGTCAACAATCCTTGTACCCTATCTCTAGCATATTTAAGACAATTCATCATTTTCTTTTGTTGAATATGGAAAGTAGACAACTAGTTCCGGACAAACAAAAACAAGAAAACAGACAACTAAATCTGGACGGATGGAGTACTTTCTAGTGCTAATTAATCATATTCAATTGCCTTCACATTATAAAATCAAGTAAAAAAAATCTAAATGTAAATCTGCAATCATTGATTTTTTCAAATGCATCAAAAATATCATGAACCAATGATTAGTTGAATAGATGCTAGTGACATGTCAATCACATCAATGATATCGCATGTTGTGCATGCAAATCATGTAACTGATACTGATACACATGTAATTATGTATGGCCACAAATGGAACAATAATTGGGAAGTAACCCCTAAATTGGCACAGAAAAAGAAAATGAAATTGTATATGGATGCTCAACACATCTTTTTATTTTAAGTTACTCACCAAATGTATTATTTCTATACTTTGTCTTTTGATTACAATTTACTTTCATCGTATCCTCCTTTTAAAAATAAATTTCGAAAGAAAAAAAATTGGAGATGATCCTCAAAGAAAAATTAAAAGAATATTATGGAGCTACAAAGTCATTCTTGAAAATGTTTTAGTTTTGGGTTCATAATGGACTAAATCAAATGGCACAATAAACTTCCATTGCTTCTTACTTTCTATGAAGTTTTGGGCAGTAAATGCAACAATGCATCTAGGGCCCGAAAAGAGAGCAAGGGAAGAGACTGCGTACATATTAACTCCCCAAGTCCATATCGCAGTTGGGATTATAGTATTACGCGTTATTGTTATTGTAGTGTGTTCCAAGTAGGGAGTTTCCATCCAAAAGCTCCACCCCTTTTTCCCTTGCTCTCTCTTTGGACTGCCACCATAGGCAAAAAGAAGATCCCTTCACTAGCCTTCACACCTTTGCGGAGTGCAGAAGCACCAGACAGAAGCAAAAAATGTTCGTGATGAGATTCTACGCCCGAACCCATAACAATAACATGACCAAAAGCATGAAAAGATATTTCTCAAGCACCTGGTGATGTGTTTACAATCTGCCAGACCTAATCAGAGTAATCACAATTTAAAAATGAACAAAAGAGTAGGAAAATGGAAGAATACAGTACAGGGTAATTGAAGGCCAAGAAAGTCATAACTTTTTCGGTTATTAACCTCAAGAGAAAGTTCTAACCAATAATAAGTTAATAACAAGTGCCCGGTGAAATAAGTGCAACTGTAATAGTTCAAAATGGTGCAAGGAACTACTGGCATTAAACAATTTATCCACATTAGTTCAAAGTTGATTTTTTAAAATAGGTAGACAAAAATACCTCTTTTAAGATATTATAGGCATCAGATGTAGGTTCAACTTTCCTGATGAGAACGCCCTGAAAAAAAAAATCTTTATTATCCCATGCACGATAGTGTTATAGGGAATGTCAAAAGATCCTACCAGCATCCCTTCTAATCTTCATGTTTCCCACTTAAGTCCTCCCTTAAAAACCTTAGCAATGTCTTTTAGGAAAAAAAAATCATGTAAACTGCTATTGATTACACAATTAGACTTGGCACGGAGATTAAGAAAAGTGAAATTACACTCCATACTAGTCAAAAAATCATGTAAATTCCTTTCTAAAAAAAATATCACTTAAAAATTTTCATTTCCTTAAACTCCATGCAATATGGGAAGGGGTAAATTGAATATGCGCGGAGGGAGTATGACACACTATTCTTGATATATGGTTCAACTTAAAAAGCCAGGGAGAAGGAATTAAGGTATAAGCAATGTAAGGAGCATTAAGGGTGAGGATGGGCAGATTAAACTTAATGAGGGAGAGCAAACCAGCAAAACCCAGAGAGAGAATGTGTCAAGAGACAAGCACGGTGAGGTACATTAAAGATGAGGATGGATGAGTGCTAGTGAAGAACAAGGCAATTATGAGGAATATGGTTCTCCAGTTATTTATTTTCTAAAGTTATTGCATGAAGTACAGGAAAGAAATGGACTTCGAGGCAGTATTAAAAAATAGCTTTCACACAAATGATGGAAGTGATGTCAGCACTAAGGAAAATAAATAGGAAGGGCTAGAGCCGTAAGCCAAAACCAAATCACCATTGAGGCGAGGCGGTGCTTGGTGGAGGGAGAGCAGTGGCCAACAAGCTTCCTTGACATCCTTTTCAAAATCACCAAAATGCCCAAGAAGTAGAGGCTAAGTGTGGTGATGTTGTTCTAAAATGTTGTTCCAAGTATCGCAACATAAAGCTAGTCCCCCACACCATGAAAACTATGGAAGAGTGATTGAGTACATGTAGATCTGGCAATCAGCCTAGTCAGGTCATTCGATTCAGATTCAGATTCAGATTATACTTGAGGTCAACAGGAACCAGGTCACTTCGGGTTCAGTTGGGGTCACTTTCAATTCAGATTGATTTCAGGTCACTTGACTTTTGGTGCAATAGCATGTCCTCCAAAGACTAAAAAGTTTCATGGAAAAAGATTGGGCCAGTTCGGTTTGATTTGGGTCATTTTCAGGTTCAAAATCATATCCGGTCTGCTATTTTGGCCTTTAGGGGTTCAATTTCAAGTCATTCGGGTTGGGTGACTCTTGTCAGGTCTAATTTCAGGTCATTTAGGTTGGATTGTACGGAGTATATGTTTCAACAAGTTGTTTTTAGCTTGGTGCAGGATAGTAGATATATTTTAGTAGGTAGATCTATGAGCATAGTGAAATTGTAATTCGAAACATACCCATTTTTATTCTCATTATGTTTTACCATCTTCTTTACACACAAAATATACTTCTGCAACTGCAATTGAGTTCCAGACCCACAGGATATAGATGGGGCAGTGAAATTGCAATGGTGGTCCCCCATTTACATAATTATCACGGCACCAACGAATTGCCAGGACGCCTAAACGACTACATGACCACCTAAGCGACTAGTCATAAATGATAAATACAGTAACAGCGATACAAATATACACTCATACTCACTCCGTCTCAAATCTCCTTGTTTTGACTTTTATGTGATTTAAGGAAGGGATATCTTTTTGTCGACTTTCCCAAATTACCCTTGATGTGATGGGTAAAAGTAGGATGTGATGGGTAGATTATTAGTAAGAATTAATAGGGTTAAAAGTGGTTTTTTTAATAGAAGGGAGAAAGGGATTTAGGGACAAGAAAAAAATAAAGGAGAAAGACTTTTAGGGACGGATGGAGTACAAGATTTTGTTATTCATAAAGCATAAACTTCATGGCTCATGCTCAACATAAGTAATATCCATTTCATTTGACCCAAAATAGCGTACAAAAACTTATTGTGTTGCTGGATCCATAATCTTTGTTAAGAAAACCAGTTCTAATAAAGATTGAACAGTAATTATTAAGTCTTAATTAATTACTTGAGGATTAAAGAAAAAGGCAGAGTAACCTAGGAATTGGGCTGAAAAGTATAAACAAGGGCTATGTCAAACTTAAACGGGAACCAAGGCACGAATTCCAGGTTACAAAGAAATTAAAAAAGAAAAAAAGGGAAAAAGGGAAGAGACAGATCGACATAGACTTCTTGATTTTTTTTAAAAAGACAAACAAATTTACATACTATACGGAGTATTCAATTCATTAGTAAAAACAAGAAAGTGAAGAGTTGAAGAGAGGATGGCTGACAGAAGCTAGAGTTTATGCGAGGATCATTAATTACCTTCAGCGAGGATGATTGGTTGACATCCTATGCTCACAATATCCAGTCGCTACAAGCGGGGCTGCCATGGAAAGGTGGAAGGGTCGAAGAGAAGATTGGCAGACAGAAGCTAGGATTAGTGGGTCAGACGTTACCTGGACACCATGTCGTTGACTGATCAACGCCAGACAACGTCAAGAGGGAGATCTGGCAAGGTGAATGAAGACGGTGAGAAAATGACTCGATATCTGGTTGGCAACCAGGCGCTGCCTAGGCGGCATCGTGATGACTATGCTTATGCATGCTTTCACAGATGGGGTAGTGAAGAATGCTTACACTACTTACGATAACAACTCTATCAAACATGAATTTAAAACAGAAATAAACAAAACTCATCTGAAAAAATATCATCTTCACATTCTGAACTTTGCCAGATTACCTACCATCTAACAACAAAACTCATTATACCCGTAGAATACTAAGAATATGGATTTCACCCTAAGAGGTAAAAGCAACTGGGGGATGTCACTCATATGGCATCCCATATATGACATCACACTAATTTCAAAGCTACACCTCACATTCACACCAATTATACAACACATTGAAGGCTCATTCTACTAAAATTTAAGCCTGTGTAATATTTCCCTATTTTACTTAATACAATCATACGCAATACGAATCAAATTACTATCTTCTTCAAAATAATGGTTTGTCTTATATTGTTTCCAATATCAAGCTGGTCGCGGCCAGCTAACACCACTCACTAGCTTCCTAGTATCTAAATATTCAACACTTCTCTACCTTCGTTCTTCCTCATAAAAATTACAGGATTTACAGCTGTGGTCAGTTAGTCAGTGATCACTTCATATTTGAGAACAAAAATTTAAGCACCTCGATACCTCTCAAAAAATGAGCAATAACAAAGAAAAGTGATCCGTGGGTTGATTTCATATTAATAGAAACTAGTTCTGATACTATCTCTAAATGAAAATGTCAAACAAGCTAATGATACAATCAAAAAATGCATACTTCATTAGATGGAACTCTTAAGCAAGCACGTAATGCTGGGTTCTCTAGCTTTTGCAGCAAAACTCCAAGACTGGGGAAACCTGAAAAATTAATGGCATATTGTAGTTTAATTGTTTGATCACTTTCTCAATCTAGTTAATTCTTTGGAACTACATTTGATGGCATCAATGAAAGAATTATTCTTAGCAAATTATTAATTTAGAATTCAAAATGAACAACCTTGAACATTTAAATGTAACTCCAAATGCCAATATTCCGAACTCATAAGAATCAACAACACAACAACCCAGTTGGATCTCATGAGAGTAGGGCAAACTCATAAGAATCATGACATGTAAACATTACTCTCTGTTTCTATTTATCTATCCAGGTTGACCAACTTTCTTTGTTCCTTCTTATCTTTTTATTTATGAAAGTTATGCACAATAAATACTTTTTCCAAAGATACCCTTCTCAGAATATTCAATCTACCCACTTTCCTAAGAATGGCTTTTAATGAGAACACTTTTGATATTAAATTATGCATTAGAAGTTTTCATGATTTTAGTGTCCCTAAACATTTCATTTAACTCTTGCTCAATAAAGAACACCGACATGCAATAGATGAGTGTTCAGAGAGTTGAGGATACTAAGGTGGATGATCACAAACTATGAAGCATAAGGTTCGGAACCACGTTATCTGGGACACAGGGGGAGTGGCTCTCGTGAGGATAAAATGCCTGAAACTAGATTGAGGTAGTTTGGGCATGTGCAGAGCAGGAGAGAGGAAGAGCCCTAATGCTCCTCTGAGGATGTGCTAGAGGTTGGTCATGGGGGAACTGAGGAGGGGTACAGGTGGACAGAAAAGGAGTTGGAGTGAGGTGATCAGAAATGACTTAGGTCCTATTTGGTTGGAGGGAAAGGGAAAGGAACAGAAGGGAGGGAATGGGAAGAGATCACCTCACTTTGTTTGGTTTGGGTGAGGGAAGGGAATGAGCTATCCTAGGGTATCAATCGGAACAGCCATGGCAGACCCAGACGAGGAAGATGGACAGAGGCAACTACCATTAACAGAGATGGATTCATATTTCATAGTTCTAATGTTTGCCACTTTCCCTCAAAATTATACTGAAATCCTTTTAATCTTCATTTTTTATATAACCCATATGAGGCACTCAGGTTTTCAAATTGCAATTCCATTTTGTATTTAGTGAAATTTCATTTATTAAAGAAGAAAATCAAGAATAATGCAATTTAGGAAGAAAAAAAAGTACGAATGATGAAGGAAGAAGAAGACTGGAAAGAAAGAGAATAGCAGAGAAGAGTCAATGGAAGAAGAGAAAGATATGAATGGAAAGCAGGGGGGAGAAAAAAGACATTCCGTCCGTTTTGGGGGAACAATTTGGAGGTGAGGGGAGGGATTTGGAGTGAAATTTTGGATTCCCTCCCCTCCATTTTTTTAACCAAATAAGGGGATGGAGTCATTTCCCCTCCCTTTCCCTCGCCTCCAACCCAACCAAATATAGCCTTAAGGTTTTGTAGCTCACCAAGGGCATGACCATCGAGGATTCGGGTGGTATAGACTTTGATAAGAGTGTTTAAGCCTATCCGGGTTGGTCGGGTCTTGTGGGGTGCTTGCTTTGTGGTCTATCTGTTTTTGTTCTGTGTTAGCACCCTTTTTTTCCCTGTCATACATGTTTTCCTCTCCTTTTGTTGGATAGTATTGCTAGTCCGTCGCCTAGTCCAAGACTAGTCACCAACCAGTCATCCAGGCGGTTTCATTAGCGCCTGAGGGAAGACTAAGCGTCTGGTTGTGCAAATCAATGTCTAGGCATAGCCTAGTCACCGCCTAATCTGTGTTTCTAACCCTACCCAATTTTACCCAACACCCCCGACCCAAATTTCATTATAGTTTAAGAAACAGTCGAAGCTTCTTAAAAAAACCTCCTAATCAGCGCACCAGCACCATAGTTGTTACGGCGGCTAGGCGAGTCTAGGCGTTAGGGTACCTTCCAATCGCCTAAGCGATTAGGCATCCGCCTAGGCGTCCTATAGGCGAGCGAGGGAGTATTGTTCTTCAATTAATAAACATTAGGAGGTTTTTCAATTAAAAAGTGTGATTTCTTAAACCTAGACAGATAAATAGGGATGGAGGGAGTATTGTTCTTCAATTAATAAACATCAATCATACTTTCAAAAAAAGAAACATCAATCACAAGATAGAAGCTTCCATGAAAGGCAAATAAAAGTTTAATGTAAGGAGACCAAAATATGTGCTCAGCAGTTTGATATTTAATCATTCATTCTTTGGCTGGTATTATACGAGCGTGACAATTGACAACTCAATGCACATGGTAAAGAACAAGTGAACAACAATTATGCAGACAAGTAATACACAAATACTTCATATAAAAAAATGTCAAGTGAACTCCAACAGGAACAAAATATTCCTGATTTGGTCCAGCATACATTTTAAGGATATGATTTTATAAAGAATAGCTTACCAGAGTACTTCCCATTTCTCTCATAGTCTTGTAGAAAATGAGACACAACTGTTGTAGGGATCACATACCCAATATTCTCCACTTCATCAGATCTGAAAACCTAAACATAGTGTCTTGTAAAAAAATAAAGAAGCAAGATAAAAAAACATCGAATTAAGAAAAGCAGCATTGTAGACAGAAAACTTAAAATCATCAAGAGCTGCAATGATTATTGAAGTGGAGAACTTTAGAAGTCAGCTGCAAAATAACTACCAAGTTATTGCACTATTTAGGAGACAACACCTAGCATGCCCAAACATTCACAAGGCACTACCTGAAATGCAACACCTATGCACTTCCCATGATCATTGAATGCAGGGCCACCACTGTTACCTAACATTTTGGCAAATAGATCCAGAGTCATAATGTCAGAAAATAGAGCAACATGACAAGCCAATTCAAACGGGAGAATAGAACTGTTTTTTTTAATCAGGTGAACTTTACAGTTCCACGTACCAGGATTTATTGCTGCATCAATTTGAATACCCAACAACTCAGATGATCCATGAGCATATGATGTAACCTGCATGCAATTGCTAATTAAGGAGTTAGCATGATACTTGCCAGAATGGTATGCCGATTCAGTATCGGAAGGAAACATATCTATTTGTCAAGGTATATTACTTTCTACAGGTAAAATGATTCTTCTGCTTAGGTAACCATAAAAGGAATATTATTACTAATGCAGACATGATGAATTTAAGGGGAGAATGAAAATTTAGGTTGTCTAAACTTGGTACAAATGAGCGACATTAATAGTTACTAGTTAGTACTCCCTCCGTCCCCCATAGATCTTCCCAATAGCCCTTTTTCTTTGTCCACAATAGATCTTCTCATTTCATTTTTTAACAATTAAAATACCACAACTACCCCCACTTACTTTATTTATTACACCTCACCCACCTCATTTAATACACTCCACCCATTTTTCATTAAGGGTATTATGGTAAACTTTCACCTTTTTTCAACTCTCCTTAAAAACCACCAAAAGTCAAAATGAGAACATCTTAGGGGGACGGAGGGAGACAAGTAATAAGTCAAATGATGAGCTAATGAATGACATCCTCATGGTGACCAGATGATGTCATTATGATGTCACAATTCTATAGTATTCCAATATGCAATTTCACTTTTTCTCTAATTCCGTGAAAAAGCAAACAAGAGCTTCTTTTAGAGACGGAGGGAGTATTAGAAGACTCATGGAACGTGCACGTTGGAGATTTGTTTACAAGAACAACAGCAGGAAGATGCGTTGTTCTAGACATATTGGAGATAAGTATCGAGTGACCAAGAATGTGATTTGAAGCTCCTGAATAAAGATCCAGAGTGGATTAACCCCTTTTGAGGTATAAGTTCAGCTTGAAGTGTTGATATCAACCATATTTAAGGAGATGCAAGAAGAAGATATCATTTGATTTTTCTTTTTTAATGATGTAGTTGAAAACAAAAGTAGCCGGAGCATATGAATCAACTGGAGCAGCTACAAGAGAAGTCAGTAGTCATTTGCCAGAACTATCAGCAGCGCATGGCAAGACAGCAAAGATCTGTGAGTTGGTGACTGGAGAAATGTTCTTAAAAACTTTTGGATCCTAGGAACTGGGTGACAGCACGTGAATGCACTTTTTGTGGTGGACTGGTGGATAAAAACTTTCAATTGATCAACAGGATGGAAGGAAGATGATGGTGTTGTTGGATTTGAGATATGCCAGGGAATAGTATGCCTGATAGGATGAGAGTTTTTTGGCTGGAATCTTGGCCGGAATAGTAAAGCATCCACACTCACTTTACACAAAAAAAAAAAAACTCGGAGCTTGACTCTAATACTATGATGTAATTAAGAAGAGAATATAAATGTTATGTTCTCTCGAGTCTAAGCTTGGTAAAACTGAGTTATATTTATAGCTAGTTACAAGTAATAAACCAAATGATGAGCTAAGAAAAGACATCATCACGGTGATGTAACGATGTCACTATCATGATGTCATGATTCTAGATAATTCTGACACACGCAGTTATACAGCATTAAGCATTTCGGTACTGCCACATCAGGTTGAAAGATATACTGTGCAAAGCATTTTAGTAAAAACACATACTCCTTTCCCGGAGTATTTGTCTAGTTTTGTTTCCGCACAAAAACCATAGTAAGGGGTAAATTGACATAATCACCCCAAACACAACATCCTCATTCCTTTGTTGCTTCAGGCCTCCAGCCCACTCTCTCTGGTGCTGAAACTTCTACCCTAACCTTATCTCGACGATGCACAGAGCCACAAACCACCCAAACACCATCCACGCTGCACAAATTAAAGCACCCCACAGTCACCCAAGGACTGCCTCTACTTAATGAAATAAAGAATATGAAAGCAGATACGGACGAAGAGGAAGGATCCCAAACCAACTTGGATCTAATCTGAGGCAGTGAAGGACCCAATATAGCAAAAGGGGGGAAAAGGGTCCATCTTCTATTCAAGTCCAGCACCCAAACATGAAGCTGCTTTAAGAAAGCTTTGCTGACACGTCATTAATTACTACCCCCCACTAAGCAAATGACAAACTCAATTGAAATCCAAAGTCAAAATGCTCTAATGAAGTTGAACATATTCTCCACACAGAGCTCCAAGGGAAGAGATTGTATCCAGAGCCTTCTAGTTGTAGAAGATGAGCGAGGATCAGGTTGTAATGATGAGGGAAAAATTGACATTGCATATTATTTTCCTTACCTTAAAAGGAAAGTGGACCGAATATTGTGGGACAATCCAAAAAGGAATATTGGACGACTACTCTAGGACAAAGGTAGCATAGCACAATGATTAATGCACAAAACATCTCATGTAATGAGAATATGGATTAGGCTCATAATTCTGCCTAATATCTTTACCTTTACCCACGTCACATATGTAATTACAAATCATTGAAAAAAAACATTGAGTAATAACAAACCTCAATTCTAGAAACTACCCCCTTGGTCACAGAAATTGTATCTCCTCCAAGTGGATATCCTACTACAGTTACTGCATCCTGCAAAAAGAAGAGTTACAAGGTCAGCATAATACCATCAGATGAAAAATCTGCCTCTTTATTTACCAAAATGAAAAAGGAGAATCACCTGCAATCGGGGCAAGTGCCCAAAGCAAAGCGGCTCGGTTCCCTTCCAAAATTCCTCACTTTCTACAGAGAGTAATGCTATGTCACATTCAACTCCTCTTGCTAGCACCTGATAAACATGAACATGGGTTAAAGTGAGAAACAAAACACACACACACACACACACACACACACATGCACATGCACACATACACACATACATATATATATATATTTGCAATGTTCTTTGCCCATTTTTTTTAGGTTTGGATAATGACAAAAGGCCAACATAATATTGAGCATCAAGGTTAAGATTCATGTCCGTCCAATAAAAGGGACATGTTCATCAAAGTGTCGATCAAGACCGAAGACTTTAACCCAATGGTTTGGGTAGTCTTTAAGTCTTAGAATATTTGTTAAAGGATATGGTAAGTATTTGAAAGTCTTTTTGGGTTAGTTGCAAAGTGTTTTTTATCCATCCAAAATGGTCTTTCACCTTTTGGATAGTTCTTGGCCTTTGTTCTTCAAAATTCCCTTATAGAGTTAGATTTTTATATTAATTAGAGCTTAATTGTGAATTGTTTCATCAGGTTGGTAATTATGGTCTGATTTATGTTAATTGATTGATTTTAGAGCCCAAATTCAAGTGGGAGGCTGAATTCCATGCAACTTTAAAGTTATTGGGGCCAATGGACGGTTCCCTTCTACGAGAATTCATGCTCGCGACCCAACCCGGACGTGCCTCTGCCTTCTTCTTCGATGATCACCAGCAAACCGGCAAGTTATGGCCAGCGACAAAGGACACCTGTAGCACCAGCAGCTTCCGGCGTCCAACAGCCTCCATTCTTCCAACACCGACCCAGACGCAGCGAGCCTCAATCAGCATAGCAGCAAGGCGACCCAAGCATGCGACCCAATTGAGGCTCCATCCGGAAACTAATGGAGGCGCACCTCCAATTCCAGCAAAATGGAAAAAGCACAGCGACGGCATAGCTCCAGCTCCAGACCGGCAACACCAGAGCGCAGAGAAGAAACGGAAAGAAGAAGGCCTGTCAGATCTAATTTGGGCGTGAAAAGACCACAGTACCCCTGGTTTATTTCTTTCTTCCTTTTCAGATTTCTCCTTATGTGTCGTTTTACTCCCACTTCTATCTACTCTATATATACTCCCCTAGCTCCAATTTGTCAAGGGAGCCCCCCCCATTTCAATTCTCTCCCTTTTAGATTAGGTTTTTGTTTAAACCTCATCTTCTTCACTATGTTGTTTTACTTTAGGAGCTCCAACATTTAGATTTCAAGTTTTTAATCTTTGTTTAGTTGCTTCATTGTATAGAATTTATTTTCTTCATCTTATTCATGCTTTTTATTTATATGCATCCTTCATATCTTTTACGCTCACTTATAATTAGCATGCTAGGCTAGATATTCTAGCCTAGGCAAGGTGATGGATTGTTGAGTAATGTTTGTTGTCATTGGATTGTGGTGAATTTGAGATCTTGATCTAGGTTGTTTGAGGAGATTGTGCTTTATTTAGACTTGTATGTCGTTGGCCATGATGGCATACTTGCATTCTGGAATGGTCTCTAAATCAACGAGGAATCGGGATTTAGAACCCTAGCCGTGAGTCTTCCTCTCAAGTCCTACCATGGAAGTGGAGGATACTTGAGGAGCTTGTCGGTCTTGTTGTGGTTCTCTTGAGATGAGCACCTTGGAAGTGGGTTTTTATCAAGAGAATTCATTTTCGATTTTCACGAAAGTGAAATCGGGGTGATTTGCTCGCATTCTAGTTGATTTGTCTTGTTCATCTAGTTCATTGGCAATTCACATGATTGACATGTAATCTCCAACCTAGGTTTGCTTTCATTTACTCCTTGCATTTGATTTTAGTTGATCATTGCATTTGATTAATTTCATTCACTCACTTTTCTTTCTATTCGGCCTTGATTCCCATTATACGATTTGATATTGGTGTTTAGTTAGACCTTGCACTTGATTCCTAACCAATCACGCTATCTCCGTGGACTCGACATCCCTTACTTCCACCACTTTACTCGCTTATTACTTCTTCCACATTCCATTCCACTTCACATTTCATCTTTTTGATCGGGGGTTTTGGGTTTTTGGCGTCAAACAACGTGCCGAAAAATTCCCTGCATCACTGGAGCTGTGCCGGGGATAGCAACGGTTTTGTATGCTTTGTGGTAGCTATCATTGATTGAAAAGTTGCTAATGGAGACTTGGCCATTCTTTGTTTTTGTTTGTTTGCTTTCGTTTTTCTTGTGTTCTTTGTTGTTCTTCTCATTGTAGGGTGGTGTAACCATGGTGGATTATGCAATTAGTTCCACCATTGAAGATCTTAGATTGAAGCATGAACTCTGCGCTCAAAGTCTTGGACTTGATCCAACCATTCCAAGATTTGAGTACTCACTTAGTGAGTTGGAGTCTCCATCCGGCTATTTCAAAAACTTCTCAGGCATCTCTTTCTTTACCAAAAGATCCATACAACTTGTCTTACCTAACTTCTACACCTCCTCCAACTATCAACCCTCTAATCTTACCATATTCCTCCCCCCCCCCCTCCCTCCCCCTTATTTAATGGGCCAATATGTTGGTTGCCCTCAAGTATATCATATGCCTAACCCATACTACTCACCCTTCTATCCTTATAACCCTCCCCAAACCTTCTCTTCCAATCCTTATCAAAGTGGAGAGGTAGTGGGACCTATGGAGGAGGATACATCGGGGGAGGAATACTTGGAGATTGTTGTTCATAAATGTGAGGAGCCGAAGGTGTTGGGTACCACCCAATCAGAGGTCAAGGAAGAGAGTGACATATTATTTGAGCCAGTGTTGGAGAGAACCAACTTGGGTGAGACAATGGAGGAGCTACTTCGAGATGAGCCCGAACTTCCACATCAAAAAGCACCTCCCAAACTATTCATGGAGATCAAGGGAGGCTTGAGCGTAGAGTCTTCATCACTATCCTTGGAGAGGCCGGTATTTTCTTATGCTCTTACTCATGGTTTGCCCCATTCCTACTTTTTCATTTAAGCATAAGCCTAACAATTCTTACCCAGATTTGCATCCATATTGACTAGGCTTGCCATTTGAGCCGAGAGAACACTTTCTCCCTCTTTGCTTGCCAGTTCAGGAGAAGATCCATGCTTTAAATTTTGATCAATCATTCACTCTCCCGAACACAACCCCCTTCTATACTTCATTTTCAAAAATGAGGGGGGTCTATCTTGGGAAATATTTGAAGTTATTTTGGCTTCCCAACTTCATATGCTTCAAGGGTGTTTTCCTAAGGAAGCACCTAAGGTAGTGTTTGGCAATTAGCATTTCATTTCAATTCATGCATTTCAATTCCAAAATTTGAAATCTTAAATTTCAAATGACAAGGGGAGGTGCATGGATTTCAAATTAAGCATTGTTTTGAATGTAAAGAATTTGACTCAAATCCAAATTCAAAATGCTTAGATTTCCCAAACATGGAATTTAAGTCAAATCCGGATTTGAAATCCAAATCCATGTTCCCAAACGTACCATAAAGGAATTTCTTTTAAAAAAACATTGTCAAGTTAATGACTTTAAAAGAGCACTTCTTGGGAGGCAACCCAAGCTTTATTTGATTGCTTTTATTTTACTTTTTCAATAAAGTGAGCTCTCTAACCTTCTACTTTGACTTCTCTTGGTGGATTTTCAATGTTTGTATCTAAGTGAGCTAAATAAAGGGAAGTTAGGAGAAATTGACAATGAGGATCAATTTTGAAGATCATTTTGGCAAACCCCATCCTCAATTTCTCACATTTCCCTCACTTCCTCCCATCACCTTCACCTACCAATATGACCCATTTTCGTACCCGAAAAGAATTTTTAGTGTTGATTTTGCTTGATGGAGAGTTTTTTGTTGGAAATATCTTTAATGATGTGTGTTGATTGGTGTTTGCTTTGGTTGAGACCTGATGAACATATGATTGCAAAGTGGATAGACTTGGCTTTGTCTCATATGCTACCTTATCATGCACACATTTCCATGGCGGGGGACTAGTATCATACCATTGAATAACACCCATGGATATGCAATCTCATGTGTGTTTGTTTTGGTAGCATTTTTCTCTTGTATTGCATGCACATTTTACCCATCGGGGAGCCTAGTACTGTACCATTAAATAACACCGGTGGGTAGGTAAGCAAAAAATAAAATAGAATAAGTGCGCAATTGAGTATTGGGACATTTGTGCTTTGAGCTTGCATTCTTGAAGTATACCTCGATGGAGGGTCGAGCTCCAGAATCTACCTTGTTTCGCCTAAAATGCATGAGCCATAGATGATAGTCTCTTAAGGTGATTTCCTTGAAATGCGCACATCTTTTTACCAATCATGACTTTTAGCGGGTTAGCATTTTGGATTTCTTTCTTTCCCACACACAAAATCCTGAGCCATCTCACCTCAACTACCTTTTATCCCTTCACATCCATCTATCGCTAATCCTACTCTTCCATTTAATAAAAGACCTCTTGATTGTGTTTAAAGCTTAGGTTGTGAGAATTCATCCTTGAGTGATAATATGAGCGAATGAGTGATATCTTGTGAGCTCGTGTGATTCTCTCGAGTTTGCATTTTATGAATAACCGTTTGTGAAGCATTCTTTAGTTGTCTTGGTTCATATTCTTTCCATATGCTTGACTCTTTGATTTGACATATATCAGCATGAGTGCATATTTGTTCTCATCTTGTGACCATAATTCTTGATTACTTGAGGACAAGCAATGGTTCAAGTGTGGGGGAGTTAATAAGTCTATTGTTTCTATATATTTTATTACAGTTTGATGGACTTATTGACTTAGATTTTAATATTAATTAGAGATTAATTGAAAATTGTTTCATTTGGTTGATAATTATGCATATTTATGTTAATTGATTGATTTTGGAGCCCAAATTCAAGTGGGAGACTGGATTGCAAACAACTTTTAAGTTATTGGGGCCAATTTATAGTTTTCAAAAGTGCATCAGTTGTTCTAATTGAACCTCCCAATTGACGGTTCCCTACTACGAGAACTCACGCTCGCGGCCCAACGATCACCAGCAACCGACAAGTTATGGCCGGCGACGAAGGAAACCAGTAGCACCGGTCGCTTCCGGCATTTAACAGCCTCCATTATTCAAGTGTCGACCCAGACGCAGCGAGCCTCAACCAGCATCGCAGCGAGGCAACCCAAGAATGCGACACGGTGACCCAATTCTGCAACTCGACTGAGGCTCCACCCGGCAATGAATGGCGGCGCACCTTGAATTCCGTCGAAACAGAAGAAGCATAGCGACGGCAAAGCTCCAGCTCCAGACCGGAAACATCAGAGTGCAGAGAAGAAAAGGAAAGAAGCAGGCGTGTCAGATCTAATTCGGGCATGAAAAGACCACATTACCCCTAGTTTATTTCTTTCTTCATTTTTAGATTTCTCCTTACGTGCCATTTTACTCCCACTTCTCTCTACTCTATATATACTCCCCTAACTCCAATTTCTCAAGGGAGCTCCCCCATTTCAATTCTCTCCCTTTTAGATTAGGTCTTTGTTTAATCTTCACTTTGTTTTTTACTTTGAGAGCTTCAACATTTAGACTTTAAGTTTTTATTTTTTGTTTATTTGCTTCATAGTATAGAATTTATTTTCTCTATCTCATTCATGCTTTTTATTTATATGCATCCCTCCTATCTTTCATGCTTACTTAGATTTAGCATGCTAGTCTAGATTTTCTAGCCTAGGTTAGGTAATGCATTGTTGAGTAATGTTTGTTGTCATTGGATTGTGGTGAATTTGAGATCTTAATCTAGGTTGTTTGAGGAGATTGTGCTTTATTTAGACTTGTATGTTGTTGGCCATGATGGCATACTTGTGTTCTAGAATGGTGTGTAAATCACCGAGGAATCGGTATTTAGAACCCTGGCCATGAGTCTCCCTCTCAAGTCCTACCACAAAAGTGGAGGATACTTGAGGAGCTTGGTTATCTTGTTGTGGTTCTCTTGAGAGAGCGCCACGGAAGTTGGTTCTTACCAAGAGAATTCATTTTGGATTTTCGCAGAAGTGAAATCAGGGTGATTTGCTCGCATTCTAGTTGATTTCTCTTGTTCATCTGGGTTATTGGCAATTCGCATGATTGACATGAAATCCCTAACCTAGGCTTGCTTTCATTAACTCGCATTTCATTGTTGATCTTTGCATTTTATTAATTTAATTCACTTGCATATTATTCACTCTCTTCTCTTTCTCTTCGGCCTTGATTCACATTATACGATTCGATATTGGTGTTTAGTTACACCATTCACTTGATTCCTAACCAATCACGCTATCCCTGTGGACTCGACATCCCTTACTTCCACCACTTCACTCGCTCGTTGCCTTTCCCAAATTCCATTCCACTTCACCTTTCATCTTTTTGATTGGGGGTTTTCAGCGTCAAACGACGCGCCGAAAATTCCCTGCATTAGTCAACGCCCTATTTGAATAGTTCATTGCCTAATCGAATAGTTGACAGCCTTCCTCACTTTAAGTTTTCAACACCCTATTCGAATAGTTCGCCACATATTCGAATATTTTAGCAGTTGCAACTTCCCATTCGTATTTAACTATCAAGAACACTATTGAAACTCATATCCCTCATATCTTGAAGAGTTATTTATCAATTTGTTTAATCCTTTATTCAAATATCCAAGCAAGAGATCATTGTTGATCATATTCCTTCCTTGCTTGAGTTTTATTCTCATTGCTTGAGCCTTTGGGAGATTAAGCCATATAGAAGAAATTGTATTGCAGCAATCTGCTCTTATGGGAGTAATTGTAACGCTGTTTTTGTTTTCTTTCTTTTGAGAATGGTGTAATCGTCTTGACATTGGGATTAAACCAAGTGGGTTGGTAAAAATCCTTTTCCTTTGTGAAATCAAACGTTATGTGGAAGAAATCGCGAGTTTTCTGAAATCAAGGCTTTGGTGTTAAGATAAGAGGCTTGTGGAATCAAGTTCTTGAGTTGTACTGGATTGTCAAACTCTATTAAGTTTGATGGGTTGGTAGTGAAGCCTCGAACACAGTTGTTCGGGGACTGGATGTAGGCATTAGGCCGAACCAGTACACATCATTGTGTTCCTTGTTATTTTCCTTCACTTTCTTTTGTTTGTAGTGTGTTAGTTTTGATCGATAATTTGGCAAGAACACTTCCGCGAAAAGTAAACCATTTGGGCAATACCTCTATTCCCCCCCCCCCTCCTCTAGAGTGTGGTGTCTAAGAATTATAGCTGCTAGTTGTGATATCCTCACGAAAGAAACCTTCCCACTCCCCCCCCCCAAAACAATAAAAAACAAAAGAAGAGAAGTCTGATGTCAAATTATTATAATAGCATAGCTGAATTCGAATATTCAGTATTGATAGAAATTAGGATGGGGTATGGACAACTGGATTGGGCAATAAGACCATTGGGCTGAACCACATTAAAAGATTGAATCCAATCGATTATTTAGTTCAACTCAAGACCTTATATACCGATAACTTTTCTATTCAACTTCCGATGTGGGATAAACTCTAACACTCCCCCTCAAGTGGACAACCAGGCCATTTTGAATCTAATCGGTAGACCACTTGCAAATGAACTCTCATTCCCTTGATTGTTTTTATTTTTTTGAGTGCAAACACCTAAAGAACCACAAGCCTCTGGGTATGGACTTCCAAACGAGCAATCGTGTTAAACGGGCCACAGGCCGTTGGGTACATACTCCATACGGACAATTGGGCTAAAGACTAATGGGCCGCTAGGAATGAACATCTAGACGGACACATTAACAAACGAGGTGGGCCAAAACCTGCTCTGATACCATGATAGAATTTAGGATGGGTTATGGACAACTGGATTGGGCAATAAGACAATTGGGCTGAACCACATTAAAAGATTGAATCCAATTGATTGCTTAGTTCAACTCAAGACCTCATATACCGATAACTTCTCTATTCAACTTCCGATGTGGGATAAACTCTAACAGGTATGTCTAAGTAAGTGACCCAAACACCTAGTTACCCCATTTTGACAGTGTGATAGGAATACCAAAGATAATAGAATTTCAAGCTGACATTCCTTTCCATGAGAGCAATACCTTAGCAACATATTTTGTGTCATCTCCCCTCCTTTTCACTTTAACCTGTAAGCAAAATGCACATTTAGCTACAGTAATAATTTCTCTTGTTCGTTTATGTATATGCATTTCTAGGAATGAAAGAAGAAGTATGAATGTGTTAGATACAGTAGCTATCCTGAAAAGCATTAGAGAGCAACTTGTTTTTTTCTATTTTCTCTTATTAAAAAAGAATAAGCTAGCAGGAAGACCATAAGAGAATGTTTCTAAAAGAAAAATTCCTTAAAACTTATTAAGGCAAAAGTGCTAAAATAGAAATAGTAAATACGTGGTATTATACATGCCTGTGTATCATGCTCGATGCAATGAGCATTTGTCAAAAGCTTCTTACCCCCAATCATAAAGGCACTGCGTGGATTAAAATTAAAAATAAGTGCATAATAAGCCTTTAATATATAGTACATCAGTGAGACTCAATAAAATTCTGTAGAAAAAGGAAAAGATAACATGCCTTCCGGTACTTGTATATTGTCTTTGCTTCTGCCAGGGAAGGGAATAGTCTGGCGCAGTATGTGTACAGTAGACCTTGATAAGATTGGAAACCACATTGCCACAACAAACCAGAAGTTAGTCTGTGATCAAACAGTTTTCTTAACGGCCATCAGCATACAAAAATTTCTAACATTTGGAAATGAATATAACTGAGAGAAAGGAGAACTCCCTGAGCACATACTATTTAGAATAACTTCTCTAAAGGAAGAATATGTGTACCTTCACTACAGCGTTTAAAAAATTTGCATCTTGAAGATTACTAGTCTCGACCTGAAAAATATTGTATGGAACTTGAGAATAACTTGATAGCTATAACACTCAATTTTGGAACCTTTAAAAGGAACTTAAGAATAACTTGATAGCTTTCCCAAATTATTTGTCCCGGTTTTTCTTTTTGGACCGCCCCATATATTTGTCCACTTTCCTTTTAAAGTAACAAAAATAACATGAATCATCCATTTTGCCCTCAAATCTAATCTGGATGTCTCTCTTATTCATCGTAAACCATGCACCTTCGTAAGCCTTCTCTGTCTAAACTAAAATAAAATGGCCACTTATGGTCACATAACTTATTTCCAATATTTTTGAGTACTTAACTAACCCCGATTGCTGCATGGTTTTACATGAATTTTACTTAAAATTTGGACTATTTTTTGGCACTAAAAATATATTTGGGATGAGACTCTTTTTTGAGATAGATGGAATATTTGACACAAAGAGCATGAGAATGGGTAATACTGAAAAATAAAGTAGGTCACTTGTCTTCTTTACCTGCTGCTCCTTTGAGTCAAACTGAACTCCCTTCCCTTTTCTCTGCAGGCCAAATGATTTACCGGCTAATGACCGAGACCTCCCTGCTTTAGTTCGATTTTGGCCATTTGCAAAATGACTTTCATCTTTTGGTCTCCCTTGGAGTTTCTGCAAAGCAGCTTCATTCTGAACTTACCCCTTTTCTCATTTAATATAATCATCGTTTTTAAAAAATTGAATGAAAGGAAAACCCTCTCTTTGTGCATTAAGTATGATGAAATCAAAATTTTATAATAAAGTAGGACAGACAAGAGGCAATTTTTACTGAAAAGAACACTGTTTGGCATTCATTTAAAATTTCAAAGTAATGTTCTACACTCCAATAATAAAATGCAATGTTGCGTAGAACTGAAATACTAAAGGATGAGCCTGTGCCTTTGTGGACACAAACTTACGAGCACTAATAATGATAACGACCTTCCAATTTAGGCATACATAATGAATTAGTGAATAAGTACTTTGACACCGATAGAAATAAAAATGCATAGGTCACCCAAAGAAAATACGGAGTAAATAAAGATCAAGCAAAAAATGTGCCATTAGAGAACTTAGAGTTCAACACAAAAATTATTACTCCCTTCATCCCATGATAAAGAAAGTTATGTTTCAAAGGGGTAAAAGCTATCATTTTTAGTAAGGCCTATTTCTGGAAATCATCAAACATAGCTATATTTTAACACTGTTTGCTGGTTTAACTAAATCCAACACTCAACTTGTTTGGAGCACTTTTTAAAGAAATGCATCAGATTTGATGAAACTTAAGCATTTTGTTCACAGAGGACATTTTTTTGAAACAAATACTCCATATGTGTTTTCAAATAAAATGTTGTTTAATGCAGGAAGTACCCATATTTTCTTTTTCTAGACTAATTTTGGTGTCAGGTATGTGATTTGGACCCAAAGTTGTCCTGTTTAGTTAGTCCAAGATACAATTCTGATAACCAAATTTTTTAAGCCCAAAACAGAACAGCGTTGCCGTCATCATCATCATCATCAAACCCAATATAATCCCAGCTTATTTGGGGTCTCGAGTCAAGATCATAGTTTGTAAGGCGGCAAGGCGAGGCAAGGCGCCAATGTACCTTCATATCGCCTAGGCCACTAGGCGCACGCCTAGGCGACGACTAGGCGACATACATACATACATACATACATACATACATACATACATACATACATGCATGCATGCATGCATGCATGCATGCATGCATGCATGCATGCATGCATGCATGCATACATACATACATACATACATACATACATACATACATACATACATACATACATACATACATACATACATACATACATACATACATACATCTATGGTCAAGATGGGCGCAACTTTACACCCATAAAAAAATAGGTGGCTGTTAATGTTAGACACTTGTACCCAAAACTTCATTGGAAGTAAGAAGCAAGGGAAGTTTGTTATGTCTTTTTAATTTACTCCATTTTTTACCCGAAACAAAAACAATTTCAAAAATGACTCCCTTAAAAGTAAGTCCAAATACAAAGATCATTTTCAAGCAACAATGTATAGTTGATGACTAATCTGTTGAGGTAC
The DNA here is from genome assembly GCA_900332095.2 of Cuscuta campestris. NCBI lineage: Eukaryota > Viridiplantae > Streptophyta > Magnoliopsida > Solanales > Convolvulaceae > Cuscuta > Cuscuta campestris. The sequence continues at coordinate 316,422 of OOIL02002033.1, read as the reverse complement.
TCCATTTGAAATTTATTATCAGCTTAATCATTACCCAAAACCAATACCAAAGTAAGATTCAATGAAACAGACAAAGTCAGTGTTTAAATAGGAGCAAAGGGGGTATTATTAATCAATAAAAGGTTAACACACAACAGAGATAACTGGCAAAAGCTTCAAATATACTCCCTCCATCTTCCCGGTTCGCAAAACGAAGAAAAATCCCAAGTTTTTTCAATCTATTTTATTTAAATATTGGTATAGAAATAAAAAATAAAACATACATATTTAAAAACTACATCAAAAATTCAACAAAATAAGTGGTGACAAGAATATTTTATTTTATCATATAGGCCATGAAAAAACACAAATAAATATAAATTCCCTTGAAGTTGGAATAGTGCTCTGGGAAGAAAGTTTTAGGACGGAGGGAGTAGATCTTGATTCTTGAGAAATACCTCTTTGGGAGATACGTAACTGCGGGGAGGTGATTTATTGAGACTCTTCTTTCTTTGGTTCGGTTCCTCATCTCGACTTTGAAAGGGGGCCTTTGTAACAAAAAAGCGGGACGATCTTTGGGAAGTAGTGAAGAGCCGTTGAGAATATAGAGAGCGGGTAGTGCCGGCGGAGGTGACCGCCGTAAACCAGCAAACAGCGGCCGCGAAGGCCATTGAGCGCCGAAGAGTAATAATAATAGTGTTTGTGGCAAATAGCAGCAGGAATGGCGGCGAATTAGATAAGAAAAACGGAGAGTACTGGTTTCTCTTATCCAATGGTGGGCGATTGTGGCCGGAGAATGGTAAGGTCACATTTCCTATACCGTACATCTGTGTTTTCGAATTTCTCGTATGAGTGAATTGATATGTGAGTAGATCAAAAATCAATTCAAATTAAATTTAAAATTATTGTCACAATTTAATAACTTTTGAAAATTATTATAATCATTCATATTATAATACAATCAATAAATTTTATTCTAATATTATTAGATTTATTAAATAAAAATAATCAATTTATATATACATTAGAATAAAAATCATTGACAATAACTAATAATTGAAAAAATTTAATCATTTACTTTTTAATATTTAATATAGTAAAGAAAGAGTATTAATATTATAATATCCAATCATTAGAAAATATGAATATTATGCTATAAAATATTACTCCTTTTGGTCCAAAAAATCTTTTTTGTTTTGACTTTTTTTGTCAAACAGTGACACTCTTTGACAATAAATTATGTGAAAAGTATATTTAATTATGATACAAATTCAATATAATTGGATTCATATTAGAATATTGATGGATATCCGGGCCCAAGAAACGTGAATGAACGGCCCAATCGCAAGAAGCGATTTGGGCCGGTATCGGGAGATGCCCAGATTCTAGTCAATTGGCCCAAGCGTAATGTAAAGGCCCTAAACTGTGCAGGGACGTGGAAAGATTAAGGAAAATATGACGGAGAATTGTGTGCTGTGCACGATGGGTGTCCATTATGTATGTAACCGTAGATAATATAAAAAGAGGAGGAACCCTCCATTGTAGGGCAAGTGAAAAGCACTGAAACACAATTATTAATAGAAATATTGTGATATTTATCAATTATAAATTATAATTTGTTCATCGCCGCCATAGTTGTTTGGTTAATTCCCATCATTGGTGTTTCTATTGAGAGATTACGTGTGAGGGATTGTGAGTTGAGAATATGGTCAGCAGAAGGACGAGAAACTCTAGGTGCAGTGCTGCAAATTCTCAGCAGTCTTCACTCTTCAGCCACGCCAAGAGTTCCTGAACAACCAGTCGTTACACAGCCTAATGGCATTGAAGTGGCATTAAATAACTTTGCCAGCATGATGGCAAATGTTATGGACAGACTCAAGACCCTTCTTGGCCCTTCTAGTATTCCGAGGAAGATTCTTGAGACGCAGCTAAATCAGATGAATCCCATTCTGTAGAAGGTAGATAGTTTGTGCCACCAGCTAAAAATAGGGGAGGTAGAAAAGATTTATGCCTCCGTCAAAGCAAGGAAGGAAATGTGAGAAGACTTAGATTAGTTTCGCTATCCGGTCCTTTGGAAGAATGGCAAACAGACATAGAGGGCCGGAGTCTAGTAAACCAACATTCAAGCCCATGAAGAAGATGGGAAAACTAACGCTTCCAAAGAAACAGGAAAAAAGATCATGTCTTAACCCAGGGATATAGGTAAAGAGAATGCTATACTTTACCTAATACCCTTAGGGAGTGAGATCAATGGTGCAATGGGAGTAAAAGGTAAACAATTACATTTCGCTTCACATAGAGCGCACATATATGGAATAAAGACAGGAGATAAAATGTTTTTCATTAAGATAACTCGACAAAGGATTACATTCTTTCGAGTTATGATAATGGGCTTTACCCCAAATCTACTACAAAAGATACAACTAGTTAAATAAAAACTCTGAAAAATGTGCAATGTGACTAGCAACCTTCAGTATGGAAGAATCGAGCCCATATAGGCACACCTCGCTTTGGATTGAACATCAACTCCCGGTGGTTCAATTCTTCCAGACTAGGTTGAGAGAGCATTGATGCAATAAGTCCAAGGAGGGCCTATTGCATCAATGGAAGAAATCAAGAAATATATTCCCTAACCCAAGATTGATGGAGATCTTGGGGCCAAAAGGGTACTAAAGGGTTGGGATTTAACACCATACCCCTTGATCTGCCCCTCAATCTGGGTGAAGGAAGGCATGAAGGCAACGAATCCAGTGAAAAGACATATTGCATCCATGCACTTAGGGGAAGGAGGCAAAGGAGCCCAGAAAGGACTGTCCTTCTCCCTCTAGATGGATGGATCCACCTCTCCACCCATGTCGTAATCCCTCCAGTCCTCTGAATAATTCTCGGATGTTTGTTGAAGAGTGGGAGGGTCTTGGGAAGGAGGCTTGGCTTCGGAGAACAAACGAGTGGTGTGTGCGCCAAGATTGTGCCTCTTATGGGACCAGAAAGTACCGCGGCGATCAGAAGAAGCCTCCGCAATAGCACCTTCATGGGACTAGCCGGAGTTAGAGGGCAGAGCACCTAGAATACGTTGAGGAGGGCAATGGCATTTCTAGCCTAGATGGACTCACCTCCACCAATTTCTTAGAGGTGACGGAGGGTTCAGAAGAATACGAAGATCTTGGCAAGGAAGACTCGGAAGATGAAGAATTAAAGATTGTGAGGTCAATGAAGATAGGCATCTTGGTACCATCAGTCATTATAAAAAATGATAAGATCGTGAATGGAAGAACTTGGCATGCCTAAGGTCCCTTTATATAGGGGTACTACTCTTTGGGATATGCGAAGGAAGCAGCAAAAGTCAAATGAAGATAGGCGATTGGCAAGAGAGTTGGTTGCGGATTCTCGAGAAGGGCTAGGGTTGCTCCACGTTGGAATGGGCCTAATATTGGATTGGCCCCAGAGTAACAGAGATGGACCGGATATTCACTGCAACAACTATGGTGGCAATATTCAGTCCATCTAGAGGGAGAAGGACGGACTTTTCTAGGCTCCACCGCCTCCTTCCTCGTAAGTGCATGGATGCAATGTGTCCTTTCACTAGATATGTTGCCTTCTTGTCATCCATTAGAGCTTTAATCTTTTCTCTTATCTACTCTTGTGAGAGTTATTGTTGTGAGGCTGAAGAAGATTGTTCTTCTTGTTGTTCAAGACTTATGTGACTTAAGTCTTGGTTGTGAAGTCTTGTAGAGGGCACATTTACGAGCGGTTGTATCGAGGCTTGTGGGATTCAAGTTCTCGAGTTGTAAACGGTTTGTTAAGCACCCGTAAGCTTAACGGAAGTAGTGGTAGCTTCGAGAGAGTCTCTCGGGGAACTGGACTAGCCACGAGGTGGTGAACTAGTATACATCGGTGTGTTCTTTCCCTTCTCTCTTTTATTTCCGCTGCACTTACGTTTATATTATTAATCCTGCGAAAATCGGTAAACATTCTGAACAACTCTATTCACCCCCCTCTAGAGTTGCACGTCTTGTCTAACAATTGGTATCAGAGCGGGTATCTCTAACGCTCTTAGTGACGTTTGAGAAAACGATCAAATTTTTTTTGAGAATGTTGAACGCAGGGATTAGAGAAGGGCAATCCACCGAAAGACCACCGTTGTTCAATGGAACAAATTATTCATATTGGAAAGAGAGAATGAAAATATTCATTCAATGCATTGATTACAAATCGTGGATGATGATCAACAATGGACTTTGTCTTCCAACAAAGAAGGTTGGCAAGAAAAGAGTCCTCAAACCCGAAGAGGAGTACACAGATGATGAGCTCAAAACGGTAGAACAAAACGCTAAAGCTCTACACCTTCTTTATTGCACCATCAACGTGGAAGTATTCCAAACCTTCTCGGGATATGTATCGGCGAAGAAGTTATGGGACGATCTTCAAGAGAAATATGAAGCTCTTGAAGAAGCAATGGAAGAATCCCAAACTTGCTTCATGGCAAATGAAGAAAAGGAGGTAAATACATCTGACTCTCCTTGTTTTGAAGAATTGCAAGAAGCTTTTAAAGAATTATTTGGTGAATTCAAGATAGCTTCAAAATTTGCCAAAGAGGCTAAGGCTAAAATTCAAGCTTTGGAAGATGAAAATAAAATTTTGAAAAATGATAATCATGACCTTAAAAATAAAATTAAGGCAATGAATGAAGCTTCATCTTTTATTGATCATAGTTCTACTTGTTCTTCTTGTGATTCTTTAAGAGTAGAAAATGTTGAACTTAAGAGCACCTTAGAAAATCTTAAGGTAGAAGAGCCTAAGGAAATTGATCAAAATGTTAAGATAAATAGACCACATAGAAGAAATAATTCTAGGAATTTTAAAAATGTTAGGAATAATTTTAGACAACCTAGAAATGACTCTAGGAAATTTAAAAATAATAAGATAATTTTTAGGCAACCTAAAAATGATTCTAGAAATTTTATAAATGGTAGGAATGTTTTTAGAAAACCTAGAAATGAGTCTAGGAATTTTAACTCTAGGGATAATGATTTTAGATCACCTAGATATTACTTGGCTCAACCTAGACATATGCACAACCCGAACGCAATATGTCACTATTGCAATCGGGTAGGACACATAGCACCCGTATGTTTTACCAAGCATAGAGATTTATCATATAGCTATGACTGTTTTGCTCCTAACCATCCAGGACCCAAAAGTGGTTGGGTACCAAATTTTTATTTTTAGATGCCCATGAAAGGTGTGCTTGAAGACTACAAATTTGGTAGTGGATGCTCCAAGCACTTAGCCAAAGAGATTGCATCAAAGGAGAGTGATTACATGTTTTTTTAATTAAATGTTATTTTTGAGGTTTATTTGTGATAATTGTTATTTGGGGAATATACATAGGATGTTTTGCATATAGTAAGGGGGAATTTATTGCTATATGTGTTAATCTTTTTGTATGCTTTAATTGTTTTTTTAAAGGGGAGATAGCATTCTTTAAGGGGGAAGTTTTTTTATTTCCTAGAAATGCATGATTTTAGGGGGAATGTGATTTTTCATAATTGTTTAGAATTTTTTTTCTCTCCCCGGAATGCATGAGTTCTTTTGTTGCATTACTTTTGATAATGCCAAAAGGGGGAAGAGTATAGGAGTATATGCTTTAATTTGTTATTTGTTGGTTGCATATTCTCCATGTGTTTGTCATTATCAAAAAGAGGGAAATTGTTGGAATGCATAAGTTCAACCCTTTCTGTGTTGTTAAGTGTCGACTCACAGGTTTTGATAATTGACAAACACAATTTGTTCAAGTCAAGATCAAAGTGCTACAACGACAAACACGAAGACTTGAAGTGCCATTCCTTGAAGTATTCAAGAAGGTGCACAAGATTTTATTGGAGTCCAAGACGCGTTCGGAGCGCCTAACGGAGGACTCGGAGGAGTAGAAGATTTCCGAAGACTTTTTATTTATTTGAGTCTTAGGAATTATTGTAAGGATGACAAAAATATCTTCTCTCCAAAATTACTTTTATGAGAGTTAAAATAAAAATTATATTTATTTTTGGAGTCAGTTGAAAAATCTTTTTAACTGTTCAAAATACATTTATTGAGTCAGTTACAAAAAGGTGTGCCAAACATTTATGAAATATTTATTTTGATATTATAAAATATTTTGGAAAGCAAAAATATTTTATTCAAATATTTTTCGTGTACATCGTTTGACACACAAAATAATTTTTGGACTCTTTTTCTCTCCCCTACTCAAATTCATTGAATAAGAGAGGAGGAGCTTTCTCTGATTCCCGTTGTCTCAAACAACAAGTGTTACGCCAATTCTGCTCTCCATCGCAACTGGCTTGGGCCCTTTGTGTTTGCGCATGATTTCTTCTTTTAATCGATTATACTTCTTTGTTTAATCGATTATTGTTCAGCACATTTAATTAATCGATTTTTCCTCCTTGTTTAATCGATTAGTAGCTTTTTGAGTTGGATTGCTTAGGTCTTGTGTCTAATCGATTTTTCCTTTCCCTTTAATCAATTAGTTCACACAGACCCTTCTAATCGATTAATCCCTTTAATTTAATCGATTTTCCTTCAGTTGCATTGATCGTTGCTGATGGTGCATTAATCGATTATTATGCTGCATCTTTTCTGCACAGCTTCTTTTCTTGGACCAACGGATATTTTCCTTCAACCCTTTTATAAACTTCACTCCTTGGTCATTTTTGAAAACAAGAAACACTAAAATACTCCCCATTCTTGAGGTGTTAATCCTCCATCAATCCTTCCTCAAATTTATATTATTTTGAGAGAAAATATTTGTTTTTAAGAGAGGTTTCTTGTCATCCATTAGAGCTTTAATCTTTTCTCTTATCTACTCTTGTGAGAGTTATTGTTGTGAGGCTGAAGAAGATTGTTCTTTTTGTTGTTCAAGACTTATGTGACTCAAGTCTTGGTTGTGAAGTCTTGTAGACGGCACATCTACGAGCGGTTGTGTCGAGGCTTGTGGGATTCAAGTTCTCGAGTTGTAAACGGCTTGTTAAGCACCCGTAAGCTTAACGGAAGTAGTGGTAGCTTCGAGAGAGTCTCTCGGGGAACTGGACTAGCCACGAGGTGGTGAACCAGTATACATCGGTGTGTTCTTTCCCTTCTCTCTTTTATTTCCGCTGCACTTACGTTTATATTATTAATCCTGCGAAAATCGGTAAACATTCTGAACAACTCTATTCACCCCCCTCTAGAGTTGCACGTCTTGTCTAACAATTGGTATCAGAGCGGGTATTTCTAACGCTCTTAGTGACGTTTGAGAAAACGATCAATTTTTTTTTGAGAATGTTGAACGCAGGGATTAGAGAAGGGCAATCCACCGAAAGACCACCGTTGTTCAATGGAACAAATTATTCATATTGGAAAGAGAGAATGAAAATATTCATTCAATCCATTGATTACAAATCGTGGATGATGATCAACAATGGACTTTGTCTTCCAACAAAGAAGGTTGGCAAGAAAAGAGTCCTCAAAACGGTAGAATCTTGTCTAACAAACTTACCATCATGCATCACATAAGATTTTATTTGTTAAAAACATCATTTTTATTATGAAAAAATCATCTTTATAATGATTATAATCAATTGGTATCGAAAATAGGATTTTGGAGCTCAAAAATAACATTTTTAGAAATATTTTTGGGTCAGATTCTCAGGGGATCGATCCAGCCTTATGGATCGATCCAAACTAAAAGAAAAACTCCCAGATGATCGATCCAGGTAATATGATCGATCCAAACAGTGGTTTTTCAGCCACTGTTCATCTTCTTCAACCTTCGATCCATTTTTCAAAAACACCACTTTTAGTCACCGAACTTCAACGAAACTATATAGCGATGTTCTCCTAGGTTCATATATCATTTTGGCATCATTAACTCATAGTTTTAACATCATTTTCATGGTTTATGATTCTTGGTTCTTCAAGCATGTCAAACACAAAACTAAACTAAATGACCGTTTATGAACGTAGAAACGATCTATACGAACATTCTAGTCATTAGATATATCTACGGGCTTATCTCGAAGCTTAATGGGGGTTTGAAGATTTTCCGGTGAAACTTCCGACGATGATAACTCCCAACTCTAGCGACCTCTCACAAATTAGACAACACTGTTAGACAAGACGTGCAACTCTAGAGGGGGGTGAATAGAGTTGTTGAAAATTTTTACCGATTTTCGCAAGATTAATAATATAAACGTAAGTGTAGCGGAAATAAAATAGAGAAGACAAAAAACACACCGATGTTTACCGGTTCACCACCTCGTGGCTAGTCCAGTTTCCCAAGAGACTTTCTCGAAGCTACCACTAATTCCGTTAAACTTACCTGTGCATAGTACAGAATATACAATATACATCGCACTTTACAAGGCGAAGTACTTCAAAGTGCTGTGTAAAGTTTTGGGATAGAGGACGAGCGCAATTCCAACTATGAAGTCGCGTATCTATTTTTTTTTAACTCTTACACAGCCTTTTTTTTACATGCGCTGTGTAAAGTGGGATGTATTTACAAAAGTCGCTATTTTGATTCCAAGCCTATTCAATTCCCTTCTGATCTCTACCGCGATATTCTTTGCGCCTAATCTCAAATCGATCGATTGCCACATATATCTTAGCGCTATTCTCAGCTTTCAATCGCCTGCTCGATCAATAGAGGTTTGATTTCTTTTCCACATATTTTAATTTCTACCAATTGGTGTTTTAATTAGTGTTTCTGCGAATTAGGTTTTTGGAATCGCCAAATTCTGATTTTAGTTCGAGGTATATCATCATCTATTTGCAGTTCATCAAAACTTTAATTATTTAATAATTTCTGCATTCAATTTACTGGAAACCTAGTTGCAAATATTCAGTTCAAATTCTAGTTCGAAAATTTACTGGAAATATGAGTTGAGTTACTTAATTGAACTGAATAGAGTTAACATATAAGTTTAGGTTTCTGCGTACTGAATTCACTTAATTGAACTGAATTCAGTTCTGGTTCTAATTCTATGTAGTGTTTTTACTTAATTGAACCCTAGATTACTACAAATATGAGTTGAGTTACTTAATTAGTGTTTCTACGAGTTAGGTTTTTGGAATCACCCAATTTTGATTTTAGTTTGAGGTATATCATCATCTATTTGCAGTTCATCATCTCTATATAAATAGGCACACAAAACGGGCTAGACCCAATACAATGATTAGAGCCCAATACAACAAAATAGCATACCGTCAAGCCGGGGTCGACTCCGCCCCCCGGACCCCAGGCAAGGGGGCGTCGCCACCCTTGACCCCCTGACTCGCTGACCGAAGAGTCTACAGATGGTTTGGAAGGAGGCAGAGGCACACTCTTTGATCGAGCATTAGTAATTCTTGTTTCAGCCTTTCCTTTTTTTTAAATTAAAATTACAGAAACGCCGCATGGAGTTTCCGAGACGACTCCAGGTGTGCCCGTTTCGTGTCGGCGTGTCCAAGGTGTCTGAAACGAGTACTACAGCCTATATGGAGTTTCCGTGCAACATTCCAGGTATGCTTGCAAATCAATTTCCTTTTAACACATAAGCATAATTTCTATTTTTATCTCATTTTGCTAAAGAGAGATGTTTGTGCTAAAAAAAGAGGGATAAATTTATTTTTAATTTATCTGGATGCCTTGCCACTACTCTCCAAGGTGTATGCTTATTCTTAATTAAAGTAGTCATTATGTTGAATTTTGTCAGTCCTCGTATAATTGGATCTTTAAATTGCTTATGACTAGATTCTAAAAGATGCCAAGAGTTTTTTGCTCATAAATGTTTACAAGTCCACATGTGAAAACGAGAAATATGCATCCATAAGGAAAAGGTACACTAAAAAAACATGCCTTGTCTTCACTGCTCTGTCAACTCCATATCATATTCTTCACTTGCTATACTCTCTTTGTTCTTAAAATGCTTAATGAATGAGGAGTAAACTGGCCCCATGACCTTCTTTCTTAAGATTCTTTTCTTGGTTGTATTAAATGATAGAAATGAAATCTTGTGTGTCTGTATGTGCGTGCGTGTGGTACACTTGCTATTCATTTCAAAGGAGAAAGGATGTTAAACTTACTGTGAGTTTAGTTTAGAGTCTTACTATATATATATATATCAATTATGTCTACTGTCTAGTTCTCTTCTATTTATCACATCAAGATATGATTATGTAATTCCTGAACTAAAATATATATTCTTATAAATTTATATATAATTTATACTTTAATATCCATTCTTGTTCCACTTACTATAAGACCAGCATGGTCCAACAGATGCTGATATTCCTGAGATGCAATAAACTTAATGATTTCATTACAATGATGAAGCTAATGGTATTAATGCACTTAAAGAGTACAACCTTATAATCTATTATAGGAAAGCTATCTTGAAGAACACAATTAATTATGCATGATACACTGGATTCAGACCAAGCTTGTTTTTATAGAATTAGGGAGATGATTGACGAAGATGTACTTCATACACGGGTTCCCGTTATTGCAGTTTCTATCTTGCCTATTATAAGCACCCAAATTTTGATTCTAGGCCTTGAAAGAGTCTCTATGCAAGTAGGAACTCCCTCTTGAAGTTTGTCTCCAACATTATTTCACAATATAATATCTCTTTCTTTTTTCACAATATCGTGGACATATTCCTCTTCTTCACAATACCCGGTCATCACTTGATTTCATAATATCTCTCTTTGCTAAAAAAAAGAAGAGGAATATGTCTATTGAGTAATAATGTCTACTATTCAGAAAGATATTCGTTATTAGGTTTTAATTTCTTGGTGAAGAGAAGTGTTTTTAAAGTTTGTAGTAGGCTTTGGACATAAGAGCTTCATGTGCTTCTGATCGATCAATATGTTATGGAGCAATTGGGATGAAGAGTGAAAATAAACTATGTTAAAGTTCACTTTGCAATAGTGGGAAACCTATAATTTTTGCTCGACATCTATTTTAGCAATCATTATGTTTTTAGTAAACATATGTTCTCACCATTTATGGAGGGGCTTTGGTTTGGTCCTCCCCTCATGTATTTTGTTTTATTCTTTTTTAATAAAAATTGTTTCACTATATATATTGCAATTTTATGTATTGGGTAAATATAATTTCTCACATTGAAAAGTTATTGTTTATGCTTACACATCAAATTTTTTTCCGCTATATAAAGTTTACACACCGACTATTTATCCGCTGTCTAATGTGAAAAATATTCGCTGTCTATACAACCGATGGGAAAGCTCTCATCTTTACGCAGCGCATATTTTTCCGATGTATAAACTTTATACAGCGCATAAACTATCCGATGTGTAAACTTTACACATCAGAAAAATATGTGCTGCGTAAACAAGAGATCTTTCCCATCGGTTGCATAGACAGCGTCTGTTTTCCGATGGGAAAAGTCATATTTATCCGCTGTGTAATATATATTCTGTAGTAGTGGTATGCTTAACAAACCGTTTACAACTCGAGAACTTGAATCCCACAAGCCTTGTCACAACCGCTCGTAGATATGCCCTCTACAAGACTTCACAACCAAGACTTAAGTCACATAAGTCTTGAACTACAAGAAGAACAATCTTCTTCAACCTCCCAACAACAGCTCTCAAAAGAGTAGGAATGAGAAAATGTTTGCTCTAACGGATGACAAGAAATCTCTCTTAAAAACAAATAATTTTCTCTCAAAATAATATAAATTTGAGGAATGTTTGGTTGAGGATTAACACCTCAAGAATGGGGAGTATTGGAGTGTTTCTTGTTATTAACGATGATCAGGGAAGGGTGTTTAAATAGAAGATGAAGAAATATATCTGTTGGTCCAAGAAAAGAAGTTGGGATGAAAAAGGCATCATAATAATTGATTAATGCATCACTATAATCAATTAGTGCATCATCAAAATCGATTAATGTAAGTGAAAAAAATCGATTACTTTCGCTAGAGCAAAATTCCTTCTGCGCAGAAAAAAGTGATAATCGATTAAAGCCAAAGGTGTTTGTTGAGGACTTGTCGTAAAGTCCAAAACAAATTAAAAATTTATAAAATATCCTTAGCTAACCCCCAATAGATAATCAAATAAAAACTATAGCTAGGGCAAGTAAGGGTCGATCATACGGAGAAAGTTTGTACTTTTGAAATCATTTAAGCATGCACACACATTGTCACTAAACAAAATAAACTAACTACTACACATATTATAACACTTGTAAAACTTATAACTAAAACTTATAACTAAATAAATATGAAAACTTATAAATATAACTTATATAAACAAAGAACTTATAATATAACTTATAACACTAAACACAATAGGGGGGTGTTGGATGAAAAGTAAATATATTTTTGGTTTTTTATTTTTCTTTTTTTTTTTGATTTTTTTTGATAAAATGGGAGAAATAAGCTCAAAAGATATTACTTCTCCAATAAAGGTAACCCAAGAAACACCGCCAAGAACCCGAGACAAAATGAAAAAAGAGAACAAACACGAGTTGAACATTACACGTATAATAGGCACGTAGACAATATATTACGTAACTTACGCACTTAAGAATAAAAAAAATCAATCAAAGGCCGAGTCGATTCATTTCCTTAACCACGATATGGAGGATTGTCAACTCTCCACACGGCCCGGAGTCATGCAATTCAAAGGCCCGTTTTGAAATATACCTTAGAACCCCAACTCTCTATTCAAGCATGAAAACATACTTCCACTATAGAAAAAGTTTATAAAAGAGAAAATCTATTATGCATTCAACTCTCATACATAATCTATTCACAAACCGCCAATACCTTATGTATTTTAATAAACTTTTTCTCCTAATGATGAGCACATTTCATAGATTTCCATGAACTTCTCAAACCAATGACGTTTTTTCAATTCACATAGAGGAACACAACGTATTTCCAATAAATTGAGAATCGTTTTTGAGCTTAAACAACCTCAAATTAATGAAAATAACAAACGAACACACTAAAAAAATACACAATCACTCAATAACGAATTCTAAGAAAAATGAATCATCTTATGGGGCTAAGAAGTCCAAAATTCTTAAAATCAACGAACACAAGCACAAAAGAGATTCACGTATGAACTCGGAGTTCATTTAACTACCTTATGGAGCTAAAATAGCTTCAACAAAAACCAAATTCCACATACCAACCTACTTATGAAATCAAATTATGCAATTCAACCAATTCAACAACAACTTGCTCAATAATTGAAGAAAAACTAGTTTGAATCAATTCTCATTCATAAGGGATATTAATATAAACATGAAAAAAACCCATAAAGAACACCAACCATTTTTTGAAATTTTGAAATTAAAACAAACAAAAATGTAAGAATTGAATAAAAAACAAACTTTTACATAGAATTGGAGGAAAAAAATAAAAATTGACAAGTAAAGGTTACCCATTGTTGAAGAAGATGAACAAATTGAGTAAACTGGAGCTGTGATGGAACAGCCTAACCTCTGCCCAGAGCTACTGCCGACCGCTCGCCGGAGATGATGCCGCCGCCGGTTCGCGTCTGCCGGCCGTCCGCCGCCGCGCCAGAGATGTCCGCCGGATTCCGCGACCGCTCGCCGGAGATGATGTCCGACCGCTCGCCGGAGATGATTCCTACTTTATTCTCGCGTGTTTCCCCCCCTCTGGTTCTTGAGTTGATGTTGCTCTAATTTATAGCAAGAAGGAGTAATTTACCGTTGAATTACTTCCCATTGAGAATTGAATGTCGCGAATTTGATGGAGCCGAACGTTGGAGGAGTTATGCGCGCTGCAATCTACGAAGAGGAAGAACCGCTGCTCTTTGACTTCTTCTTTTTTTTTCCTTGCGTGAAAGTAAAAGTGGAGGGAGGTAAGGTTTTGGGCTGATTCTTTAACGTTGAGTTTGGGCTCTGACCCAAAATCTTTCTCTTTTTTCCAAACTTGAGCTGCACTTTGGCCTTTTGCTATACTTTTCTATAAAAATTTTGGGTTAGGGAAAATAAAATAAAATGAAGACAATAATAAAATGTTAACAAATAATTAAAAACCTACTATTTTTAAAAGAAAATTAAAAGATTGTAAAAATAAGAATTAAAATAAAACTAAGCTAAACTACTAAAAATTAAATACTAAAATTATTAAAAATACCTAAAAAAGAATAAAAAGTACCAAACCAAACCCGAGTTATCAGTGTTAATCGATTAGTTCCTTCTGGACGAGATAATCGATTAATTCCAGAGGTAATAATCGATTATTGCCACAATAATGCCCAGATATGAAGAACACAAGCATGTGGGCGAGTTGGAAGGATAAAATGGAGTTTTATAGGTGTTTCCAACAAAAATTTTAAGGGAAGGCTCCCCATCACCTCAATTATTATTCAAAAATAATTTTGAAATAAAATAAAGATATTTGGAGTGGATAAATTGAGTCCCAAAATTATTTTGTATGTCAAACGATGAACACGAAAATATTTTTGCTTTCCAAAAATATTTTCTAATATCAAAATAAATATTTTGATAAATGTTTGACACACTTTTAGTAACTGACTCAATAAATGTATTTTGGACAGTTAAAAAAATTTTCAACTGACTCCGAAAATAAATATAATTTTTATTTAAACTCTCATAAAAATAAATTTTGGAGAGAAGATATTTTTGTCATCCTTACAATAATTCCTAAGACTCAAATAAATAAAAAGTCTTCGGAAATCTTCTACTCCTCTGAGTCCTCCGTTAGGCGCTCTGAACGCGTCTCGGACTTCAATAAAATCATGTGCACCTTCTTGAATACTTCAAGGAATGACACTTCAAGTCTTCTTGTTTGTCGATGTAGCACTTTGATCTTGACTTAAATAAATTGTGTTTGTCAATTATCAAAACCTGTGAGTCAACACTTAACAACACAGAAAGGGTTGAACTCATGCATTCCAACAATTTCCCCCTTTTTGATAATGACAAACACATGGAGGATATGCTACCAACAAATAAAAATTTAAAGCATATACTCCTATACTCTTCCCCCTTTTGGAAATATTAAAAAAAATAATGCAACAAAAGAACTCATGCATTCCGAGGAGAGAAAAAAATGATAGACAATTATGAAAAATCACATTCCCCCTAAAATCATGCATTTCTAGGAAATAAAATACTTCCCCCTTAAAGTATGCTATCTACCCCTTAAAAAAATAAGGCATGCAAAAAGATTAACACATATAACAATAAATTCCCCCATACTATATGCAATACATCCTATGTATATTCCACAAATAAATTCATATAAATTCATTCAAAAAATATAATGACTCCCCTTTGCTGCAACCTCTTTGGCAAAGTGCTTGGAGCATCCACTACAAATTTATAGCCTTCGCAAGCACACCTTCCATGTGCGTTACGTACCCGACCACCCATCTTGTTCTTCAAGAGAGATGAGAAAATTGTCTTTGGAAGGTTCATCATACTTCCACGAAAAGTATGCGAATTCATCTTGTTTGCTCCTCTTCTTGAGCTTCGGGCACTCAAATTTTTGGTGGCCAAGCTTTCCGCACTTATGAAACTTTGGGGTGTTCTTCTTCTTGCTCTTTTTAAGCTCATGTTTCATAAACTCGTTAAAACATTCAACCAAAATATCACAAGAAGTTCTAAAATCACTATCAACACTAGAATCGCTATCACTATTCGAATAATTAATCTCTACTCTTTGAGAAGAGGATGCTTTAAAAGCAATTCCCATTTTCTTCTTTACATCAAGAGTATGAGAGAGATGATTTGTGTAACGCCCCGAAATAGGGCTATCAGAATTAATTAATTGATAATTAATTAATTAGTGAGAAGGACCCAAAAATAAGTAATTTATAAAGTTTGTCAATAAATAATGAAAATTATATTATTATGTAGAGTTTGACTATCTGACCACAGCGGTTTAATCGGATTTCAATTTGGAGAAAGTTGGACAAAAAAGTGTACCCCATATAGGGCCAAAATTAGTCCCAATCAGGGACTACACACCAAACGGCGCCCTATTCAATTACGCCGATTCCAAATTCGTCGCTCAATCACGGAAGCTGCAAACCTGCGTCTTCTTCTTCTTCATTGGGCTATTTAAGGATGACCAATCTCCCTCATTTCCTCACCAAAACAACTCATTCTTCCTTCTATATTGTTCCTTGCTGAGAGTATAGTGCAGTGGTGCTGTCATCTTTGTGTGAGGTCGCCGAAGCAGTGAGATAGAGTCGCCGGAAGTTTCACCGGAAATTCTTCAAAACCTCCCTTACGCTTCAAGGTAAGCCCATAGATATATCTAATGACTAGAATATTCATATAGGTCGTTTCTACGTTCATAAATCGTCATTTGGTTGAGTTTTGTGTTTGACATGTTTTAAGAACCAAGAATCATACACCTTGAATTTGATGTTAAAAGTATGTTTTAATAATCCTAAAATTATCTATGAACCTTAGATAACATCTCTATATAGTTTAATTGAAATTTGGTAACCAAAAATGGTATTTTCGAAATTGGACCCGAGAGGTTGAAGAAGATGAACAGTACCTAAAATGCAGTAGGGAGGATCAATCATCCTCAATGGATCGATCCCCTGGGAGTAAAATTTTACAGTCTGGATCGATTCTCCGAAATTCTAACCCAAAAATTTGTCTGAAAATGCTATTTTTGAGCTCTAAAATCCTATTTTTGATACTAATTGATTATGATCATTATAAAAATGATTTTTCATGATGTTTTTAACAAATTAAAACATTATGTGATGCATGACGGTAAGTTCGGGTGTTAACACTCAAGACTAGGCCGCTAATTGTTATTAAACGTTATGTTGAATGATCATTATGATGAATAAATGTTATGAATGATTATGAATGATAAACCTACTGATTAGAATGATTATTGATGACTTAATCATAATTAAAAATGGATGTATTGATAATCATAACGAGAATGTATTGTTAAGGGTATCTAGAAAAACTCTAAGATATACCCATAGTGAAGTTGATTTTGAAAGATATCTAGAAAACTCTAAGATATACCTATATAAGTTAGGCCTTGCTGGTATGATGCCCGGTGGCTAGGGTTAAAACGTACGTATGGGATCGAAAAACCAAACTTGAGTACCTACTCGTTTGGGAGTACCACCCAACCCAACAGTGAACACTATGTTGTCGGTTTTTGGTTGACCTTAACTGAAGGTAAGTTTAAGATTTGAAAACTCTTTTTTAAATATATCTTAAACTAGGCCTAGCTTAAGGATTAGAATATCTTGATCTAAAATCAATTTAAGAATGGAACTGGCCTTAGACTAAGCATAGTTTAAGGATATTGTTGAATATTGAATATTGAATATGAATGTTGAATATTGAGATATTGAAATAAAATATCATGAATGGATTATATATTGTGTGCTTGATATCAAATGGTTGTTTGTGAATTGAGATTGAATCTATGTGGATGTTCGACGCTTTAGATATGCTTACTCAGCTTCACCGCTGAGCGTGTAGTGTGTTTTATTTGCTACACGCAGGTAGGCAGGATGAGTGAATGACATGTTCCTGGCAGCGGAAGGGGCGAGACTGTCGTGGTGGAATTTGTAATTTTAAAATGAATAATTGTGTTGTTATTAAACATAGTTTAAATTGCTTCCGCACTATTATTAAACAATCCATATTTTGCTATAATTATGTATTGAATAATATTTATAATGAATAAAAGTATTTGAAATGTTTTAAATTTTATGATTACCAAGTTAATACTTTAGTCCGAAAGGGGCTGCAGACCTGGACGGATTAGGGTGTTACAATTTGTTTCATAAGTGATAAGGTTACCTCGAAGACCGTCGTATGTGATGACGTTATAATCTCAGCCTTCGTAGAAGGAGTTATCCTTTGACTCCCATTCCTTGGTAAGACTTCACAGGATTTTCCTCACTAACTCCTTGTCGGCGAAAGTCTTTCCAAGCATATCAAGGTCGTTGATAATGTTCGAAAATCTTCCAAACATGTCCTCCACAAGCTCATTCTCTTTCATAGCAAATAACTCATATTCATGAGTTAGTAAATCAATTTTTGATTCACGAACTTGAGGCGTAGCTTCAGATGTGATCATGAGCTTGTTCCACATTTGGTTGGCAGTTTGGCAATGAGATATCTTTTGATAATCGTTGTCGTTGACAGCACAATACAAGAAGTTTATGGCGGTGGCATTCAATTGAGCCTTCTTGAAGTCGGCTTCATCATATTCATCCTCATTCTTCGGGATGAGTGTATCACCTATCTTCTTCATCGGCAAGTTATCTCCATTCTTGATAGCAAGCCAAATTTTGAAGTCATTAGATTGAACAAAAATTCTCATCCGCTCCTTCCAATAGGAGTAATTCGTTCCATCAAAAAATGGCGGCCTTACGTTGGATTGCCCTTCTCATATCCCTGCGTTCAACATTCTCAAAAAAAAATTTGATCGTTTTCTCAAACGTCACAAGAAGCGTTAGAATCTAGACGGGTTCACCACATCGTAAAATTTGATCGTTTTCTCAAACGTCACTTAACGATTTTCGCACGATTAATAATATAAACGTAAGTAGAGCAGAATTAAAATAGAGAAGGCAAAGAACACACCGATGTATACGGGTTCACCACCTCGTGGCTAGTCCAGTTCCCCGAGAGACTCTCTCGAAGCTACCACTACTTCTGTTAAGCTTACGGGTGCTTAAAAAACCGTTTACAACTCGAGAACTTGAATCCCACAAGCCTCGTCACAACCGTTCGTAGATATGCTCTCTAGAAGACTTCACAACCAAGACTTAAGTCACATAAGTCTTGAACAACAAGAAGAACAATCTTCTTCAACCTCTCAACAATAGCTCTCAAAAGAGTAGGAATGAGAAAATGTTTGCTCTAATGGATGACAAGAAACCTCTCTTAAAAACAAATAATTTTCTCTCAAAATAATATAAATTTGAGGAATGATTGGTTGCGGGTTAACACCTCAAGAATGGGGAGTATTGGAGTGTATCTTGTTATTAACGATGACCAAGGAAGGGTATTTAAATAGGAGGTGAAGAAATATACTTGTTGGTCCAAGAAAAGAAGCTGGGTTGAAAAAGGCATCATAATAATCTATTAATGCATCACTATAATCTATTAGTGCATCATCACAATCGATTAATATATGCAAGTGAAAAAATCTATTAATTTCGCCAGAGCAAAATTTCGTAAAGCAGAAAAGGTGATAATCGATTAAAGCCAAAGGTGTTAATCGATAAGTTCCTTCTGGACGAGATAATCAATTAATTCCAGAGGTAACAATCGATTATTGCCATAATAATGCCCAGACATGAAGAACACAAGCATGTGGGCGAGTTGGAAGGATAAAATAGAGTTTTATAGGTCTTTCCAACAAAAATTTCAGGGGAAGGCTCCCTATCACCTCAATTAATATTCAAAAATACTTTTGAAATAAAAGAAAGATATTTGGAGTGAAGAAATTGAGTCCCAAAATTATTTTGTGTGTCAATGTGAACACGAAAATATTTGAATAAAATATTTTTGCTTTCCAAAAAAATATTTTCTAATATCAAAATAAATATTTTGATAAATGTTTGACACACTTTTTGTAACAGACTCAATAAATGTATTTTGAACAGTTAAAAGGATATTTTCAGCTGACTCCAAAAATAAATATAATTTTTATTTTAACTCTCATAAAAATAAATTTTGGAGAGAAGATATTTTTGTCATCCTTAAAATATAATAATTCTTAAGACTCAAATAAATAAAAAGTCTTCGGAAATCTTCTACTCCTCCGAGTCCTCTGTTAAGCGCTCCGAATGCGTCTAAGACTTCAATAAAATCATGTGCACCTTCTTGAATACTTCAAGGAATGGCACTTCCAGTTTTCTTATTTGTCGATGTAGCACTTTCATCTTGACTTAAATAAACTGTGTTTGTCAATCATCAAAACCTGTGAGTCAACACTTAACAATACAGAAATTGTTGAACTCATGCATTCCTACAAGCACCAATGCACTCTTCACTCTCTAAAAAACACCCTTTTAGAAATATTATACATAATTAAATACAGAGGTGAAAAATTAAAATACATGTAATCAACTTTAAGATGATTAAACCATAAAGATAGTACGTGAGTGCACATATGCAATGATATGATCATCAAGCGATTAAGAAGAGATCATATCATCAAACAAGATGAGTGATACATATTCCACAATTATGGATTAAAAAACGGAATGAGTAAAACTGTGTGTTCCTAACTAAAAGATTCATAAACTACTATTTATGGCAAATTTTACTAATATATGAGAGAGGAATAAGAAAGAATCAAAGAGGAAAGAGAATGATGGGCCTGGTATTATTGCGCAATGAATGGTCCTTGACGAAGCTAGATATAGTAGTAAGTCAATAAATTAACTAAGAATAACTCATGTCGTCTCTCAAGAATTGGACAAGGGAAGTATTTGTTAATTAAATTGATAAATAGTTTTAACAGAGAAATTAATCTTAAATAGAAAGACTAAGAGCAATCAAGTATAAAACAAAATAATAGAAATAATAGGATTAATTTAATCAATGATTTAGAAACAGGTATGAATTGAACAAGTATGATTTAGCTTCTTGATTAATTAGATTTTAATTCATCAACTTATCATCTTTCTAGGCCTCACTAATGTGTCTAAATATGGTTGGCTAGATTATTTTTCCTAACTCAGAGACAAGCTAGACAAATAATCTCTAAAGATTAATCAACAAATCATGGAGAACCATTTAATTTCCACCTGCCCCGGCTGTCAGTCAAGCAGCATCAGTGCGACCCGCACCAAGCCAACGCTCAACAGCAGGGTCTAATCCTGCCAAGAGTCAAAACTAGTAGCAAGGCCGAGCTCCTGCCCGTACCTATGCAATGAAGGCTCGAGCTGAGGAAAACCCTGACGTCATTCAGGGTATATTTTCCTTATTTGATACTGTCATGCATGTGTTGATAGACCTTGGATCAACGTTGTCTTATATCTGCGTACCTATGCCTGAAAAGGCTGACATAATGCAAGAACAATTAGAACAACCTATACTAGTGTCTAACTCGTTAGGACATAGTATAAGGTTAGATCATGTGTATCAAGTGTAACACCTCAATTCGTATAACCCGGAATTATAGTAATTNAGCAAGGCCGAGCTCCTGCCCGTACCTATGCAATGAAGGCTCGAGCTGAGGAAAACCCTGACGTCATTCAGGGTATATTTTCCTTATTTGATACTGTCATGCATGTGTTGATAGACCTTGGATCAACGTTGTCTTATATCTGCGTACCTATGCCTGAAAAGGCTGACATAATGCAAGAACAATTAGAACAACCTATACTAGTGTCTAACTCGTTAGGACATAGTATAAGGTTAGATCATGTGTATCAAGTGTAACACCTCAATTCGTATAACCCGGAATTATAGTAATTAAGGTGAAACGGGAGATATATTTTTAAAACTTTTACAAATCATTAAATAAAATTCATAAAACAAAACTTCAAATACAAAAAGCTAAATTCGGATTGATCTTGTTACAAAATGTCGGAGATAGTGGAAAACTTAAAGTAATACAAATACAATGTTGTGGGTCAAACCCAAAACTTCAAATGCAATACTCGTGAAAATCATGCATGTAAACCTGCCATCCTATCGTCTCTTCGTCCTCCAGGTGGTTCACATAATCTGTGCTTCAACCTACGTGTAGACAAAAAGACTACACACTCAGCTGCATAAAGCTGAGTGGTACGATAACGCGAGAGATCGATAACATATTTAAACTACAAGAATTTGTAAGATCTGTTACGGACAAATTCCCTCGCAGATTTGCGAATTTCGTAGCAAATTCAGAATTTGCAACGGATCTGCAACAGACTTTGTCCGTCGCAAAAAACTTGTCGCTAGGCCAAAATCTGCGAGGGAAGTTTGTGTCCGTCGCAAATCTGCGACAGTGTCTGCGACGAAAAGAAGTGGCAAAAATCTAGAAAAAAATCTGCGATAGAATAGAAATCCGTTGCAGATCTGCGACGGGATATAAAAGTCCGTTGCAGATTTTTCAAAAATAAAAAATTATCGCCTTACATCACTTATGTCTTAGTGAAAACACATGACCAATCTGCAGTTTAACATACACAAGCTCTTGAGAAATTAAATAGAGCATCATATAATCATTACACAAGTATAACTAAAAATATTTTTGTTACATATACATCTCAAAAATCATTACAATGATGTTTAAATGTAAGGAAGATACTTGAAATACATGCAACTTCTTACTCTCTTATAATATAGTAATGGAGAGACTTTATTCAAGACTATAAATACGCTATTATGAACTTTCAAGTTTTCAATACCCAGCGGATAACTTATACTCTTATGGCTTGTTGTCTTTTGTTGACAATTCAACTATTGTAGACTTAAATAGATTGAACACCAATTGGCCTTATGCATGACTCAAATCCAAAATTGTCTCGTCCCAATGACTGAAAAAAGAAAATAACAAAAAAAACATTACCACCAAAAAGAGAATTAAAGGGGATACAATATAATAACATTAAGAGTAAGAAAAAAGAATGCTCACCATCCATAAAATGATTCCCTATTTGAAAACAATATAAGCGCATGCAATGAATTGAATAATGAAGTCAATAATAGTAAGAACTTGATAATGAGAACACACCTTTGATCATAAATATTAGTGGTGAGATTCGGGGATGCATTTTTCCCTATAGACAATAAAATTTAGATGTGATGAGAAATAATAAAAAAAAGTTACCTGACTAGCAAGAGGGAATAAATTAAAACCAATACAAAGAGTGAAATGAAAATTAGAGCCATTGAAATAAAAACAGCACCAAAGAGTAAAACCCAAACTAGCAAGAGGAAACAAATTAAAACTATTGTTAATGAGCAAATTAAAGCTTAAACACATTCATCATGATTTATACTTATTATTTTTAATACTACTATCTGTACTATAAAAATATTTGTTTATTATATGTAATTGAAATTAGTACAAATTACCCAAAGTATTTAGATATTTGGTGATTAAGGCCACGTGTAAGACATTGCTGCTCATAGAGAAGGGAGTGGATTTTTGTCTACTATCTACAAGAACAAAAACAAGCAACAAGGGCTCTAATTAATCAAGTTAGAACATTTTATCCCAAAAAATCAATAAAACAAAAAATATATTGAAAGAAATAAATGTATAATTGAAAATAAAATTGTAAATAAATAACACCATCTCAACTACATGACAATAATGTGCAATAATTGACAAGTAAAAACAAGAAAAAATGTTTAATTGACAAAGGAAATTTCTACGAAATTGCATTATTTCAACCAATTGATAATAAATCATAATAATTGAAGCTAAAATCATCAATCAAATTGAAAAAAATTGAAAACAAAATAAACCTTGAATATGACAGGAAAAGAGGCGGTGGCTGTTAGGCAAAGGATCAATTTCAGAGGGTAGCGACGAGGGTTAGAGATATAGTGGGGCGACATCACCCGACGATTAATGGAGGAGGGAGGACGGTGAGAGGTGACGATTCACTGGTGAACCGTCTAGAGGTTGGTGTTCGGCCTAGGGTTTCCACCTGTTGGTGTCTAGTGCTGTCGGTGGGGCTGCATCTCTGGCCGGCGGATGCAGGTGGACGGAAAATGTGGAGATTAGGAACTAGGATGGGATGCACGTCAGGTCTATGGTCTGGTGGAGTTTTGACGTAGGGAACGGGAAGGGCTTCTGGTGATTTGGGTTTTTTGTGGATCTGAAAAAAGATAAGGTTGGAGTTTTTATTTTAAAAAATATAATTCCAATCTGCGACAGACTTTTTGTTTCCGTTGCAGATCTGTGACGGACTCTTATAATTCCGTCCAGATTTTACCAGATTTTTTATAAAGATGTTTTCGTCGTTTTTCCGTCGCAGATTTGCGACGGAATAACATCTGTTGCGGATTCCTGTCGCAGTTTAGGCGAATTCTTGTAGTGAACAATTTGATAATTGATTATCAAAAGGTGATAATCGTCTGTCACAGTCTGCAGGACTTTAGGAACAGAAACTGCTCAGCATGATAATCGATTATCAACAACGGAGAGTCGATTATCAGCCAGTTCTGAACCCAAGGCCATCATATTGTACAAATCATTTTCATATGGAATCAAACCTATATGTATGTGTTGAACTTCATTCATCAAGCAATGCATTCATATCATCATGTATATCCTAGACGCATGTTTAGGATCATGGCATACTTTGCATACCACGACAAGAGGTCAGGCCTAGTGCGCCTCTTCCGCGGGCCCGTCCAAGAGCCTGCGGGATACAATATGTTTTTCATCGCGAGGTTTTGTGTACGTACATGGTATCTAGGCTTCAGCTATCACCCACATTTCTAGTCTCCATCGGGAGACTAAGGCGTTCCTCGGCTCATCTTGCGCGTGGGGATGATCACCGAAGGGCAGGGGTCCCTACGCAGTCTAACTCATGCATCATGAATCATTTGACATTGCATCCTTTGTAAGTAATAATACATATCACAATTATCAATTGTATGTGGTATTGCAAAACGTAGCGCACTTCATATCCAACATCGTCGACGACAAGGCCAAGGTATTTATATTTGGATTCCATGACATGTATATGTGTATCTTGTATCTTGTGCTATTTACTATGCAACCATGAGATTATGTGGCCAATGTGATGCATGGTATTTAAGTATAAATATGTTATCGATCTCTCGCATTATCGTACCACTCAACTTTATGCAGCTGAGCGTGTAGTCTTTTTGTCTACACGTAGGTTGAAGCACAGATTATGTGAACCACCCGGAGGACGAAGAGACGATAGGATTGCAGGTTGACATGCATGATTTTCACGAGTATTGCATTTGAAGTTTTGGGTTTGACCCACAACATTGTATTTGTATTACTTTAAGTTTTCCACTATCTCCGACATTTTGTAACAAGATCAATCCGAATTTAGCTTTTTGTATTTGAAGTTTTGTTTTATGAATTTTATTTAATGATTTGTAAAAGTTTTAAAAATATATCTCCCGTTTCACCTTAATTACTATAATTCCGGGTTATACGAATTGAGGTGTTACACTTGATACACATGATCTAACCTTATACTATGTCCTAACGAGTTAGACACTAGTATAGGTTGTTCTAATTGTTCTTGCATTATGTCAGCCTTTTCAGGCATAGGTACGCAGATATAAGACAACGTTGATCCAAGGTCTATCAACACATGCATGACAGTATCAAATAAGGAAAATATACCCTGAATGACGTCAGGGTTTTCCTCAGCTCGAGCCTTCATTGCATAGGTACGGGCAGGAGCTCGGCCTTGCTGCTGGTTTTGACTCTTGGAAGGATTAGACCCTGCTGTTGAGCGTTGGCTTGGTGCGGGTCGCACTGATGCTGCTTGACTGACAGCCGGGGCAGGTGGAAACGGTTCTCCATGATTTGTTGATTAATCTTTAGAGATTATTTGTCTAGCTTGTCTATGAGTTAGGAAAAATAATCTAGCCAACCATATTTAGACACATTAGTGAGGCCTAGAAATATGATAAGTTGATGAATTAAAATATAATTAATCAAGAAGCTAAATCATACCTGTTCAATTCATACCTATTTCTAAATCATTGATTGAATTAATCCTATTATTGCTATTATTTTGTTTTATACTTGATTGCTCTTAGTCTTTCTATTTAAGATTAATTTTTCTGTTTAAACTATTTATCAATTTAATTAACAAATACTTCCCTTGGCCAATTCTTGAGAGACGACATTAGTTATTCTTAGTTAATTTATTGACTTACTACTATATCTAGCTTCGTCAAGGACCATTCATTGCGTAATAATACGAGGCCCATCATTCTCTTTCCTCTTTGATTCTTTCTTATTCCTCTCTCATATATTAGTAAAATTTTCCATAAATAATAGTTTATGAATCTTTTAGTGAGGAACACACAATTTTACTCATTCCGTTTTTTAATCCATAATTGTGGAATATGTATCACTCATCTTGTTTGATGATATGATCTCTTCTTAATCTCTTGATGATCATATCATTGCATACGTGCACTCACGTACTATACTTATGGTTTAATCATCTTAATTTTGATTACATGTATTTTAATTTTTCACCTTTGTATTTAATTATGTATAATATTTCTAAAAGGGTGTTTTTGCTATTTGTTAGCCAATTTAGTACAATATTTATTTTTAAATAATGATTTGTTCAACCCGTTTAATTTTAATGTCCTATTTTATTAATGAATTGCTACATTGTGTTCCATGATGTGCAAGGGATGTTATTTGTTATCTATTATTAATTCAACTATTGATATTTACTTTTTAGAAGTTATTCTATGTGCTTTATGGTGTTAAAGCTATAACAATTTTGAGAAGAAAAAAACTTTTACTTGTATATTTTTTATTGTGTTGTAATGTCCTCTCTATGGTGTACTATAAGCTACTTGAATATTTGTAAGAAAAATTTTATACTTTTATTACAAATTTTGCCATTGTAGTTTTAATGCTTCGCCCTTGAAGGTTATTCGTGGTCTTTGTTAATGGCTATTCGCAAGTGTATCATTAGGGTTTGCTGGTACAAAAGTGGGGAAACATGCTCTTTAATTTTTGAATTTTTTGTTATTGGAGTTAATCAACAAATTGAAACTTTGTTTCTATTAATGTGCATACACAGAATCTAGGTAATGCATTAGTATATTATGGCGATGCATTTTCATATCACCAACCTTGGCTTTTTCCTCCATTTCTTCTCCTATATAAACCACTCTTACTCTCTTCATTCTTCACCAAAACTCAATAAGTTTATTACCATTCTGTTCTTGAGAGTGTGAAGAGTGCATTGGTGCTTGTAGGAATGCATGAGTTCAACAATTTCTGTATGGTTAAGTGTTGACTCACAGGTTTTGATGATTGACAAACACAGTTTATTTAAGTCAAGATGAAAGTGCTACATCGACAAATAAGAGAACTGGAAGTGCCATTCCTTGAAGTATTCAAGAAAGTGCACATGATTTTATTGAAGTCTTAGACGCATTCGGAGCGCTTAACAGAGGACTCGGAGGAGTAGAAGATTTCCGAAGACTTTTTATTTATTTGAGTCTTAGGAATTATTATATTTTAAGGATGACAAAAATATCTTCTCTCCAAAATTTATTTTCATGAGAGTTAAAATAAAAATTATATTTATTTTTGGAGTTAGCTGAAAAAATCCTTTTAACTGTTCAAAATACATTTATTGAGTCAGTTACAAAAAGTGTGTCAAACATTTATAAAAATATTTATTTTGATATTAGAAAATATTTTTTTGGAAAGCAAAAATATTTTATTCAAATATTTTCGTGTTCACATTGACACACAAAATAATTTTGGGACTCAATTTCTTCACTCCAAATATCTTTCTTTTATTTCAAAAGTATTTTTGAATATTAATTGAGGTGATAGGGAGCCTTCCCCTGAATTTTTTGTTGGAAAGACCTATAAAACTCTATTTTATCCTTCCAACTCGCCCACATGCTTGTGTTCTTCATGTCTGGGCATTATTATGGCAATAATCGATTATTACCTCTGGAATTAATCGATTATCTCTTCCAGAAGGAACTTATCGATTAACACCTTTGGCTTTAATCGATTATCACCTTTTCTGCTTTATGAAATTTTGCTCTAGTGAAATTAATAGATTTTTTCACTTGCATTAATCGATTGTGATGATGCACTAATAGATTATGGTGATGCATTAATCGATTATAATGATGCAATTTCATCCCAGCTTCTTTTCTTGGACCAAAAAGTATATTTCTTCACCTCCTATTTAAATACCCTTCCTTGGTCATCGTTAATAACAAGATACACTCCAATACTCCCCATTCTTAAGGTGTTAATCTACAACCAATTATTCCTCAAATTTATATTATTTTGAGAGAAAATTATTTGTTTTTAAGAGAGGTTTCTTGTCATCCATTAGAGCAAACATTTTCTCATTCCTACTCTTTTGAGAGCTATTGTTGAGAGCTTGAAGAAGATTGTTCTTCTTGTTGTTCAGGACTTATGTGACTTAAGTCTTGGTTGTGAAGTCTTGTAGAGAGCATATCTACGAGCGGTTGTGACGAGGCTTGTGGGATTCAAGTTCTCGAGTTGTAAACGGTTTGTTAAGCACCCGTAAGCTTAACAGAAGTAGTGGTAGCTTCGAGAGAGTCTCTCGGGGAACTGGACTAGCCACAAGGTGGTGAACCCGTATACATCGGTGTGTTCTTTGCCTTCTCTATTTTAATTCTGCTGTACTTACGTTTATATTATTAATCCTGCGAAAATCGTTAAACATTCTCAACAACTCTATTTACCCCCCCCCCCCTCTAGATTTATACGCCTTGTCTAACAATTGGTATCAGGGCAGGTATCTCAGCTCTAACGCTTCTTGTAACGTTTGAGAAAACGATCAAAAAGTTTTTTGAGAATGTCGAACGCAGGGATATGAGAAGGGCAATCCAACGTAAGGCCGCCATTTTTTGATGGAACGAATTACTCCTATTGGAAGGAGCGGATGAGAATTTTTGTTCAATCTAATGACTTCAAAATTTGGCTTGCTATCAAGAATGATGATAGCTTGCCGATGAAGAAGATAGGTGATACACTCATCCCGAAGAATGAGGATGAATATGATGAAGCTGACTTCAAGAAGGCTCAATCGAATGCCACCGCCATATACTTCTTGTATTGTGCTGTCAACGACAACGATTATCAAAAGATAT
This sequence comes from Cuscuta campestris, assembly GCA_900332095.2. Taxonomy (NCBI): domain Eukaryota; kingdom Viridiplantae; phylum Streptophyta; class Magnoliopsida; order Solanales; family Convolvulaceae; genus Cuscuta; species Cuscuta campestris. The sequence goes on along the minus strand of OOIL02002033.1, from coordinate 287,606 downwards.
CTCGTTGCCAAACCGCCAACCAAATGTGGAACAAGCTCATGATCACATATGAAGGTACGCCTCAAGTTCGTGAATCAAAAATTGATTTACTAACCCATGAATATGAGTTATTTGCTATGAAAGAGAATGAGCTTGTGGAGGACATGTTTGGAAGATTTTCGAACATTATCAACGACCTTGATATGCTTGGGAAGACTTTCACCGACAAGGAGTTAGTTAGGAAAATCCTGTGAAGTCTTACCAAGGAATGGGAGTCAAAGGATAACTCCTTCTACGAAGGCCGAGATTATAACGTCATCACATACGAAGGTGTTCGAGGTAACCTTATCACTTATGAAACAAATTGTAACACCCTAATCCGTCCAGGTCTGCAGCCCCTTTCGGACTAAAGTATTAACTTGGTAATCGTAAAATTTAAAACATTTCAAATACTTTTATTCATCATAAATATTATTCAATACATAACTATAGCAAAATACGGAGTGTTTAATAATAGTGCGGAAGCAATTTAAACTATGTTTAATAACAACACAATTATTATTCATTTTAAAATTACAAATTCCACTACAACAGTCTCGCCCCTTCCGCTGCCAGGAATATGTCATTCACTCATCCTGCCTACCTGCGTGTAGCAAATAAAACACACTACACGCTCAGCGGTGAAGCTGAGTAAGCATATCTAAAGCGTCGAACATCCACATAGATTGAATCTCAATTCACAAACAACCATTTGATATCAAGCATACAATATATAATCCATTCATGATATTTTTTTTTCAATATCTCAATATTCAACACTCATATTCAATATTCAATATTCAACAATACCCTTAAACTATGCTTAGTCTAAGGCCAGTTCCATTCTTAAATTGATTTTAGATCAAGATATTCTAATCCTTAAGCTAGGCCTAGTTTAAGATATATTTAAAAAAGAGTTTTCAAATCTTAAACTTACCTTTGGTTAAGGTCAACCAAAAACCGACAACATAGTGTTCACTGTTGGGTTGGGCGGTACCCCCAAACAAGTAGGTACTCAAGTTTTGTTTTTCGATCCCGTACGTACGTTTTAACCCTAGCCACCGGGCATCATACCCGCAAGGCCTAACTTATATAGGTATATCTTAGAGTTTTTTAGATAACTTTCAAAATCAACTTCACTATGGGTAAATCTTAGAGTTTTTCTAGATACCCTTAACAATACATTCTCGTTATGATTATCAATACATCCATTTTTAATTATGATTAAGTCATCAATAATCATTCTAATCAGTAGGTTTATCATTCATAATCATTCATAACATTTATTCATCATAATGATCATTCAACATAACGTTTAATAACAATTAGCGGCCTAGTCTCGAGTGTTAACACCCGAACTTACCGTCATGCATCACATAATTTTTTAATTTGTTAAAAACATCATGAAAAATCATTTTTATAATGATCATAATCAATTAGTATCAAAAATATGATTTTAGAGAAGGAAGAATGAGTTGTTTTGGTGAGGAAATGAGGGAGATTGGTCATCCTTAAATAGCCCAGTGAAGAAGAAGACACAGGTTTGCAGCTTCCGTGATTGAGCGACGAATTTGGAATTGGCGTAATTGAATAGGGCGCCGTTTGGTGTGTAGTCCCTGATTGGGACTAATTTTGGCCCTAGTTGGGGTATAACTTTTGGTCCAACTTTCTCCAAATTGAAATCCGATTGAACCGTTGATAAGTCCATTTTGTACTTATCTTTTTACTCATATTTGATTTGTTCTTGTACCATTTTTATTATCAAAACAGTAAATTATTTATTCTTTCTTATCAAAAACATATGTTTTGATAAATTGATCATAAACAGAATACTTTTGAAGTAATATGTAAAATTGGGCCAAGAATGGAATAAAAAGAGTAAATTTTAATAGAAAAACAATTCTATCTTACAAACGATGCAGAATTAGAAGTCGGTGCAGAAGGAAAAAGTGTTCAGAACGAGATTTTAAGCAGGATAGCATTGACGGACCAGGGCAGCCAGTAGGCGGCCTTGCCGGCAGCAGCCTACCTTGTTAGAATAAGTGCCCTTCACTAGAGGGGGGGTGAATAGTGAGGCACGAGAATGTTTATAAATTTTTGCGGAATAAAAATCGCAGGGATAAAGTAAAGAACGTAAAAAGTAAAGAGCGTAAAAAAGCGTAAAGAGAGCACACCAAGATTTATACTGGTTCACCACAACGTGTGGCTAGTCCAGTCTCCCGAGAGACTCTCTCGAGCTACACTACTTCCGTTAAGCTTACGGGTGCTTAACAAACCGTTACAACCTGAGAACTCGAGTCCCACGAGCCTCAATACACTTGCTCGGAGATACCGCACTCCAAGACTTCAACTCGAAGGAATATGTCCTTCCTTCGTACAACCAAGGGAACAAACCTCCCTTAAAGTGTTCACAACACTTAACCACTCAAGAACAAAAACTCTCTTAAAGAGTAGAATATGAGTAAACTAATTTAGATCAAGAACACACTCAATTCCTCAAGAAATGGCTCTAAAAAGCTATGTAAAAAGTTTATGGAATGATGCAATGTAAAG
>OOIL02002033.1:262609-280657 GCA_900332095.2 Cuscuta campestris | reverse complement strand
TAAAAACCACTTGATTGATTTGGGCACCAAAAACCAACGCCGAAAACCAGCGCCGAATGCCGATAACCAACACCGAAAAACAGAGGTTATGGTTTTTGAAAACTAATCATTTGGAAAACCTTTAAATGTGTCCAGAAGCATAAACCAAGGATAAAAACCCAAAAACCATTTGGTTAAAATCAATGCCAATAACCAATGCCGAAAACCGAGCGCCATAGCCGAACGCCGATAACCGATGGTTATGGTTTTGGTTAAGTAAGAACCATGGGTTTTAGAAACTTAAAAACCATTTATGAAAACACTAATTTGATGCATGAAAAACATATTTTGTTTTGAGCCATGACGTAGAGAAATTGAATGAGCTTGTTACAATAAAACCTAAGTCTTTAGAATACGTCTTCAAAGCGCCAATGTCGCCATCTTTAGCAACGTCAATGCCGTTCTTGTGCTTTTTGTTTCTTCAAAGAACTTTTTCTATCTTTTCATTTTGTTCCATGTTTCCGACGGTTTGTCAATATCAAAACCTAAACGGAAACAAATATTGTCATTAGCAAAATGTCGAAGTGAAAATGTTTTCCAACATACCTGGCCGCCGGGCAGTATGGCGGCGGCGGCGAGAGCAGATCAGGCAGCGATGGAGAGTGCCGGCGGTCTGGCAGGTGACCGCCTGCCTGCCCGCCTATCGACGGGGACTAGTGCGACGGAGAAATTTCTGGAAGAAAGCAACGGCGGCGGCGGGCTGACTGGCGGCCGCCGGTCTGCCCGCCTAGTGGCGACTTCAAGCTATAAAAACCCTGCGGATCCTGCCATTTTCCTAAGGCTTCTCCAATCGGTTCTTCCCCTTTTTGGGGCAAAAATCTTCACTTTTTACTTATAAATATTGTACTAAATTTGAGTGGGTTAAATTTAATCATTCCAAGTTAATTTTCAAGTCTTTGAATCACCCAAAAAATTCCACTTTTCACCTTTATTGAGTTGAGAGTTCTTCTAAAACATCTTAGAGTGTTGATTTGAAGATTTGTGTGATTTGTATTCCGTTCTTCAAGATCTGTAAGCTTTCTTGTACACTTTTTCTTTATTAATAAAATTATCTTTTATTGATTAGTTTAAATTGTCTACTTATGGCTTTTAGTGGCTTAATTTATACTAAGGTATGAATTGAATTAAGGGTATGGGTTAATGATTAGTAATTAAAATTAAGTTAATAACTTGATTAATTTGATTCACTTGTCTAAAATGAGATTTACTAATTAATAGATCTGGCCAATTTATTAATTAATCTTTGGAGATTATTTGTCTAGCTTGTCTATGAGTTAAGAAAAATAATCTAGCCAACCATATTTAGACACATTAATGATAAGTTAATGATATAAAATCAAATTAATTAAGAAGTTAATTTAATGCAAAATTATTATCTTAGCCCATATACCTGTTCGATTCGTACTTGTTTCTAAATTATTGATTGTGTGTTATGTCCGCGTTCCAATCTTAACTCCTCAAGTTATTTTATCATTTATTTTAGACGCTTTATTTCTTATTATTTCACGTTTCTTAGACTATAAATTTACCTGTGATAAATAATAAAACTAACTATTCCCTTCGTCACTCCTGGAGAGAACGACCAGAGTCTAACTCGGTTATTTGTTGACTTACCGCTATACGCAGTTCGTCAACCGTTGTGGTCAGATAGTCAAACTCTACATAATGATATAGTTTTCATTATTTATTGACAAACTTTATAAATCACTTATTTTTGGGTCCTTCTCACTAATTAATTAATTATCAATTAATTAATTCTGATAGGCCTAATTTCGGGGCGTTACACAAATCATCTCTCTCATACTCTTGATGTAAAGAAGAAAATGGGAATTGCTTTTAAAGCATCCTCTTCTCAAAGAGTAGAGATTAATTATTCAGATAGTGATAGCAATTCTAGTGTTGATAGTGATTTTAGCACTTCTTGTGATATTTTGGTTGAATGTTTTAACGAGTTTATGAAACATGAGCTTAAAAAGAGCAAGAAGAAGAACACCCCAAAGTTTCATAAGTGCGGAAAGCTTGGCCACCAAAAATTTGAGTGCCCGAAGCTCAAGAAGAGGAGCAAACGAGATGAATTCGCATACTTTTCGTGGAAGTATGATGAACCTTCCAAAGACAATTTTCTCATCTCTCTTGAAGAACAAGATGGGTGGTCGGGTACGTAACGCACATGGAAGGTGTGATTGCGAAGGCTATAAATTTGTAGTGGATGCTCCAAGCACTTAGCCAAAGAGGTTGCATCAAAGGGGAGTCATTATATTTTTTGAATGAATTTATATGAATTTATTTGTGGAATATACATAGAATGTTTTGCATATAGTATGGGGGAATTTATTGTTATATGTGTTAATCTTTTTGCATGCCTTATTTTTTAAGGGTAGATAGCATACTTTAAGGGAGAAGTATTTTATTTCCTAGAAATGCATGATTTTAGGGGGAATGTGATTTTTCATAATTGTCTAGCATTTTTTTCTCTCCTCGGAATGCATGAGTTCTTTTGTTGCATTATTTTTTTTAATATTTCCAAAAGGGGGAAGAGTATAGGAGTATATGCTTTAAATTTTTATTTGTTGATAGCTTATCCTCCATGTGTTTGTCATTATCAAAAAGAGGGAAATTGTTGGAATGCATGAGTTCAACCCTTTCTATGTTGTTAAGTGTTGACTCACAAGTTTTGATAATTGACAAACACAATTTATTTAAGTCATGATCAAAGTGCTACATCGACAAACAAGAAGACTTGAAGTGTCATTCCTTGAAGTATTCAAGAAGGTGCACATGATTTTTTTGGAGTCCGAGACGCGTTCGGAGCGCTAACGGAGGACTCAGAGGAGTAGAAGATTTCTGAAGACTTTTTATTTATTTGAGTCTTAGGAATTATTGTAAGGATGACAAAAATATCTTCTCTCCCAAATTTATTTTTATGAGAGTTTAAAAAAAAATTATATTTATTTTCAGAGTCAGTTGAAAATTTTTTTAACTGTTCAAAATACATTTATTGAGTCAGTTACAAAAAGTGTGTCAAACATTTATCAAAATATTTATTTTGATATTAGAAAATATTTTTGGAAAGCAAAAATATTTTATTCAAATATTTTCGTGTTCATCGTTTGACATACAAAATAATTTTGGGACTCAATTTTTTCACTCCAAATATCTTTATTTTATTTCAAATGTATTTTTGAATAATAATTGAGGTGATGGGGAGCCTTCCCCTAAAATTTTTGTTGGAAACACCTATAAAACTCCATTTTATCCTTCCAACTCACCCACATGCTTGTGTTCTTCATATCTGGGCATTATTGTGGCAATAATCGATTATTACCTCTGGAATTAATCGATTATCTCGTCCAGAAGGAACTAATCGATTAACTGATAACTCAGGTTTGGGTTAGTACTTTTTATCCAATTTTGGGCATTTTTTAATATTTTTGGAGTTTAATTTTTATTAGTTTAGCTTAGTTTTATTTTAATTCTCATTTTTACAATCTTTTAATTTTCTTTCAAAAATAGTATCTTTTTAATCATTTTTTTTACATTCTATTATTTTCTTCGTTTTATTTTATTTCCCCTAACCCAAATTATCAGATATCTTATTTTTTTTTGGAGAAAAGCGTAGCAAAAGACCAAATTAAAGATTAAATTAGGACAAAAGATTGAATTTGGGCCGGAGCCCAAACCCATCATCAAAACAGGATTTTTCGCCCACCCATTGGTTTCTTGATTCGCAGGAGGAAGAAAAAAGAAAAAAAGAACCGCAGACTTCTTCTTCACTGCGCAAGAGGCGGAAGACTAATTCTTTCAACGGCTCCTCTCCAACGTTCCCAAAAATGAATGCTCCAACGGAAGAATTTGGATCCTCCATCTTGCTATAAATTGGTGATGATTAAAGCTTCAACAAGGGGGGAACAACAGAGGGGGGAATCGTACCGAAATAACAGAGCAGCGGCTCTTGCCGCTGCTATTGACGCAACCCACCGGCGGAGATGCAGACGGCGGCCAACGACGGCTCGCCGGCGTTCTACGATGGCAGGTGGCGGCAGTGGTAGGGACCTACTCCAGCTCCAATTTTCTTGAAGTTCTTCATCTTCTTCAACATTTGGTAACCCTTTATTTGTCAATTTCTTCAATTTCGTCTCCAATTTCTTTGTAAAGGTGTTGTTTCAATTCAAATTTACATTTTTTTTGCTTGTTATGTGAATTTCGAAAATTCCAAAATGGTTGGTGTTCTTTTATGGGTTTTTTTAATGTTATATTAAATCCCTTATGAATGAGAACGAATTCTTACTAGTTTCTTCAATTTTTGCGCAAATTGATGTTAAATTGGTTGAATTATAAATTTGATTTCATAAGTAGGTTGGTATGTCGAATTCGGTTATCATTGAAGCTAATTTAGCTACATATTTTAGTTAAGTGATTCTCGAATTCATACGTGAATCTTTTTTTGTGGCTTGTGTTTTGTAATATTTTAAGGTAAATGATCTTCTTAGCCACATAAGTCGAAAGAAAGATTCGCTCTTTTATAAACTTTTTCATCTTTTGGAATCATTGTTTGAGCGCTTGAGGTGAGTGGGGGTTCAAAGTAACCAAAAGGCCTTTGAATCTTTGACTCCGGGCCTTATAGAGAGTTGACGATCCTCTATATGTGGTCAAGGATATGAATCAACTCGAGCCTTTGAATTCTTTTCTATTTTTAAGTGCGTAAGTTACGTAATATATTGTCTACGTGCCTATCATACGTGTAATGTTTAATTTGTGTTTGTTCTCTTTTTAATTTTGTTTTGGGTTTTTAGCGGTGTTTCTTGGGTTACCTTAGTTGGAGAAGTTGATTATCTTTTGAGCTTGTTTTCCCCCATTTTATCAAAAAACCAAAAAAAAAAAAAAGAAAATACATAAAAACCAAATATATTTACTTTTTATTCAACCCCCCTTGTGTTGTGTTTAAGTTATATTATAAGTTCTTCGTTTATATAAGTTATATTTATAAGTTTTTATCTTTATTTAGTTATAAGTTTTATTATAAGTTTTATACGTCTTATTATATGTGTAGTAGTTTTTTATTTAATTTCGTGACAACGTGTTTACATACTATATTGATTTCAAAAGTACAAACTTTCTCCGTGGGATCGACCCTTACTTGCCCTAGCTATAGTTTTTATTTGATTATATATTGGGGGTTAGCTAAGGATATTTTATAAATTTTTAATTTGTTTTGGACCGCACGACAAGTCCTCAACATTAACACCTTTGGCTTTAATCGATTATCAGTTTTTCTGCGCAGAAGGAATTTTGGTCTAGCGAAAGTAATCAATTTTTTTCACTTGCATTAATCGATTTTGATGATGCACTAATTGATTATGGTGATGCATTAATCAATTATAATGATGCATTTTGCATCCCAACTTCTTTTCTTGGACCAACGGATATATTTCTTCACCTCCTATTTAAACACCCTTCCTTGGTCATCGTTAATAACAAGAAACACTCCAATACTCCCCATTCTTGAGGTGTTAATCCTCAACCAATCATTCCTCAAATTTATATTATTTTGAGAGAAAATTATTTGTTTTTAAGAGAGGTTTCTTGTCATCCATTAGAGCAAACATTTTCTCATTCCTACTCTTTTGAGAGCTGTTGTTGAGAGGTTGAAGAAGATTGTTCTTCTTGTTGTTCAAGACTTATGTGACTTAAGTCTTGGTGGTTGGGGGTTCTTCTTCTTTTGTTCAGCCTGGGACGTACACAGCTTCGTCGAGTGGCGTTGAGGTATCCATGCTACAGAAGATCTTGGAGGAGATGATGAGACTTAACACGAGGATGGGCGCTCTCAAGACCAACATCTAGAACGTGAAGGACATCATAGAGACTAACCATAGCGCCCATGAGAAGCAAATGAAGAGGATGAATACCCCTGGAGTCCCACACTGAGAAGCTCCATGAGCTCGAGATGCTGCTCGGTACGAAGGCCCACAGTTCCTTCCTCCAAAGCCAGCCACCAGAAGTGGAGATATTTTTAATTTCTGTTGATTTTAATCAATTTTATTTTGACTTGCCCTGTTTATTTTTGCTACTCTAACTTATTTATGAAAACTTTTATGGATTCATGCTTGCACTTATTTGTCTATTTCAAGTGTGAGGAGGCTAGGAATGTTAGCCTGGTTTCTTGACTCATCTCTTGAATTTGAACTATAAGGACGTAGTCCAATTTGAGTGTGAGGAGGTAGAGTTCGAGAATCAGGTATGATTTGCTATCTTACTTTGGTAATTCTTGATTCACAGTAAGGTGTAGTCATCATGTAACACCCTAATCCATCCAGGTCTGCAGCCCCTTTCGGACTAAAGTATTGATTTGGTAATCGTGATAATTTAAAACATTTCAAACATTTTTATTCATTATAAATAATATCCCATACATAACTATAGAGAAATATGGAGTGTTTAAATAAAACGCGGAAGCAATTTAAATCATGTCTCATAATAATTTAATTCATTCAATTTAAATCATAAATCCACCACGATCGCCTTGCCCCTTCTGCTGCCAAGGACATGCCAATCACTCATTCTGCTTACCTGCGTGTAGCAAATAAAACACACTACACGCTCAGCGGTGAAGCTGAGCAAGCATATCTAAAGCGTCAAACATCCACATAAATTGAATCTCAATTCACAAACAACCATTTGATATCATGCACACAATATACAATTCATTCATGATATTCTCAATATCTTTACATTTGACATTCATATTCAATATTCAATACTCAACAATATCCTAAAACTATGCTTAGTCTAAGGCCAATCTTTTTTATGTTTACCAACTCTTAAACTAATTCTAGTTTAAGGTACTTTTGTCCAACTCTTAAGCTAGGTCATTATTTTAAGGTACATATATTCTGATTGATTTACCAACTCTTAAACTAGCCTTCGCTTAAGGTACAAATCTAGAAAACCGAATAGTAGAATACTAACTGTCGGGTTGGGTGGTATCCCCAAACGAGTTCCTCTAGTTTGGTTTATGGATCCCTTACGTACGTTTTTACCCAATGCCACCGAATATACATATTTATACCCGCAAGGCCTAATCTAATTTGAAGTCTATCTTTAGAGATCTTCTAGATAGCCTTAACAATACAATCATTTTTCATTAATCCATTTATTTTGGAATTTAGTTTAATAATTCATAATCATCATTTCATTCAGAATAATTATCATTCTTAATCCATAATATTCATTATAATAAAAAATTAACCAATCATCATAATATCTAATAACAATAAGCGGCCTAGCGTCGAGTGTTAACACCCTAACTTACCGTCACAAATCACACAATGTTTAAATTTTCAAAAACATCATTTTTATTGTGAAAAATCATTTTTATAATAATCATAATCAATTGGTATCAAAAATAGGATTTCAAAGCTCAAAAATAACAATTTCGGACAAATTTTTGGATCAGATTTTCAGGGGATCAATCCAGTAGTCTGGATCGATCCAGACAGTAAAAGAAAAACTCCAGGTGATCGATCCAATCAATATGATCAATCCACCATGCTATTTTTCAGCTACTGTTCATCTTCTTCAACCTTTGGTCCATTTTTCGGAAATACCCTTTTTAGTCACAGAACTTCAATTAAACTGTATAGAGATGTTCTTCAAGGTTCATAGATCATTTTATAATCATTAAATTATATTTTTAACAAAAAATTTATGGTTTATGATTCTTAGTTCTTCATACATGTCAAACTCAAAACTCAAAGAAATGACCATTTATGAACGTAGAAACGACCTATATGAACATTTTAGTCATTAGATATATCTATGGGCTTACCTTCAAGCGTAAAGGAGGTTTTAAAGATTTTTCGGTGAAACTTCCGACGACTATATCTCACTGCTCCAGCGACCTCACACAAAGATGACAGCACCATTGTACTCTACTCTCAGCAAGGAACAATATAGAAGGAAGAATGAGTTGTTTTGGTGAGGAAATGAGGAAGTTGGGTTGTCCTTAAATAAACCAGTGAAGAAGAAGAAAACACAGGTTTGCAGCTTCCGTGATTGAGCGACAAATTTGGAATCAGCGTAATTGAACAGGGCGCCGTTTGGTGTGTAGTCCCTGATAGGGACTAATTTTGGTCCCAGTTGGGGTACACTTTTTGGTCCAACTTTCTCTTATTTTTGGTTCCTTCTCAGTAATTAAATATCAATTAATTAATTCTGATAGGCCTAATTTTGGGGCGATACATTTCTCTCCCCTTTAAAATAATTATCCTCGAAATTACCTGAGTAATTGATTAAAGAGATTCGGATATTGCATTCTAATTAATTCCTCAATTACCCATGTTGCTTCTTCAGTTGAGTGATTATGGCCTCCATAGTACCTTGACTAGAGGGACAGATTTATTTCTCAACTTACTTGATCTCTCGTGCCAGAATTTGTACAGGTTCCTCCCCATAAGTCAATTGTTTGTCAAGAGTTACAATTCCCTCAGTCAAGATATGGGATGGATCAGAACGGTATCTTTTCAACATCGATACATGGAATACGTCGTGAATTTTATTTAATTCGGGCGGAAGTTCTAACCGTTAGGCTACTGGACCCACACGTTCAGTGATGCAGTATGATCCAATATACCTTGGACTCAGTTTTCCCTTTCTACCAAACCGTAACACTTTCTTCCACTCTGAGACTTTCAGAAACACCTTGTCATCAATATTCTATTCGATCTCTCGACGTTTTAAATCGGCATAAGATTTTTGTCGATCGGAAGCCACTTGCAGTCTTTCTCTTATTAGAAGAATCTTTTCTTCAGTTTCGCAGACGAGATCATGTCCTTCAAGCTTTTTCTCGCTTAATTCTATCCAGCATACTGGAGTTCTACAACGTCTCCCATACAAGGCTTCAAACGGGGCCATTTGGATACTTGCTTGATAACTGTTGTTATAAGAGAACTCTATTAGCGGTAAGTATTGTTCCCAGTTGCTTTCGAAATCAATTACACATGCCCTAATCATATCTTCTAGAATTTGGATTGTTCTTTCGGATTGTCCGTCAGTTTGTGGATGAAATGTCATACTAAAGTTAAGTTTAGTACCTAGGGCTTTCTGTAGACTCTTCGAGAATTGCAACGTGAATCGTGGGTCACGATCAGAAATGATAGACAAAGGTACACCATGTAATCTTATAATCTCACGGATGTACACCTATGCTAATTTCTTTAATGATATGTCACGCCGAATTGGAATAAAATGAGATGACTTGGTTAATCGGTCAACGATAACCCAGAAAACATCATTCTTCTTGGCTGATAATGGAAGTCCGATCACGAAGTCCATCGTAATTTGTTCCCACTTGCATTTAGGAATGGTAGGTGGATGTAACAATTCACTTGGCACTTGGTGTTCAGCCTTGACTTGTTGACACGTTAGACATCATGTTGTAAATTCGGAAATTTCCCGCTTCATTGTGGGCCACCAATATGTCTTCTTCAGATCTTGGAACATTTTATTACTACCAGGATGCATGGTATATGTGGTTTCGTGAGATTCACGCATTAAACATTCCCTCACTTCGCCACTAGGAACTACCAAACGATTCATGTAGAATACAATTCCATCACTCACAGTGAAATCTTGTCTCTCCCCCTTAGAGACAGGTTTACAAGTCTTCAAACATTAGTCATCACGTTTTTGTGCAGCTTGAATTTCTTCAGAGCAAATACAACTGCAGCTAACTCAAGATCGTGAGTAGGATAGTTACATTCATGAGGCTTCAGCTATCTTGATGCATATGCCACGACTTTTCCGTCATGCATGAGTACACATCCCAAGCCGTTATGAGATGCGTCACTAAAGATCGTGTAGTCTACACCTCGCACTGGTTGTATCAGTACAGGTGCTTCTGTCAGACATTTCTTTAGTTTCTCAAAGCTTTGCTGACATGCGTCGGTCCATACGAATTTGAACTAAAGTCTGGAGAGGGAAAGTCCATCGAGGTGAAAGAGAAGCTAACACCTAGATCCACTGAATTCATCTCATACATACACGATAGGCGTCTCATTTGGAAGAAATGTGAGGCTTATTTGTGTAACGTACGCGACACACGAAAGGAAACCCCCGAATTGAAAAACATACCAACCGTCTATGAATTTCCGAATGTATTTCCCGACGAACTTCCTGGAATTCCATCTTCTAGGGAAGTAGAATTTTCCATCGATCTTGTTCTTGGAACAAGACCGATATCTGCAACTCCTTATCGCATGACCCCTGCTGAAATGAAAGAGTTGAAGGCTCAACTACAAGAACTGCTCGATAAAGGATTCATACATCCGAGTGTTTCCCCTTGGGGAGCACCCGTTGTGTTTGTAAAAAAGAAAGACGGCTCGATGAGACTCAGCATCGATTACCGTCAATTGAACAAAGTCACAATAAAAAATCGATATCCTTAACATCGTATCGATGACTTATTTGATCAGCTTAGAGGATCTACTGTATTCTCTAAGATTGACTTACGGTCAGGATACCATCAAATCCCTGTAAAGAAAGAGGACATCCCAAAGACTGCATTCCGTACTCGTTTTGGTCATTATGAGTTTACGGAAATGCCCTTTGGTTTGACCAATGCTCCTGCAGTATTCATGGATCTCATGAATAGTGTATTCCGACCTTATCTTGATCAATTCGTAGTTGTGTTCATCGACGACATTCTTGTATATTCAAAGAATCGAGAGAACCATGCAAAGCACCTAGAGATAGTACTCAGTGTACTACGAGAACATAAACTTCATGCAAAGTTATCCAAGTGTGAGTTCTAGCTTGATGAAGTTACGTTTTTGGGACATGTGATTTCGAAATAAGGTGTTAAAGTGGACCCTAGCAAAATATCTGTCATCACCGAGTGGAAGGTTTCGAGGAATGTTCGTGAAGTGAGAAGTTTTCTGGGATTAGCTGGATACGATCGACGATTTGTTGAAGGCTTTTCCTCGATCGCAACTCCACTTGACAAACTTCTAAGAAAAGATGTGAAATTCGTATGGACCGACGCATGTCAGCAAAGCTTTGAGAAACTAAAGAAATGTCTGACAGAAGCACATGTACTGATACAACTAGTGCTAGGTGTAGACTACACAATCTTTAGTGACGCATCTCATAACGGCTTGGGATGTGTACTCATGCATGACGGAAAAGTCGTGGCATATGCATCAAGACAGCTGAAGCCTCATGAATGTAACTATCCTACTCACGATCTTGAGTTAGCTGCAGTTGTATTTGCTCTGAAGAAATTCACGCTGCACAAAAACGTGATGACTAATGTTTGAAGACTTGTGAACCTGTCTCTAAGGGGGAGAGACAAGATTTCAAGATTTCACTGTGAGTGATGGAATTGTATTCTACATTAATCGTTTGGTAGTTCCTAGTGGCGAAGTGAGGGAATGTTTAATGCGTGAATCTCACGAAACCACATATACCATGCATCCTAGTAGTAATAAAATGTTCCAAGATCTGAAGAAGACATATTGGTGGCCCACAATGAAGCGGGAAATTTTCGAATTTACAACATGATGTCTGACGTGTCAACAAGTCAAGGCTGAACACCAAGTGCCAAGTGAATTGTTACATCCACCTACCATTCCTGAATGGAAGTGGGAACGAATTACGATGGACTTCGTGATCGGACTTCCATTATCAGCCAAGAAGAATGATGTTGTCTGGGTTATCTCATTTTATTCCAATTCGGCGTGACATATCATTAAAGAAATTAGCAGAGTTGTACATCCGTGAGATTGTAAGATTACATGGTGTACCTTTGTCTATCATTTCTGATCATGACCCACGATTCACGTTGCAATTCTCGAAGAGTCTGCAGAAAGCCCTAGGTACTAAACTTAACTTTAGTACGACATTTCATCCACAAACTAACGGACAATCCGAAAGAACAATCCAAATTCTAGAAGATATGATGAGGGCATGTGTAATTGATTTCGAAAGCAACTGGGAACAATACTTACCGCTAATAGAGTTCGCTTATAACAACAGTTATCAAGCAAGTATCCAAATGGCCCCGTTTGAAGCCTTGTATGGGAGACGTTGTAGAACTCCAGTATGCTGGACAGAATTAAGCGAGAAAAAGCTTGAAGGACCTGAAGAAAAGGTTCTTCTAATAAGAGAAAGACTGCAAGTGGCTTCCGATCGACAAAAATCTTATGCCGATTTAAAACGTCGGGAGATCGAATAGAATATTGATGACAAGGTGTTTCTGAAAGTCTCACAGTGGAAGAAAGTGTTACGGTTCGGTAGAAAGGGAAAACTGAGTCCAAGGTATATTGGATCACACCGCATCACTGAATGTGTGGGTCCAATAGCCTAACAGTTAGAACTTCCATGTATCGATGTTGAAAAGATACCGTTCCAATCCATCGCATATCTTGACTGAGGGAATCGTAACTCTTGACGAACAATTGACTTTTGGGGAGGAACCTGTACAAATTCTGGCACGAGAGATCAAGTAAGTTGAGAAATAAATCTCTCCCTCTAGTCAAGGTACTATCGAGGAATCACTCAACTGAAGAAGCAACATGGGAAACTGAGGAATTAATGAGAATGCAATATCTGAATCTCTTTAATCAATTACTCAGGTAATTTCGAGGACAAAATTATTTTAAAGGGGAGAGAAATGTATCGTCCCGAAATTAGGCCTATCAGAATTAATTAATTGATAATTAATTACTCAGAAGGAACCAAAAATAAGAGAAAGTTGGACCAAAAAGTGTACCCCAACTGGGACCAAAATTAGTCCCTATCAGGGACTACACACCAAACGGCGCCCGGTTCAATTACGCCGATTCCAAATTCGTCACTCAACCACGGAAGCTGCAAACCTTTGTCTTCTTCTTCTTCATTGGGCTATTTAAGGACAACCCAACTTCCTCATTTCCTCACCAAAACAACTCATTCTTCATTCTATATTGTTCCTTGCTGAGAGTAGAGCATAATGGTGCTGTCATTTTTGTGTGAGGTCACTGGAGCAGTGAGATATAGTCGTCGGAAGTTTCACTGAAAAATCTTCAAAACCTCCTTTACGCTTGAAGGTAATCCCATAGATATATCTAATGACTAAAATGTTCGGTCGTTTCTACGTTCATAAATGGTCATTTGGTTGAGTTTTCAGTTTGACATGTATGAAGAACTAAGAATCATAAACCATAAATTTTTTGTTCAAAATATGATTTAATGATTATAAAATGATCTATGAACCTTGAAGAACATCTCTATATAGTTTAGTTGAAGTTCTGTGACTAAAAAGGGTATTTACGAAAAATGGACCAAAGGTTGAAGAAGATGAACAGTAGCTGAAAAACAGTAGGATGGATTGATCATATTGATTGGATCGATAACCTGGAGTTTTTCTTTTACTGTTTGGATCGATCCAGACTACTGGATCGATCCCCTGAAAATTTGATCCAAAAATTTGTCCGAAATTGTTATTTTTGAGCTCTAAAATCCTATTTTTCATACCAATTGATTATGATTATTATAAAAATGATTTTTCACAATAAAAATGATGTTTTTGAAAATTTAAACATTGTGTGATTTATGACGGTAAGTTAGGGTGTTAACACTCGACGCTAGGGCGCTTATTGTTATTAGATATTATGATGATTGGTTGATTGTTGATTATAATGAATATTATTCATAAAGAATGATAATTATGGATAAAGAATGATAATTATGAATTATTAAACTAAATTCCAAAATAAATGGATTAATGAAAAATGATTGTATTGTTAAGGCTATCTAGAAGATCTCTAAAGATAGACTTCAAATTAGATTGGGCCTTGCGGGTATAAATATGTATATTCGGTGGCATTAGGTAAAAACGTACGTACGGGATCCATAAACCAAACTAGAGGAACTCATTTTGGGATACCACCCAACCCGACAATTAGTATTCTACTATTCGGTTTTCTGGATTTGTACCTTAAGCGAAGGCTAGTTTAAGAGTTGGTAAATTACTCAGAATATATGTACCTTAAACTAATGACCTAGCTTAAGAGTTTGACAAAATTACCTTGAACTAGAATTAGTTTAAGAGTTGGTAAACATAAAAAAGATTGGCCTTAGACTAAGCATAGTTTTAGGATATTGTTGAATATTGAATATTGAATATGAATTTCGAATGTAAAGATATTGAGAATATCATGAATGAATTGTATATTGTGTGCATGATATCAAATGGTTGTTTGTGAATTGAGATTCAATTTATGTGGATGTTTGACACTTTAGATATGCTTGCTCAGCTTCACCGGTGAGCGTGTAGTGTGTTTTATTTGCTACACGCAGGTAAGCAGAATGAGTGATTGGCATGTTTGTTGAAACACGGGTTTATCACGTTTTCGTACTAAAGCCGTGTTGGTTGTTATGACAGGTTTTGATAATGCCAAACCGCCGTGAACGAGACAAGTCATTGAATATACAAGGCGAGAACCAAAGATGAGAAGAAAGAGAACAAGGGCCCAAAGAAGACCAAGAACGAAGGCCGTAGTCTTAGTGTTATTGAGTCGGTCATAATTGTGATCAAAACCGACCCAACCTTTACACCTTGGCTCTTTAGGCTAAACCTCTTTTCATTGCATTTCACACATCATAAAAATGCTTTTCAAACATGTTTAAAACATTAAAAACACTTGGTGTTCGCCCAAACCAAAAACCAAGCCATCCGGCGTTCGGGTTTCAGAAACCGGCATTCGGCATTCGGTTTTCGGCATTGGTTTTTGGCGTCCCAACTAACCAAGTGGTTTTCAACTTTTTATGATTGGTTTTTACTTGTGGGCACATTTAAATAGTTTTCCATCAAAAACACTTCAAAAACCACCTTTCGTTTTTCGTCGTTTGATAAAAACCATGCGAAACGGCATAAACTTGGCTAGCCGTGGTTTTTACTTAAATGAAGTGGTTTTCGAGTCTTTTTGTGTGGGAATTGTTTTTGAATCCATTTAAATGGTTCTTCAATCAAAACATCATGAAAACCACCTTTCGGTTTTGTCTTTTGGTGAAAACCACCCGTGTACGGTGTTGACTTGGTCAACCATGGTTTTTACCTTAACGACGTGGTTTTCAACTTACAAAGCTTGTTTTGACATCAAAATACATTAAATAAGTGTTTTATATACTTAGTTTTTACTTTGGAGAACTTTGCATTTTTCGGTCGGGTTTCAGCGCCGGTCAGCTAGGCCATGGTTCTGGGCTAGCCATCTACCCAGCGATGGTAGACTTCACCCATGCATGGGTAAGTGATCCCGGGATTCCAGAATCATGCCACCCAGCGATAGGAAGATCTTCCCATCGATGGGTAAGCAGTCCCTCAGCGAAACTGATTTCCAGAACCATGCCAAACAGCGATGAGAAGTTCTACCCATCGCTGTTAAAGCTTTGGTCCAACATCACACAAGGCAGAATGCCCTTACCCAGCGATGGGAAGCTTTACCCATCGATGGGAACCCAGCGATGGGAAGGCTTAACCATCAATGGGAAGGCATGACCGTTGGAAGTCATTTAAGGCTGATTCTTTCCTTATTTGAAAGTCAACCTCCCACCCAGCGATGGGAAGCATCTACCCATCGATGGGTAGGTAACCGTTGCCTTCAAAACTGAAGGAAAATTGGCTTACCAGCGATGGGTAAGTCTCAAACATTGATGGGAAGCCAATATTATGCAGATCCCAAATCTTTTCAATCCCATAAATCAAGCCAATCATCCCTTAAATGTTTTGATCCGTTGGAGCCTACTTTGGCACTATAAAAAGGGGTGTTTGGGTCTGCTTTTCCAATCAATTCACTTCACAATATTCATATTATCATTGCATCCAAATCACATTATTTTCCATAGCTTTCTAGAGCCAATTTGTGTGAAGTTTGAGTTGTTCTTGAGCGTATATATTTTACTCATATCCACTCTTAAGGATAGTCTTGTTCTTGAGTGTCTTAGTGTTGTATACACATTAAGGGAAGCTTGTTTCCCTTGGTTGTACAAAGGAAAGGTATTTTCCTTCGGGTTGAAGTCTTGGAGTGCGGTATCTCCGAGCAAGTGTTGTTGAGGGTCGTGGGACTCGAGTTCTCAGGTTGTAACGGTTTGTTAAGCACCCGTAAGCTTAACAGAAGTAGTGTAGCTCGAGAGAGTCTCTCGGCAGACTGGATTAGCCACACGTTGTGGTGAACCAGTATAAATCTTGGTGTGCTCCCTTTACGCTTTCTACGCTCTTTACTTTTCACGTTCTTAATTTTTTATTCTTGCGATTTCTACGATCAAACGCTATTCACCCCCCCTCTAGCGTTGGTCACTTATTCTAACAATTGGTATGAAAGCCTAACTCGCGTCCAAACTTAACCGTTTGAGAGTAAAAGCGATCATGGGTTCTTCTTCTAGAAATTTGTATGCAGGAATAGGTGAAGGGCAATCAACCACACGGCCACCTCTTTTTGATGGAACAAATTATACATATTGGAAAGAACGAATGAGAATCTATATTCGTTCCACAAACTTCCAATTATGGTTGGTTATCAAAAACGGGGAAGAGGTGCCGATGAAGAAAGTTGGTGACAAGTTGATCCCCAAGACCGAAGACGAGTTTTATGCCGAGGACATCAAAAAGGTCGAAAATTATGCAAAGGCAATAAACATGCTTTATTGTGCCGTAAATCCTGATGACTACCGCAAGATCTCCTGCTGCACAACCGCCAAGGAGATGTGGGATAAGCTCGAGATGACATACGAAGGAACGGACCAAGTACGTGAAGCCAAGATCGACTTCCTCACCCAAGAGTATGAGATGTTCAGGATGAAGGAGCACGAGAAGCTTGACGATATGTTCGACCGATTTTCCAAAATAGTCAACGATCTTCATGCATTAAAGAAGACTTACACCGACAAGGATCTTGTGCGAAAGATCCTACGGAGCTTGACATCCGAATGGCGATCCAAGGCCGATGCCATCTATGAATCAATCGGCACATCAAATGTCACCATCGACGGTCTAAGAGGTAATCTAAAAACCTATGAATCTACTATTCTTAATCCGTCTTTGAATGACCAAAGGAAAGGGATAGCATTAAAAGCCGTCAAAGAATCAACGATGGATGATTCAAGCGACGATGATGAAGTCAAGCTTGTCATGAAGAAGTTTTGTAAACTTCTAAGGAAGAAAGAAAAGGTTGAGGATGGCCCTGTGTGCTATGGATGTGGTGAAGCCGGGCACATCAAGAACAAATGCCCGAAAAGCGGAAGGAATGCTCGGCACTTCAAAAGGAAAAGGGCATATATCTCTTGGGGTGGCAACTCCAGCGACGAGTCAACCGATCAAGACGAGGATGAAACTGCCAACCTCTGTCTCATGGCGCACGAAGACCAAACCGACGATGTACAAGAGGTATGTACCATTTCTTCCGACTCTTACACCTTTGAAGAAATGCAAGAAGCACTTCATGAACTTTATGATGAATTTGTTAGCGCTTCTAAAATCAACAAATCGTTAAAGCAACGCCTCTCCACTCTTGAAAATGATTTTGAAAATCTGGGAAAAGATAATGAGAAGTTAAAACAAGAGAATAAATTTTATGGCAAAAGAAGCGCCGACAAACCAGAAAGTTCCTCAAACAAATGTGAATCTTGCAAAGCTTTAGAGGAACAAGTCACAGAACTTGAGAGTACGGTCAAGAAATTTAATACTCCGCACAAAGATTTAAATTTTCACCTTGACACCATGCATTTTTCTAAGGAAGGAATAGGTTTCAATAAAAATGACGCTAAGGTTAAAGAAAACGTTGAGCCACCACCTAGACAACCATCTAAGGTTCAACGTAAGAAACCTAAAAATCAGGATAATAGAAAACCTAGTCAACCTAAGGACACTAGACAACCTAGACTAAAACCTAGGAATGAAAATGTTCATGGTAGACAACCTAAGAAAAATAATTTTGTGCATAATAATAATTTTTCTCAAAATAGGAGAAATAACATGAG
>OOIL02002033.1:240905-262415 GCA_900332095.2 Cuscuta campestris | reverse complement strand
AACGTTGAGCCACCACCTAGACAACCATCTAAGGTTCAACGTAAGAAACCTAAAAATCAGGATAATAGAAAACCTAGTCAACCTAAGGACACTAGACAACCTAGACTAAAACCTAGGAATGAAAATGTTCATGGTAGACAACCTAAGAAAAATAATTTTGTGCATAATAATAATTTTTCTCAAAATAGGAGAAATAACATGAGGACACCTAGAAATGATTCTTTTGAAAACATGCATAAACCATCCTTTTCTCAAAATAGGATGAATATGGTTAGACCCCCTAGCTATTATCAGCCTAGGCATATGTTCAACCCAAACGTAGTATGCCATTATTGCAATAGGGTAGGACATATAGCTCCCGTGTGTTTTACCAAATATAGGCACTCCACCTATAATGAAACACACAACATATTTGGTGCTAACAAAAAGAAATCCTTTGGAAAAGGATATTCGTATCATAAACAATCTCCACAGGATAATGCACATAAGAAACCTTACTATTTCTTCTACTTTGACGAAAAGAAGAAAGTCCACATTCTGTTACCGGAACCAACACAAATCATACCGAGATATCGGCACTCCGTTCAGGTAGACTGGAACCTGCCAACCATGAGATCATGGGTTGGCCAAGGTAATTCCTAAACGATCATCTAATCGGGTGTGTGTGTGCATGTAAGGAAACGAATTTTTGGGTGTGTGTGTTAACTAACCCCAAGGACCCATAGACATAGTTTGGGTACCAAAGTGTTGCTTTTTTTGCAGGTACATATCAAAGTGAGGAACTCAGGGGGAACCAGCGATGGGTGGTTTATCCCATCGCTGGGAAGGAAGTATTTTCTAACCAGCAACCCTATTCCCATCGATGGGAACTTCTTCCCATCGCTGGGTGTTTGACACTTTAAAAAAAAAATTTAACGGATTTCCAGTAGCTGTCTGAACCTTACCATCGCTGGGAAGCCTATTCACTACAAAAAACTTGACTTTTTGTGGCACCATTTTTTGCCAAAAAACATCTAAAATTAGCCACTATAATAGTTTGTAGCAATTTTAAATTTTGCCACAAGGTTGCCACAAATACCCCGTTACAAAAGGTATTTGTAGCAAATTAAAATTTGCCACAAAAAATATGGATTTTGTCGCAAATTTTGATTTGCCACAAATGAAACTTTGCCACAAAAGCTCATGTTTAGTAGCAAATTTGAATTGCTACAAATAATTCTTTGCCACTAAAACTGATGTTTAGTAACAAATATATTTTGCCACAAATACTACTTTGACACAAAAACTCTTGTTTAGTAGCAAATTTTAATTGTTACTATTATTACACTATTACAATAAACTAAATGCGAGATATAACTTGAATTCTTTACTCTGTTTTTTTTTTTCATATAACTTTTTTTATGGAGAAAAAGTAAATATAATGGACCTTTTTTTATTATGCCAACAAAAAGAGGGTACAAGTAGGTCTCTTAGTAAGAGCCTCAAGTCATGGAAAAAACAAGAGATCAAAGTAAGTCATACAAGTACTAAAGAAAATTACATATGTCCTCTCTAAAACCGAAGCTACATTGGTCCCTGAGCATGCTTTATCCATTTTTCCTTCATGTGAACCTAGCACCATATATAGTTGTATCTGTATAATGATGGCTAGATTGTGTGGCTTTCCTTAGGTACATACCCCTCATATTTTGCTTTGTTGATCTCTATATCATTCTTGGTGCAACAAGCCTCAACTTCCCCTTGTCTTTTTTTAGTAGGAGAATTGCCATTCAAGGCAGTGTTTCTTGAGTCTCTTCTCTTAGAAAAGTAAATAAGGAATGTGACAAAAGATTCCTTGCAGCATCTTCTAGGTGAAGAATTGCAGTTCAACCAGGGATCTGAAATTAGTTCCATATGAAGCTGTTAGAGATACTCCTGGTTGCTGATGTTCTGCAGGCTTCATATGCAGCTTTGAGGATTAATAATAATCAACATACCAAACTATTATAAATTAAAGTACTTATAAAGCAAAAGTCGTACTCCGTATATATTATGATTCAAAATAATATATATATGGTTTTTTAAATTTAAACAATTAAAGATTCATAATAATATTGTAGTGTTTTCAAAGGATGATAAACTAAGCATGTTGTTTTCAATGAGAAAATACTTATTACTAGCGCCCAAAAGAATAGAACCTGGATCAACCCTAGATCCTACCAAGAAGAAGACCCAAGTGTACGTGGCGGGATGAAATAATACATCCAAATTAAAATTAAAAACTTACAAACAAGACAAACTTAACCCGTGCGACGCAGGGAAGTGTGATACACAGGTGCGAGAGGAATCACTAAAGGAGGATTAGCCACAGGCCCCTGCAGAGGCACTAAAACTGCCCATAGTTTTAAACAAACAGAAGGAAAGTATGTAATCATTCAAAAGATAGGCATGCATAAAATCACTACAATAGTGAAGAAATTAAAGACGAACCATTTTCTGAAGCTTTTTGGGGATAAGGATGAGATGCTTTACTCTTAGGCCGAGGTGGGGGCACATGTGCTATTGTACCATTTTTTTGGACCTTCAAGAAATACTTTTAGGCATGACTCCGAATCTGCAGGTTAATTTCTTAAAAAATTAGTAAAGCACACACGCGCAGGCATGTATGTGTATTAGTGTATTATACACACACAAACTGCAAAAATAGTCAATATCCATTTTATCATTTGATAGATGCTTTGTGGAAAAGGAAAGCCAGACATGTAATCCGTAATACATTTCGAAAGCAATCACAATTTGCACAAAATTCATTGAAGCAAGAACACAAGAACAGAAGAAAAAGAAGTAATTGCTAACTGCCTATTAAAGATGAAATGGTACCTGAATCACTATCTTTGAACCCACAAAATCTTCAATTTTCTTCCAGTCACGATCAAACCTGAAACTCCCCGATAGAATTTAAAAAAAAGAAGAAGTTTAACACTCCGTATAATAAAGCATCAGAATACGGTTCCTATACCAAAAAGAGAATCCCTCTTTATACTCCGGCAAATTATCAAGAAACCACATCAACATTGAACATTTACACTATGTTTGGTTCAAGGAATTTGGAAGGAAAAGAAAAGAAAATGATTTTCTTTCATTTTCCTCACCAAAATGGGAGGAATTTGATTTTCCCTCCTCTTAGTATATTTTGTCTTCTCATTTTCTTTTTCTTCCACTTTTCTTTTTTTCTCTCTATCCAAACAAGAAAAACTGTTTTCTATCTCATTTCCTTTTCCATTTCAAATTACTTGAACCAAACATAGTGTTAGAGAAACGTAACACAAACATCCTCCAAATCAAACCTTCTTAACCCAAATTCACATCTAAACTCAATAATTGCAAATCGATAAACAAAAAAATAACAACAAAAAAACAGGCAAACTTATACACTATACAGGTAAAAAATATGAAGAGTTAAAATCATCTTAATTAACACCATCATTTATAAATAGAAAGATTATACAGAAACATCTATAGCCCATAAAAACAACTTTGAATCTCTTTTGATTCCTATTTTGAGCTTTGGCATTCTTACTCTAGGTATTTTTGTTCTTGGGCCATACAAATGAACAAACAAATCTTAAAAATAAAGTATGTGTAGTAATTGTACCCTTTACCTCATTGCCATTTGTATATCTTGTCTAATCTTCCCCATCCTCACTTGGATTACCAAACTCTTCTCTGCATTCCCCTCATTGACTTCAAATAAAAATCTAAAAATACTTGGATACCACATAACAACACAACAAACAAAAGCATTCCTTAATAAAAGAATCCAACAAACTTTTAAATTTTTAATCATAATTAAAAGCCAAACTCAGATCCTTATTTAAAAAATCAGAAATGTAACCAAATTTTAACCCAATTAAAACCTAATATTAATCCGTCTAGACTGTAACATATACACAAAATACTACTAAAATAGATCATAGGCATAAATTTGGACAAAAACTAGGAAGTCATTGAATAACAACTCGAATTTAGAGTTTATACTGGCAAAAAAATATTAGAGGCTTGAAGTTATTGGATTTGATGCTGAAATTTCAATCATATTACCTTCTTTGCGGCAATCGCTGCCAGAAACTAGAAGGTTGCCACTGCTCGCCTAGTTGCAGGCTCACTCTCGATTCGCACCCTTGCAAAACTGGATCGGGGGCTAAGGTTAGAGACCATAGCCCTGTCGTTGTCTCACCTTCGCCGGCCCTCGCTCCCCTCCGTAACTGTTCGGTTTAGAGAAGAAAATAAGAAGAATTTCGATTGTGTAAATCTAGTGAATTGTGAATGATTTTTCCTCCTGTTGTGCAATTACTCGGTGTATGGATAAATGGGCCTAAAAAATACGTAAACCTTTGAGTCCAATCATTTATATATTTAGATAGAGTTAAGTGCACCGTTTACCCCCGTACTCTTTAGAAATTGCATGTTTTACCCCTGAACTTTAAAAAGTGCATCGATTACCCTTGAACTCTTCAAAAATTGCACGATTTACCCCTGCAGACTAAAAATGCACCAAATACCCTTGAACAAATTAAAACGTTGCATCGTTGGTCGTAAACTATTAGATAGCGAGGGCGTTGCTTCCACGCACAAGAATTGTGAATATCATTCATCTGACCCGTGTGAATTTTCCAAAATATCTTTACCCAAAATTGTCATCTTTATTTAAGGGGCTATTTGTTTCAGCCTCTTAATGGTTCAGATGTCTGAATGGTTCAGCACTTAATGGTTTAGACTGTTTGTTTCAGCCTCTTAATGGTTCAGAAGTATGAATGGTTAAGAGATTTAACTCTGAATGGTTAAGTATTATACAGAGTCTGAATGGTTAATATCTCTTATCTGAATTGATCAGACATTTGCCTCTGAATAGTTAAGAAATATACTAGCTTTTAATGGTTCAGACCTCTTACTGGTTCAGCACTTAATGGTTCAGACCTCTTACTGATTCAGCACTTACCCATTCAGAAGTTGCCAAACAGCCCCTAAATGTTCAGGAGTAAACCGTACAATTTTTGAAGAGTTCAGGGGTATTTGGTGCAATTTTTATTGTTCAGGGGTAAACCGTGCAATTTCTGAAGAATTCAGGGGTATTTGGTGCACTTTTTAATGTTCGGGGGTAAACCATGCAATTTTCAAAGAATTTGGGGGTAAACGGTGCACTTAACTCTATTTAGATATAGTAGCAATTTTACACAATTTCCACAATATGTCTAATATTTTGTGGCAAAATCTTATTTGCTACAAAAATTTGTTCAATCTTTACATATTGTGGCAAATACTAATTTTGCTACTAAAATTTTGCTACAAAAAGTCATATTTCTTGTAGTGATTGCAGTTCAAAAATCATAGCCGTTGGGCACCTCATTCAATGACCAACAGCCATATTTTTTAACACCAAGGGCCCAAATTCTCTTTTCCTATAAATATTAACCATCCTTGGTCATTTTTAACACACAATTCACATTCCTCTTGCATACTTTCTAAACGCTTCAACAATGGCCAGAGGAAAGTCAAGGACCAAAACCGAGGCTTCAATGAAGAAGGCCAACACCGATGCCACGACATCTTCTTTATTTTCTCCTTATTAAATATGATTCTATTTTTATCTGTTGTATTCTGCATTTCCCTTTTAATGAATAAAAGGTTACTTTTAATTCTTTTTGTTAATGTCAAAATGGGGAAGATATAAAGGTTATGCATAGATTGAGGGGGAACTATTTCTAAAACTAACTCTTATTCAACACATAAACTTTGTTGAAAAGAAAATTGCATTTATTAAGGGGGAACATTTTTTTAAGTCTCAAATCAATCCTCCTATGCATAACCCCGTCTTGTTTGCCATTATCAAAAAGGGGAAAATTGTTGAAACACGGGTTTATCACGTTTTCGTACTAAAGCCGTGTTGGTTGTTATGACAGGTTTTGATAATGCCAAACCGCCGTGAACGAGACAAGTCATTGAATATACAAGGCGAGAACCAAAGATGAGAAGAAAGAGAACAAGGGCCCAAAGAAGACCAAGAACGAAGACCGTAGTCTTAGTGTTATTGAGTCGGTCATAATTGTGATCAAAACCGACCCAACCTTTACACCTTGGCTCTTTAGGCTAAACCTCTTTTCATTGCATTTCACACATCATAAAAATGTTTTTCAAACATTTTTAAAACATTAAAAACACTTGGTGTTCGCCCAAACCAAAAACCAAGCCATCCGGCGTTCGGGTTTCAGAAACCGGCATTCGGCATTCGGTTTTCGGCATTGGTTTTTGGCGTCCGAACTAACCAAGTGGTTTTCAACTTTTTATGATTGCTTTTTACTTGTGGGCACATTTAAATAGTTTTCCATCAAAAACACTTCAAAAACCACCTTTCGTTTTTCGTCGTTTGATAAAAACCATGCGAAACGGCATAACTTGGCTAGCCGTGGTTTTTACTTAAATGAAGTGGTTTTCGAGTCTTTTTGTATAAGAATTGTTTTTGAATCCATTTAAATGGTTCTTCAATCAAAACATCATGAAAACCACCTTTCGGTTTTGTCTTTTGGTGAAAACCACCCGTGTACGGTGTTGACTTGGTCAACCGTGGTTTTTACCTTAACGACGTGGTTTTCAACTTACAAAGCTTGTTTTGACATCAAAATACATTAAATAAGTGTTTTATATACTTAGTTTTTACTTTGGAGAACTTTGCATTTTTCGGTCGGGTTTCAACGCCGGTCAGCTAGGCCATGGTTCTGGGCTAGCCATCTACCCAGCGATGGTAGACTTCACCCATGCATGGGTAAGTGATCCCGGGATTCCAGAATCATGCCACCCAGCGATGGGAAGATCTTCCCATCGATGGGTAAGCAGTCCCTCAGCGAAACTGATTTCCAGAACCATGCCAAACAGCGATGGGAAGTTCTACCCATCGCTGTTAAAGCTTTGGTCCAACATCACACAAGGCAGAATGCCCTTACCCAGCGATGGGAAGCTTTACCCATCGATGGGAACCCAGCGATGGGAAGGCTTAACCATCAATGGGAAGGCATGACCGTTGGTAGTCATTTAAGGCTGATTCTTTCCTTATTTGAAAGTCAACCTCCCACCCAGCGATGGGAAGCATCTACCCATCGATGGGTAGGTAACCGTTGCCTTCAAAACTGAAGGAAAATTGGCTTACTAGCGATGGGTAAGTCTCAAACATCGATGGGAAGCCAATATTATGCAGATCCCAAATCTTTTCAATCCCATAAATCAAGCCAATCATCCCTTAAATGTTTTGATCCGTTGGAGCCTACTTTGGCACTATAAAAAGGGGTGTTTGGGTCTGCTTTTCCAATCAATTCACTTCACAATATTCATATTATCATTGCATCCAAATCACATTATTTTCCATAGCTTTCTAGAGCCAATTTGTGTGAAGTTTGAGTTGTTCTTGAGCGTATATATTTTACTCATATCCACNATATCCACTCTTAAGGAGAGTCTTGTTCTTGAGTGTCTTAGTGTTGTATACACGTTAAGGGAAGCTTGTTTCCCTTGGTTGTACGAAGGAAAGGTATTTTCCTTCGGGTTGAAGTCTTGGAGTGCGGTATCTCCGAGCAAGTGTTGTTGAGGCTCGTGGGACTCGAGTTCTCAGGTTGTAACGGTTTGTTAAGCACCCGTAAGCTTAACGGAAGTAGTGTAGCTCGAGAGAGTCTCTCGGGAGACTGGATTAGCCACACGTTGTGGTGAACCAGTATAAAATCTTGGTGTGCTCCCTTTACGCTTTCTATGCTCTTTACTTTTCACGTTCTTAATTTTTTATTTCTGCGATTTCTACGATCAAACGCTATTCACCCCCCCTCTAGCGTTGGTCACTTATTCTAACAATGTTCCTGGCAGCAGAAGGCGCAAGGTGATCGTGGTGGATTTATGATTTAAAATGAATGAATTAAATTATTATGAGACATGATTTAAATTGCTTCCGCGTTTTATTTAAACACTCCGTATTTCTCTATAGTTATGTATGGGATATTATTTATAATGAATAAAAATGTTTGAAATGTTTTAAATTATCACGATTACCAAATCAATACTTTAGTCCGAAAGGGGCTGCAGATCTGGATGGATTAGGGTGTTACATGATGACTACACCTTAGTGTGAATCAAGAATTACCAAAGTAAGATAGCAAATCATACCTGATACTCGAACTCTACCTCCTCACACTCAAATTGGACTACGTCCTTATAGTCCAAATGCAAGAGATGAGTCAAGAAACCGGGCTAACATTCCTCCTCACACTTGAAATAGACAAATAAGTGCAAGCATGAATCCATAAAAGTTTTCATAAATAAGTTAGAGTAGCAAAAATAAATAGGGCAAGTCAAAATAAAATTGTTAAATCAACAGAAATTAAAAATATCTCCAGTACTGGTGGCTGGCTTTGGAGGAAGGAGCTGTGGGCCTTCGCACCGAGCAGCATCTCGAGCTCATGGAGCTTCTCAGTGTGGGACTCCAGGGGTATTCATCCTCTTCATTTGCTTCTCATGGGCGCTATGGTTAGTCTCTATGATGTCCTTCACGTCCTAGATGTTGGTCTTGAGAGCGCCCATCCTCGTGTTTAGTCTCATCATCTCCTCCAAGATCTTCTGTAGCATGGATACCTCAACGCCACTCGACGAAGCTGTGTACGTCCCAGGCTGAACAAAAGAAGAAGAACCCCCAACCACGAACGTCCCTGTGGTGGCATCTGGAATGGGAGAATGGACAGTGGTATCAAGCCCATCAAAGAAATCTAGTGGCGGCTCGTCGGTCTCCCCTACTCGGCGCCTCTTCCCAATCTCCATCTTCGTGAGAGATGTGGTGCTCAGAGGGCGAATGCTCTGGTCAATGGGAAGCAGATTACAAAGCAAAGTAACGAAGCTAAATATAGCGGTAAGTGAATAAATAACCGAGTTAGACTCGGGTCGTTCTCTCGAGGAGTGACAAAGAGAATAGTTAGTTTTATTATTTATCACAGGTAGATTTATAGTCTAAGAGATGCGAACAATTAAGAAATAATTGACTAAAATAAATGATAAACTAACTTCAGGAGTTAAGATTGGAACGCAGACTTAACACAATTTAACTCATCTTTAATTAACAATTGGATTAATGAAATGTATATCACTTATGTTTAATATATCTCCTATTTCTAGGTCCTAATATAAACATAAATGATAATCTTATAATTAATACATCTCATATTTCTAAATCTTAGTATTAATTTATAAGATTATTATATTTCCATCTCCTTTTTCTAGGTCTCAGTACTGTGTTAGAAAATGCTCGGCTTAAATAATTATAAATCCTCATAGAAGAGGCAAGAACTATTTTACAATTAATTAATTAATAAAACGTTTAGTATTATTAATTAGTTAAAACCATTCCAAAGAGTTATTTCAAACCTTGCCTATTTCTAGGTGTTCGGAACGTGTGGCTTAATTAATCTTATTACCTCATAGACAAGATAAAAGATTAATTTCCAAAGATTAATTAATAATAAAAACAATTTTATCGACTAATAAAGATTAAATCATTCTCTAACAATTAATCCAATTACTAATAAATAGATCAAATTAAATTGGTTAAATCTTAATTCCAAATAATAACCCATATACAATTTTAACCATCACAAATTTAGTACAATATTTAAGAGTAGAAAAGGGAGAATTTTTGCCCTAAAAAGGGGGAAACGAATTTGAAATTGTTTAGGGACAAAATGGAACCGCATGCTATTTACATAGGGAGGATCATATCGCTACCAGGCGTGTCGCCGCCACTGTTGGAGCTTCGAGAATTTTTTCAACGTTGTATGCCGTTGAGAGGCGGGCAGGTAGGCTGCAGCCTGCCAGCCCGCCTGCGCTCTCCATTCCCGATGGGTTGCTTCTCGCCGTTGCCACCAACTAGCCGGTGGTGAGGCACGCGGCCGCCGGCCAGGTTGCCCATCAGGCCACCGGAATCTGCTGCTCCTACTTTGCTCTAAATTTTGTTCTGAACATTTTTTCCTTCTACACCAACTTCTAATTCCGCACTATTTGGGAGATAGAATTATTTTTCTATTAAAAATTTATTCTTTTTACTCCATTCTCGGCCCAAATTTTACATATTAATTTAAAACCATTCTTTTTATGATCAATTTCTCAAAGTATATATTTTTGATGAAAAAGAATAAAGAATTTATTGTTTTGATAACAAAAATGGTACAAGAACCAATTAAATATGAGTAAAAAGATAACTACGAAATGGACTTATCTATCCTAAACAAGATAGAGATCCGAAATTGAATAGAAAGTTGAAAATACAATTATTCCCAAACTAAGGAGTGAATAAAGCTAATCTAAAGTGGTATATCCAACGCACCATATTATTTCTTAATTCTTTCATTATATCTCATCCTTGTGTGTGTGTGTGTGTGTGTATATATATATATATAATATATATATATATATAGGGATTGACTCCAGTCAGATGACATGTTTCGGTCAGATGACACTTTCGGTCAGATGACATGCTTCAAAATGAGCACCACCTTGTTTGAGAATGAACACCGCCTTATTTCAGAATGAACACTACACTGAGCAGACTGTGAATGAGTGACTAGGTTGTTTCAGAATGAGTACTACGTTTATAATGAACAAATGTGTGAAAGTCAACCCTACGATGTCTTAGAATGAACACTACGTGGATTCAAAATGAACCCTATGTTGTCGTCTCGCTGGCTATGAATGAACACTACATTGTGATGAACAGTTGTGTGAGAATGAATCCTACGTTGTTTAAGAATGAGCGCTACATTGATTCAAAATGAGCATTCGTTGTCATCTGACCGAAAGTGTCATCTGACCGAAACATGTCCTCTCACTGGAGTCAATCCCATATAGGGATATATATATATATATATAGGGATTGACTCCAGTTCTAAATCAATGTAGCGCTCATTCTTAAACAACGTAGGATTCATTCTCACACAACTGTTCATCACAATGTAGTGTTCATTCATAGCCAGCGAGACGACAACATAGGGGTTCATTTTGAATCCACGTAGTGTTCATTCTAAGACATCGTAGGGTTGACTTTCACACATTTGTTCATTATAAACGTAGTACTCATTATGAAACAACCTAGTACTCATTCACAGTCTGCTCAGTGTAGTGCTCATTCTGAAATAAGGTGGTGCTCATTCTCAAACAAGGTGGTGCTCATTCTGAAGCATGTCATCTGACTGGAGTCAATCCCATATATATATATATATATATATATATATATATATATATATATATATATATATATATATATATATATATATATATATATATATACACACACACACACACATTTTGGATCAAGTGAGAATATGATATAATGAAAGAAATAAGAATGCATCTCGTGCATTAGATGCAAGATCTAAGTGCTTGAAAAATTAAAAAAACCACAACGTAAAATGCATTGTGACGGCATAAAATGCATCATTCTCGCGATAAGGTCTATTTACGCAGTAAGGACCATTGTCACTTGAACCAATCCCTACACACACACGCACACACACACACATGTGAAGTATGTATGTATGTATGTATGTATGTATGTATGTATGTATGTATGTATGTATGTATGTATGTATGTATGTATGTATGTATGTATGTATGTATGTATGTATGTATGTATGTGTAACACCCTAATCCGTCCAGGTCTGCAGCCCCTTTTAGACTAAAGTATTTAACTTGAAAATAGTAAAAATTTAAAACTTTTCAAACACACTATATAAATCCCAATAATATTTTCATAACATATACAGTACAGAGTATTCAATAATATTGCGGAAGCGAATTTAATTTTGACACATCAAAAATCATTTCAAACTTGTCAGAGTATTCAGAGCATATCTAATGCATCAAACATCCATATAAACTGAATCTAAATTCATAGTCAAATCATTTGATATCATGCATACAATGTTCATTTCAGACATTCACAGTTTTGATAATGTTCAGTTCATATCAACACATTTTATTCAATTCAGATATTATTCCGACAGTGCCCTTAAATTATTCTTAATCTAAGGCCAAATAATAACAATGCTCTTAGCTATTCTTAGTCTAAGGCCAGATCATAACAATGCTCTTAGCTATTCTTAGTCTAAGGTCAGATCATAACAATGCTCTTAGCTATTCTTAGTCTAAGGCCAGATCATAACAATGCTCTTAGCAAGGAAATTAATTATCAAACACTTAAACTATCATTAGTTTAAGGCAATTGATTTCGGACACTTAACTGTAGTTAGTTAAGGCAATCAGACACTTAAACTATCACTAGTTTAAGGCAAATGATTTAGACACTTAACTGTAGTCAGTTAAGGCAACAACAACAATATGGCAATTGATCAACATTGGATCGGGCATTCCCAAACGAGTAATCCTCTAGCTTGGTCTACGAATCTCGTTTATGAATTTTTATCTAATTCATCGAATATTCATGTTTCACAAATCCATACTAATATGAGATCTATTCTAGAGGTCTTCTAGATAGCCTTAACATCAATTCTCTAAATGTGTATATCTTAGAGTTCCTCTAGATACCTTTAACACTACAACTCATTTCATAATTATAATTGTATTCATTTTACTCATGATTCAATCATAAATACTTATTTTAATCAGTGGGTTCATTACTCATAATCATCCATAATATTCATTTATCATAATCATCAATTAACATAACAATTGATAACAAATAGCGGCCTAGCTTCGAGTGTTAATACCCGAACTTACCGTCATGCAACACATAACATTTTTAGTTGTTAAATACATCATTTTTATTGTGGTAAATCATTTTTATAATGATCATAATCAATTGGTATCAAAAATAGGATTTTAGAGTTCAAAAATAGCATTTTCAGACAAATTTTTGGATCAGAACTTCGGGGAATCGATCCAGCCCTCTGGATCAATCCATATATGGAGAAATTACCCCCAGGTGATCGATCCATCCATTTGGATCGATCCAGACAGCCTAGTTTTTGGTAACTGTTCATCTTCTTCTTCGTTCGGGTCCAATTTCGAAAATACCGTTTTTAGTTATCGAACTTCAACGAAACTATATAGAGATGTTCTCTAAGGTTAATAGATCATTTTGGCATTATTAATTCATAGTTTTAACATCAATTCCATGGTTTATGATTCTTGGTTCTTCAAGCATGTCAAACACAAAACTCAACCAAACGAGCGTTTATGAACGTAGAAACGATCTATACAAACATTCTAGTCATTAGATATATCTATGGACTTACCTCGAAGGTAAATGAAGGTTTTGAATATTTTTCGGCGAAACTTCCGGTGACGATTACTCCCAACTCCAGTGACCTCTCACCAAATTGACAGCACTACTGCGTTCTCCTTACTTTGAGCAACAGAATAGAAGAAGGAAGTATATGTTTTGGTGAAGAATTGAGAATGCTTAGCTCCATTTATATAGTGGATTTGAGGGAGAAGAAGACACTGGTTTGTGAGCGTAGGAAGATTCACAATCGGCTTAGTGCGCTGGGAGGCGCCGTTCGTATAGTGTCCCTGATTGGGACCAATTTTGGTTCCAGTTGGGGTACACTTTTTTGTTCAACTTTCTCCGAATTGAATTCCGTTTGCACCATTGTGATAGGGCAGTTAAACTCTATCTAACGATATAATTTATATATTTATTTGTAATACTTTTTCCGACATCATATTTTTGGGTGTTTGACTTTGACAGAGTCAAAATTGATTTAGTTGATCTTTATTCAAAAAGGTTTCTCACATTTAATTCATATCATTTGTTCTAATGATTTATTTCAATAAATCATTTCAAAGTTCACATCATAATAATTTCTTCATATATTCTTGATTTGGGTCTGTACACATGTTTCCAATCAAGATCACACAATTAGTCAACATTTTGGATTTATCTCTATGAGACTTATCCTGATTGTAATATTCAATATTCAAACATATTTCATTTTGGCCCAAAGCCCAACAAACATTTATTCTTAATTAAAACAAATTTGATTAATTGATTATTTATTTATTAATAATTCTAGGGTATATTTTGGGGCGTTACATTTCTTCCCCCCTTAAAGGAATTTCGTCCTCGAAATTCTCCTAAGGTTCATATTTGTCATCATGACTGCGTCTCGTTCACAT
Source organism: Cuscuta campestris (assembly GCA_900332095.2). NCBI lineage: Eukaryota > Viridiplantae > Streptophyta > Magnoliopsida > Solanales > Convolvulaceae > Cuscuta > Cuscuta campestris. The sequence continues at coordinate 248,222 of OOIL02002033.1, read as the reverse complement.
GGTTACGTTGTTATCTTACACATACGTATTCTCAAACCGTTGATGTCACTAAACTAGTTCAACATTTAAGAGATTAACAAACTTCAATTAAGCAAGACATTTATTGATCCTTTCAAAAGTTTTCTTCAGAGTCACTTGACATATTTGCACCTAGCTTTGTTCAATCACGAGTCTCGTTTGTACATCATTGATCAGCAGTAATCTTTTCTCGATCGAAAAGTTCATCAATAGCATTTCTAGGAGGATCACGATAGGAATAATTGGAAATTTAGAGAAAATTTTAATCCATACATCATTACGTAATCTATCAAATTACTCAAGGGGTCGTTGTCTTAGGGCCATAGCCATATTGACTTTTCATCTCTATTTGAACGTATTTCAAGACAGCGGATCTAACTGTTCATGAGTCTCAATGTATCATATCGTCAACAGACTGTAGTATTAGTGAACATGTCATTGCCAGTAGGTAAGTTGAATCCATATTTGATGTATAAATTTCGGCTGAGGATACTTCCCTTTTTCTCAAAGGTCAGGTTTCAGGGCCTATATATATCACAATTGTGGCAAGAGTACCTCACATTCTCACATTATGGAAGTAACTTCTCGAACTTTTCCTTACACCATAAAATTTGTTGGTCTACTTGGTAGTCATGCTCTTGGTAGATATCCAAGATTCATGGCTACGGCAGTAGATTTAGGAAGGGAATTGGTAAAGAGAAAAATAAGGCTTACATATGGAGGAGGCAACGTTGGCCTTCAAGGAGCTGTTGCTTCAACGGTCTATAACAATGGTGGTATAGTTAGAGGCTTCATTCTAGGGTACATAGCGACACGACATGTGTACGGACCTACGTATGGTGCAGAATACACAGTTTCCAACAACTATTATAAGTATTTTGAGATGAATAATGTTGTGGAAGCCTTCATCGTACTTCCTGGAGGGATTGACACTATGGAAGGTTTGTTCACTTTGATCTCATGGGCATCCGAAGGGTTGCACAGTAAACCCATTGGTCTTTTGAACATTGATGGTTATTTCAATAACCTAATTAAGTTTCTAGATGATGCGGTGAGGCAGAACTTCATGGCTTTGAATCAGAGGAAGCTTTTTATTTCTTCTTTCTTTATTGATGACAAGTTTGTAAATCCTGGGGGATTAGATTTATAATTGCATTTGTAATATTACTTTATGTAATTTCAGTTGAATTTGTGTTGGAATAATATTGTCTATGAACATTATGAGTTAACCATAAATATTATTCTAAGTTGCATGGCCAGTGCAAGTCAGAAAAATATCTATTTTCAACATCAGAATGCATCATGTAAATATCAACATTTTCTCAAGATGGGTCAAATGAAAGATTTCATTATACAATGGTTTCAACACACGAAGATTCAAGCAGTTACGAATATTCTTTAGATACAAATCGAAAAAAAGGTTTCTACATTATTCAATACATCCTCCAGCCCTTGTAGCACTTTAGGATCTTCACAGAGTATCATCATTGGGTTGGATTCTTTGAATTGTTTCGTGTTTTAGAACGTTGACTTGTTCTTGAGTGAACAGGTTGATTTTGGACAGAAGTGACTGAATATGATTTAGGGTTAGAAGGACATTCTCATTGGAAATGTCCAGGTTTACCACAACTTAGACATAATCCTTGCGCATGCCAGCAATCTCCTGGATAGTGTCTTTTACAAACGTTACACTTTGGATGTTTCCATACTCTCATTTTGTTCATGGATGACGTCGATTGAATTGTCATTGATTTTCCCTTTTTCGAGTGTAGGGCACTATCAATTTTTTCTTGCAGAGGTCTCTTCCCACTTGTATTTGGTCGTTCATTTAAATTGACAATCTCAATCTTCACACTTTCATAATAATCACTTAGATCTTTGTCGGCTTTAGAGATTAGGTCGTATGCCTCAATGAAATCCATAGTTTGAATAGTAGATACGTGCGGCTTGAGATCAGGTCGAAGTCTTTTGCGAAACTCCTCAATGCGGTCAGCCGCTGCTCACCAGTGTGGGTGCAAATTGAGCAAGATGGACAAATCTTTGTCGGTATTCGGGGAGTGTCATTTCTCCTTGCTTCAATTCAATAAATTCAGCACGCTTCTCTTCACGGAATCGGGCAGGGATATATTCTTTCTTGAACGCCCAATCAAAGAATTCCCATGTCCAAGGTTTGGGTGTGTTGGGATTTTCATCAGTGCGTTTCTACCATTCATAGGCTTCCGTGCGCAGCAATTGAGATGCAAATTTTGGATGATCTGCAAGAGGTATGTTCAAATTTTGTAGTACACGAGCGGTCTGCTCGATCCATTCAAGAGCAATCTGGGGTTTGGCAATTCGATCTCCCAAAAATTCTTCGGCACCATTATCTTTCAAGGTTTTGAAAGTGATCAAACGAGGTGGTGGTGGAGGTGGTTGAAACATAGGGGCATGAGTCAAGGTAGGCAACATAGCACCAGGTTGAGCTTCAACATGTTGATTATTTTGGGAATTATTTTGTGGGTTCACCTGTTCATTTTGAATAGGAGGTGTGAAACTGGATGCTTCAGTATGAACATTTTCATGCCCATCACTTGGCACTTGGTTACTTTGATCGTGAGCGGTTTCTTGACTCATTCTACAATAATAGAAATTCCTTCGTTAGGATTCTTTGACTTGAATAGATGAGTTGACAACGAATATTTATTGTATCAAACTACATCGATGTTTAAGTCACTAATCATGTCATAACAATGCATCACCTCATTCAACAAGATTGAGCTATCCTTAGCTTCTAACATGTAGGTTCCTTTGAATTTGACCAAACAAATCGTCAATTCATAGTAAAGGGTAGCGATTCTTGATCGTCAGTTTGTTTGTCTTAACAGAGATATGATAGTATCTTTAACCGTAAGTCAATCATAGAGAACACAATGGATTCTCTAAGCTGATCAAATAAGTCATAGATACGAGATAAGGATAACGATGGTAATTGATATGGAGTTAATCGATCCATCTTTGTTTGCATACTCATTCGAGATGAATTCGGTCGGTTTAATAATCAGCTTTGCTTTCACCTATATGAGGTTAACATCATTGGTCTTCAGTTGAGGAATTCTTCATCACAAGTTGTCAATAGCAACGACGTTCAGCCAATTCATATTAAGGATAATGTCAATTTCCTTGTAGGGTTTTTCAACAAGGTTTTGTAAGGAATTGTCAATTAACGAATAATTTTAATTCACACAATATATTCGCATATTGCGTTGTAATGAATCAGACATCAGAATGGGAAACTCTAAATAACAGAATTTGACTCATTCTAAACGTTCCTGTTTGAATCGGCGGTCAGGTTATGTTGAGTTCAAATGAGGATCTTCAGCACTCGATTCGCAGGTGTTGTTCGTAAAATCAACATTAATCGCTTGTTCAGAGTTGTCCCACTTTCGTACGTCCTTTCGATGCAGTTCAGTTTCGTTATTCGCGATGCGATGCGTACGTTGATAACGTATTAGAGGTCGTATATTTTTTTTCTTTCGTCTCTTCATCGAGTACGAAAATTCAACTTGAGTCTATGCTTGATAAGATTTCAGTACTAACAAATGTTATCTAATGAGAATTTTAACAAAGTCAATATTTATCTAATAAATTCTCATACCTTTCTTGGAGCAGAGGGATGCGAGAGTCGTGGATGTGACCAACACATTTTTTTTATAAACCAAAATTTGATCCAAAGATCGGTTTTAAAACCATTTGCTCTGATACCAAATTGTAACACCCTAATCCGTCTAGGTCTACAGCCCCTTTCGGACTAAAGTATTTAACTTGAAAATAGTAAAAATTTAAAACTTTTCAAACACACTTTATAAATCCCAATAATATTTTCATAACATATACAGTACAGAGTATTCAATAATATTGCGGAAGCAAATTTAATATTGACACATCAAAAATCATTTCAAACTTGTCACATCCATCCCGACAATCTCGCCCCATCTGCCGCCAGGATCACATTGGTCTTTCTATTTTTCTTGCGTGTAGCAAATAAAATACATTACATGCTCAGCGGTAAAGTTGAGTAAGCATATCTAATGCATCGAACATCCATATAAACTGAATCTAAATTCATAATCAAATCATTTGATATCATGCATACAATGTTCATTTCAGACATTCACAGTTTTGATAATGTTCAGTTCATATCAACACATTTTATTCAATTCAGATATTATTCCGACAGTGCCCTTAAATTATTCTTAATCTAAGGCCAAATAATAACAATGCTCTTAGCTATTCTTAGTCTAAGGCCAGATCATAACAATGCTCTTAGCTATTCTTAGTCTAAGGTCAGATCATAACAATGCTCTTAGCTATTCTTAGTCTAAGGCCAGATCATAACAATGCTCTTAGCAAGGCAATTAATTATCAGACACTTAAATTATCATTAGTTTAAGGCAATTGATTTCGGACACTTAACTGTAGTCAGTTAAGGCAATCAGACACTTAAACTATCACTAGTTTAAGGCAAATGATTCAGACACTTAACTGTAGTCAGTTAAGGCAAGAACAACAATATGGCAATTGATCAACATTGGATCGGGCATTCCCAAACGAGTAATCCTCTAGCTTGGTCTACGAATCCCGTTTATGCATTTTTATCTAATTCATCGAATATTCATGTTTCACAAATCCATACTAATATGAGATCTATTCTAGAGGTCTTCTAGATATATAGCCTTAACATCAATTCTCTAAATGTGTATATCTTAGAGTTCCTCTAGATACCTTTAACACTACAAATCATTTCATAATTATAATTGTATTCATTTTACTCATGATTCAATCATAAATACTTATTTTAATCGGTGGGTTCATTACTCATAATCATCCATAATATTCATTTATCATAATCATCAATAAACATAACAATTGATAACAAATAGCGGCCTAGCTTTGAGTGTTAATACCCGAACTTACCGTCATGCAACACATAACATTTTTAGTTGTTAAAAACATCATTTTTATTTTGTTAAATCATTTTTATAATGATCATAATCAATTGGTATCAAAAATAGGATTTAGAGCTCAAAAATAGCATTTTCAGACAAATTTTTGGATCAGAACTTCGGGGGATCGATCCAGCCCTCTGGATCGACCCATATATGGAGAAATTACGCCCAGGTGATCGATCCAATCTTTTTGGATCAATCCAGACAGCCTGGTTTTGGGTAACTGTTCATCTTCTTCTTCGTTCGGGGTACACTTTTGGTTCCAGTCGGGGTACACTTTTTTGTTCAACTTTCTCCGAATTGAATTCCGTTTGCACCGTTGTGATCGGGCAGTTAAACTCGATCTAACGATATAATTTATATATTTATTTGTAATACTTTTTCCGACATCATATTTTTGGGTGTTTGACTTTGATAGAGTCAAAATTGATTTAGTTGATCTTTATTCAAAAAGGTTTCTCACATTTAATTCATATCATTTGTTCTAATGATTTCTTTCAATAAATTATTTCAAAGTTCACATCATAATAATTTCTTCATATATTCTTGATTTGGGTCTGTACACAGGTTTCCAATCAAGATCACACAATTAGTCAACATTTTAGATTGATCTCTATGAGACTTATCCTGATTGTAATATTCAATATTCAAACATATTTCATTTTGGCCCAAAGCCCAACAAACATTTATTCTTAATTAAAACAAATTTGATTAATTGATTATTTATTTATTAATAATTCTAGGGTATATTTTGGGGCGTTACAGTATGTATGTATGTATGTATGTATGTATGTATGTATGTATGTATGTATGTATGTATGTATGTATGTATGTATGTATGTATGTATGTATGTATGTATTTATGTATAGAAGGAACTGGAAAAAACTAGAAGCAAACTAGAAGAAATTGGAAAAAAACTAGAAGGAACTAGAAAAAACTAGAATGAACTAGAAGAAACTGGGAAAAGCTGGAAAACCTACAACAACAACAACAACAACAACAACAACAACAACAACAACAACAATAACAATAACCTAGTTGAATCCCACAACAGTAGGGTCTGGGGAGGGTGTGTGTACGCAGACCTTGCCCCTACTCGGAAGTAGGGAGGCTGTTTCCAAGAGACCCCCAGCTCCACCTGCATAAAAATATGGAAGGGAACACAGTATAGCACAGATAAAGCACCAAGTACAAGCAACAAGTACAAGCAATACCAGAAGATTCGTAACAAATACAACACACTACAAAACAACCTCTACAACACCGAGCTCCTATCCAGCTACTCTAATCCTAGTTTTCCAAAGGTTCTTATCTAGGGCCATATCCTCAGTCAGGTCGAGAAGTCCTAAATCCTGCCTAATCACCTCCTTCCAATTCTTCCTAGGTCTACCCCTTCCCCTACTTCCCCCGATAACCGTAATCCTCTCGCATCTCCGTACAGGGGCGTCAGCATCCCGCCGTCTCACATGGCCAAACCATCTCAACCTCGCTTCCCGCAACTTGTCTTCCATCGGTGCCATGTCTACCTGACGTCGGATAACTTCGTTTGAAATCATATCCATCCTTGTCTTCCCACACATCCATCGTAAAATCCGCATCTCCGCCGCATGCAGACGACGCACATGAGTCTTCTTAACCGCCCAACACTCTGCCCCATATAATATAGCAGGTCTGACTACGGATCGATAGAACTTACCTTTCATTCTAGGCGAAATCTTCGGATCACACAACACCCCTGAAGCTAACCGCCATTTGGCCCAAGCCACTCCAACCCGATGTCCAACATCCGCATCTAACTCCCCATCCGCCTGGATTACCGAGCCAAGATATCGAAACCTGTCTACCTTAGGTACTAGGTGAGAGTCAATCCTGACTTCCACCTCTGATTCTGTATCCCGGCCGCTGAAACGACATTCCATGTATTCAGTCTTGTTCCTACTTATTCTGAATCCTTTAGTCTCAAGGGCAAGGCGCCATATTCCAACTTATCGTTTAGTCCCTCACGTGTGTCGTCGATAAGCACAATATCATCCGCGAAAAGCATGCACCATGGGACCCCGTCTTGAACACCTAAAAAAAACTTTAAAAATATTTATTTTAAATTCTTGTTGTTATAAATTATTATTATCATTATCATTATCATTATCATTATCATTATCATTATCATTATCATTATCATTATCATTATCATTATCATTATCATTATCATTATCATTATCATTATCATTATCATTATCATTATCATTATCATTATCATTATCATTATCATTATCATTATCATTATCATTATCATTATCATTATCATTACCATTA
>OOIL02002033.1:192041-240589 GCA_900332095.2 Cuscuta campestris | reverse complement strand
TCATTATCATTATCATTATCATTATCATTATCATTATCATTATCATTATCATTATCATTATCATTATCATTATCATTATCATTATCATTATCATTATCATTATCATTATCATTATCATTATCATTATCATTATCATTATCATTATCATTATCATTATCATTATCATTATCATTATCATTATCATTATCATCATAATCATCATCATAATCATCTACATAATCATCATCATCACCACGTTATGTAACATCCTAATCCGTCCAGGTCTGCAGCCCCTTTTGGACTAAAGTATTAACTTGGTAACGTAAATATTTCAAACATTTAAAAACTTTATTTCAACAATTGTACTAAATGTGATAAAATCGATTTGCAAACTACAACAGTATGGTCAACCATAAGATAAAATCATTTTCTTAAATAGTAGAGTTTGTGCACGTCCACACATCACCTCCATCTCAGTAATCTCCAGAATAGGCTCCATATTTATTCTGTCTCATACCTATGTGTAGAAAGATGAAAAAGTCTACACGCTCAGCAATGAAGCTGAGTGGTACCATGGCACAACAAAAGAATTCACAGAATAATTTCTTAAACAATCCAATCATATATATATATATATATATATATATATATATGTTCAAATATATTTGTTTTTTTCATATTTAAATTCATCTTTATTATTTTAACAAGGATAATGAACATAGTCAATTCTTAAATATCATCATTCAAACTTATACAATAATCACATGTCACTTTTGTTATCACAATATTCATCATTTGTTACACATAATTTCATATCAAATTTTATCACAATGTGCTCCTAACTTATTCTAAGTTAAGGCTAAATAGTATCAATATTCTTAAACTATTTTTAGTCTTAGTCAAATTAATATTGATAACATAGATCTTAAACTATAACTAGTCTACAAAAATATTTCTAACCAGGCCCTTAAACTATAAATAGTTTAATGCAGAACACAAGAATCAATAATCCACCCTATGAGTCACGTGGATTACGTACCAAATCGAACAGTGATCTGTCGGGTGGATGATATCCGGGCTGGATCCCTTACGTACGTTTTAACCCCGAATTATGAATTGGTCAAGGAGGTACATCTTAGAGTTCTTCTAGATATCCTTAATAATCATCATCCATTTTCCAAGTGGGTATATCTTCGAGTTCTTCTAGATATCCTTAACAATACACATCATTTTCATAATCATCAATATATTCATTTTTAATCATGATTTAATCATTCATAATTATTATTTTAATAAGAATATTCATCAAAGTCTGATCATAAACAACATCAATAATAATCATCACAATATCCAATAACAATAGCGGCCTAGCATCGAGTGTTAATACCTAGCTTATCGCCATACATCATATAAGGTTCTTTAGTTGTCCAAACATCATTTTTCTTTTTACTCTAAGAAATTGTATTTTTATTGCTGAATAAAAAATAGGATTTTATATCTTCAAAAATAGCATTTTCGAACTTAAAATGTTCGTAACGGTCGACCGTTGGATCCGCACGGTCGTTCGCAGGAAAAACGGAGTTACTATTCAGCATCTTCAACCTTCGATCCAATTTCTCAAAACACCATAAAAGCTTCAAAGATTTAAACTAAATTCATAAAAATANTTCATCAAAGTCTGATCATAAACAACATCAATAATAATCATCACAATATCCAATAACAATAGCGGCCTAGCATCGAGTGTTAATACCTAGCTTATCGCCATACATCATATAAGGTTCTTTAGTTGTCCAAACATCATTTTTCTTTTTACTCTAAGAAATTGTATTTTTATTGCTGAATAAAAAATAGGATTTTATATCTTCAAAAATAGCATTTTCGAACTTAAAATGTTCGTAACGGTCGACCGTTGGATCCGCACGGTCGTTCGCAGGAAAAACGGAGTTACTATTCAGCATCTTCAACCTTCGATCCAATTTCTCAAAACACCATAAAAGCTTCAAAGATTTAAACTAAATTCATAAAAATATTTTCTAACATCCATAGATCACACACAAACAATATATTTGAAGCTTTAACAACAAAACAAATTTGGTTATTATGAATATCAAAATATTTATATTATCAATATATATGAATCAATAAGTTCAAGGATCATTTCAATGCCTTCTAAAGTTGTTTAAAATCATGGTACAGACCTAGAAATCGACGAGGTGAAGCTCAACGAACGAACGGGAGCGAAAACAACGTCAGAAATCACAAAACCCGCCACTCCCGTCACCACTGTACCAGCCCCGGTTTTCGGGCCATATCTCCTTCGTTACTCAACGAAATCGCGAACCGTTTGAAGCTACGGATTCATAAGACATAAGGCTACAACTTTAGTTTAGAAACCAGATTAAAATAACGACGTTTAGAGGGTGGAAAAATGCTCGCAAGTGGGCTGATTTGCACAGGGAATATTTTCTTCATTCAACTTTTCGGGGCAACTTCCGGCAAGAATCGTGGCTACCTCCGACGACTTTGTCGGTGACGATCACTTGCGGTCTATTCTCTATACTCTAATGAAACTATAGGATGAAGAATGAAGAATTTTGGTGGAGAATTGAAGGAGAAATGAGACTCCATTTGTAGGTGAAGAAGGGGAAGGAGATGAGTGTGTACTTGCTCCATTTGGTGATTCCTTTGCTCATCATTCTGCTGAGGGGAGGAAGTGGTGGGGGCGGCTGCATTATTTTAATTCCTCCACTATTTTGATTAATTAATCTTAATTGGGATATACTTTTTGGTCCAACTTTTTTCAAATTGAAATCTGATTGCACCTTTGCAATCAGACAGTCAAACTCTACACAATGATATAATTTTTATATTTTTATGAAATACTTTTTATGGCATCATATTTATAGGTGTTGACTTTGACAAAGTCAAAATTGAATTAATTGTCATATAATTAAAAGTACTCTTATATTTAATCAATATTATTCAATTTGAATAATTTATTTCAATAAATCATTTTACAAAAGTTCACATCTTTGACCAAAATTCTCATTTTTATGCAAATTACGTATTTAAAATGTCATAACTGAAAATCTGTACATCAGATTTATTCATAAAATATACTGTTGGATTCGTCTCTTTGAGACCTATCCATAAAAGTCAATTTTAACAAAAAAAAATCATTGACTCCAAAAATTCTTTCGTTTTTGGTCAAACATGGAAATAATGTTTTGTTCGGTCAAAATATTATTTCTAAACTACTTTTATTATAAAATAAAATTGTCAAAAACTTATATCGTCGCATTAGCATCAAAGATTTTGTAAAACATTCTTTTGTAATTATTCGTTCAAATGTCTTTCTCACAATTTTTTTCATCATCAATAATAATCTTCATAGGTTACGCAATCGCATCAACCGTTTTGTAGTTCACAAAGAGATATTCGACATAATGTTCAAGTCATGGTAGTTTTACTATTGTGATTCGACATAAAGTTCTCTAAAATCAGTATCCTAAAGCATCTTCTTAATAATACTCGGTTTGGTCCTCCCCTCGATCACTTTGTGGTGACGATGATATCTTAATTATACTCGGTAAGGGTTGCCTAGACTTACCCCACCATACTTGGTGGTTTGCCCACTGGGATTAAAAAAAAAAGCATCTTCTGGATTCAATGGAAAATCGTGAGTTAGGATAATTTTTCCGTGGTTCAATATTTTGATACAAGCAATGGAATTCAATCTTTTCAAGATTGCTCAAGTGAGATGTTTCAAGGGCATAGTTAATACAGCAATAAATGTGAGTCACAAGATAAAAGGATAGCGTTTGCGAATTACCGTTACTAATCGTAGGTTTTCTTTCTTCAATGTTTCACTCTTTGGAAGTTATTCAAGAGATCATTGTCTTAGGAAATAGCCGTTTTTACACCTTCATCTCGGATTCGAACGTGTTTCAAAACAGCGAATCTAACTGTTCAAGAGTTTCAATACGTCATGTCGTTAGCAGACGGTAGTATTGGCGATTATGTTCTCGTCTGCAGGTAATTTGAATCCATTTTACTGTACGTATTTTGGCTGGTGATAATATAACTACCTTTCCATCAATGGTCAGGTTTCAGAAACTCTATATATCACGATTATGGAAAGAGTATCTCACATTCTCACATTATGGAAGGAACTTCTCGAACACTTCCTTACACCATAAGATTTGTTGGTCTACTTGGCAGTCATTCTCTTGGTAGAAATCCAAAGTTTATGGCTACTGCGGTAAATTTAGGAAGGGAATTGATAAGATGAAAGATTAAACTTGCCTATGGAGGAGCCGAGGAGGTAGGGTTGGCCTTCAAGGAGCTGTTGCTTCAACAATTTTTACCAATGGTGGTCTCGTTAGAGGTTTCATTCCTGGGTACATAGTAACACGACGGATCTTTGGACCCACGTACGGTGTAGAGCACACAGTTTCCAGTAATTACTACAAATAGTTTGAGATGAATCATGCCGTGGAAGCTTTCATTGTTCTTCCCGTAGGAGTTGACACTTTGGAAGGTTTGTTCACCTTGATCTCGTGGGCTTCTGAAGGGTTACACAATAGACCCATTGGTCTCTTAAACATTGACGGCTATTTCAAAAACCTTCTTAAATTCTTAGATGATGCGGTGAGGCAAAACTTCATGGCTTCCAGTCAAAGGAAACTTTTTAATTCTTCTTTCTTTGTTGATGAGCTTTTAGACAAACTAGAGTTTGCTAAACCTTTCCCGGGACCTGGGGTTAGTTACGATGAGTTTGTGAATCCTGGAAGACTAGACTTAGAATTGCATCTGTAATTTTTCTCGTGTAATCCAAGTTGCATTCATGTTGAAATAATATTGTCCATGAACATTATGAGTTTGCCATAAATATTGTTCTAAGTTGCATGGCCAGTGCAAGCTAAGTTAGAAGAATATCTATTTCCAACATCAGAATGTATCATGTAATATCAAACATTTTCTTCATCCTTCAATCATACACTATGCGTATTACTACCTCCGTCCCAGAGTATTTGTCCACTTTCATTTTTTACACACCATCCAATACACTTCTTTAATCCATTTTATCTTGTAATTTGTATGTTAAAAAATTATGGAAATTATATATTAATAATCTATATGTTAAGACAAATCAAACAAGATCGCACATGACTATATTTAGACTTACACATTGAGAGAATTTGATGAGTCAAAGTGCTTAGATGAACAGTTCCAAAAGTCAAAACTGGACGAATACTCCGGGACGGAGGGAGTACATCTTTCTGTGTATTGGCATCACGTTGCGATCTCTCACATCAATAGGGTATACGAACAAGACAACGATACGTTAAACATCACTATAACAATCCTTTCGACGACAAGCAATTAAGTCACTAGTCGCATCATAACAAGGTGTCAGTTTATTCAACAAGGTTGAGTTGTCTATATCTTTTGACAAGTAGGTTCTTTGATCGAAGAAATCGTCAGTACGTAGTAAAGGGTGGCGGTTCTTGATATTCAGTTTGTTCAAGTTTTAATAACAAGGATTTGTGGGTATCCTGACCGTAAGTCAATCTTAGAGAATACAATGGATTTTCTAAGCTGATCAAATAAGTCATGATATGAAGTAAATGATAATGATTTGTTTAATTGACGATAGTTGATACAGAGTTTTGTCGATCCTTCTGTATTCTCGTATGAACAAAATAGGTAATCAAAGAGAACACATTTGATCAAATGGTTCTTTGTCAAGCAATCTTTATAATTGAGTTTTCAATTTTGATGGAAAAACATTCAATACAGAGTTACGAATATTGGTCCTTTCTAGGATCAAGATTGGCAGAGAATTTCAATTTTTCGGAACAGTGAAATATTAGGAAGTTCATATCAGAGAGGTGACATACTTTCTGTACGTTCTTTCAATTCAGATGCTTCTTTTCGGGTACCGCATGAATAAACTTCACACTTCTTACGGTTAAGGTGTTTTCACATATATATTCGAGACGAACTTGGTCGGGTTAGAAATTAGCTTTGCTTTCACCTCTATAAGATTATCATTATCAGTCTTCAGTTGAAGAATTCTTCGTCAAGAGTTGTCAACATCAACGTCGTTCAGTCAGCCAATGTATACTAAGGATAACGTCAATTTCCTTGTATGGTATTCCAACGCGGTTTTGTAAGAAATCGTTGCTCAACGAACAATTTCGATTCATAACGGAACGAAATACTTTAGATAATAGGGTTTCTTGATTCTAAATGTTCGTGTTTGAATCAACGATCAGACAGGGTTGAGTCCACATGAAGATCTTTAATACCAGATTCATAGATGTTGTTCGTCAAATCAATATTAATCGATCCTTCAGAGTTGTCTCACTTCTGTGCGACCTTTCGACGCAAATCAGTTTCGTTATTCGCGATGCAATGCGTACATTGATAACGTATTAGAGGGTCATACATTTTTTGTTTATTCTTTCGTCTCTTCACCGAGTTTGAAAATTCGAATTAAGTGTATGCTCGATATAATTTTAGTACTAACAATTGTTATCTAATGAGAATTTAACACAATCAGTATTTACCAAGTAAATCCTCATACCTTTCCTGGAGCTGAGATGAAGTGGAGGATGCAGACGCACAATATTAATAACAATTTAGTCAAATGGTCCGAAAACCGATTTTAAAACCATTTGCTCTGATACTAAATTGTAACACTCTAATCCGTCTAGGTCTGCAGCCCCTTTTGGACTAAAGTATTAACTTGGTAAAGTAAAAATTTCAAACATTTAAAAACTTTATTTCAACAAATGTACTAAATATTTCATAATAACATCAGATTAAAATTATTTAAAATAGTGCAGAAGCGATTTGCAAACTACAACAGTATGGTCAACCATGTGATAAAATCATTTTCTTAAATAGTAGAGTTTGTGTACGTCCACACATCACCTCCATCTCAGTAATCTCCAGAATAGGCTCCATATTTATTCTCTCTCATACCTACGTGTGCAAAGATGAAAAAGTCTACACGCTCAACAATGAAGCCGAGTGGTACTATGGCACAACAAAAGAATTCACAGAATAATTTTTTAAACAATCCAATCACATATATATGTTCAAATATATTTGTTTTTTTCATATTTAAATTCATCTTTATTATTTTAACAAGGATAATGAACATAGTCGATTCTTAAATATCATCATTCAAACTTATAAAATAATCACATGTCACTTTTGTTATCACAATATTCATCATTTGTTACACATAATTTCATATCAAATTTTATCACAATGTGCTCCTAACTTATTCTAAGTTAAGGCTAAATAGTATCAATATTCTTAAACTATTTTTAGTCTTAGTCAAATTAATATTGATAACATAGCTCTTAAACTATAACTAGTCTAAGGCAATATTTCTAACCAGGCCCTTAAACTATAAATAGTTTGATGCAGAACACGAGAATCGATAATCCACCCTATGAGTCACGTGGATTACGTACCAAACCGAATAGTGATCTGTCGGGTGGGTGATATACGGGCTGGATCCCGTACGTACGTTTTAACCCCGAATTATGAATGGGTCAAGGAGGTATATCTTAGAATTCTTCTAGATATCCTTAATAATCATCATCCATTTTCCAAGTGGGTATATCTTAGAGTTACGTTCTTCTAGATATCCTTAACAATACACATCATTTTCATAATCATCAATATATTCATTTTTAATCATGATTTAATCATTCATAATTATTATTTTAATAAGAATATTCATCAAAGTCTGATCATAAACAACATCAATAATAATCATCACAATATCTAATAACAATAGCGGCCTAGCATCAAGTGTTAATACCTAGCTTATCGCCATACATCATATAAGGTTCTTTAGTTGTCCAAACATCATTTTTCTTTTTACTCTAAGAAATTGTATTTTTATTGCTGAATAAAAAATAGGATTTTATATCTTCAAAAATAGCATTTTCGAACTTAAAATGTTCGTAACGGTCGACCGTTGGATCCGCACGGTCGTTCGCAGGAAAAACGGAGTTACTATTCATCATCTTCAACCTTCGATCCAATTTCTCAAAACACCATAANAATCATCACAATATCTAATAACAATAGCGGCCTAGCATCAAGTGTTAATACCTAGCTTATCGCCATACATCATATAAGGTTCTTTAGTTGTCCAAACATCATTTTTCTTTTTACTCTAAGAAATTGTATTTTTATTGCTGAATAAAAAATAGGATTTTATATCTTCAAAAATAGCATTTTCGAACTTAAAATGTTCGTAACGGTCGACCGTTGGATCCGCACGGTCGTTCGCAGGAAAAACGGAGTTACTATTCATCATCTTCAACCTTCGATCCAATTTCTCAAAACACCATAAAAGCTTCAAAGATTTAAACTAAATTCATAAAAATGTTTTCTAACATCCATAGATCACACACAAACAATATATTTGAAGCTTTAACAACAAAACAACTTTGTTGATTATGAATATCAAAATATTTATATTTTCAATATATATGAATCAATAAGTTCAAGGATCATTTCACCGCCTTCTAAAGTTGTTTAAAATCATGGTAAAGACCTAGAAATCGACAAGGTGAAGCTCAACGAACGAACGGGAGCGAAAACAACGTTAGAAATCACAAAACCCGCCACCACTGTACCAGCCCCGGTTTTCGGGCCATATCTCCTTCGTTACTCAACGAAATCGCGAACTGTTTGAAGCTACGGATTCATAAGACATAAGGCTACAACTTTCGTTTAGAAACCAGATTAAAATAACGACGTTTAGAGCGTGGAAAAATGCTCGCAAGTGGGCTGATTTGCACAGGGAATATTTTCTTCATTCAACTTTTTGGGGCAACTTCCGGCAAGAATCGTGGCTACCTCCGACGACTTTGTCAGTGACGATCACTTGCGGTCTATTCTCTATACTCTAATGAAACTATAGGAAGAAGAATGAAGAATTTTGGTGGAGAATTGAAGGAGAAATGAGACTCCATTTATAGGTGAAGAAGGGGAAGGAGATGAGCGTGTAATTGCTCCATTTGGTCATTTTGTACCCCATGTTTTGTACCCCATTTTGTACCCCGTAGTTTTGCACCTACACTTTGTGTTGCTGTAAAACTAATTTTTATTAATGCACTAACATTTTGTGTCCGTGTAAATTTTTGTTAACGCACCAACACTTGTGTCGGTGTAAACTTCAAAATGTTTGTGTATAACTACGGTGTACAAATGGAGTACAATTCCTCCACTATTTTGCTTAATTTATCTTAATTGGGATACACTTTTTGGTCTAACTTTCTCCAAATTGAAATCTGATTGCACTGTTGCAATTAGACAGTCAAACTCTACATATTTTTATGAAATACTTTTTATGGTTTCATATTTATAGGTGTTGACTTAGATAGAGTCAAAATTGAATTAATTGTCATATAATTAAAAGTATTCTTATATTTAATCAATATTATTCAATTTGAATAATTTATTTCAATAAATCATTTTACAAAAGTTCACATCTTTGACCACTTCTCATTTTTATGCAAATTACGTATTTAAAATGTCATAACTGAAAATCTGTACATCAGATTTATTCATAAAATATACTGTTGGATTCGTCTCTTCGAGACCTATCCATAAAAGTCAATCTTAACAAAAAAATCATTGACTCCAAAAATTCTTTTGTTTTTGGTCAAACATGGAAATAATGTTTTGTTCGGTCAAAATATTATTTCTATGTACTTTTATTATAGAAGAACTTTTAGACCATGTTTTGGGGCGTTACACGTTATCTTAGTGAATGTCTTAAAGATATAAAAAAAGTATTGTTTTTTTTAAATACAAAAAACTAATTTTACAAAAAAATATTTATAATATAAAGTTAGCATAAATATAAAATTTTAAATTTTAAAAAAGCTGTGTAGTTATATTGCACCTCAATTTATTTATGCAGTATTTATTATAAATAATGTATTTGTAATTATAATTCATATATTAAAACATTTTGTTTTAAATATCATATATGTCACATAATAAAACCTATTGTTTCTTTCATGATTGACATTTTATTTTCATTGAATTCCTATTTTTGGAATAAAGACATAGAACTTTTTTTTTTACATTTTTTATGTTTTACTCATATTTTAGTCTTTTTCTCTAAGCTATTTTGACTTACAATTTTTTTTATAAAAATTAGAAAAATGAGCAATTTTTAAGTAATAAAAGGAAAACTGAGATGTCTTATAAAAAGTTATATTAATAAAACATTCAATGTAACTATTTTATCCATAAATTTTTAGTATAATTTAACATATTCATGTTTTCCTGTTTTATCATGTAGACTAATATACAAAAAATGTCTTATTCATATTAAAGAGTTGAAGAAAAAAATAATAAGTGTGAATCGTAAAAATATTGAGATGAAAAAAAATAATTTATAAACTATAGTTATGAATATAACAGTTGTAATAATAATAATAATAATAATAATAATAATAATAATAATAATAATAATAATCACATTGAAATATATCATTTTTAGAGTAATTAGTTGAGGAGTAGAAAGAATTTGAAGAAAATGAGAAAAGTTGGACGAAACTGGAAGAAACTGGAAGAAACTGGAAGAAACTAGAAGAAACTGGAAGAAACTGGAAGAAACGGGAAGAAACTGGAAGGAACTGGAAGAACGGGAAGAAATTGGAAAGAACTGAAAGAAACTAGAAAAAATTGGAAAAAATGAAAGGAAATGGAAGAAACTAGAAGTTGAGTTCAAACAAGAACAGGTCTTTAGAGTCTTAGGGGCTGTTTGACAACTTCTGAATAGGTAAGTGCTGAACCAGTAAGAGGTTTGAACCATTAAGTGCTGAACCAATAAGAGGTCTGAACCATTAAGAGCTAGTATATTGCTTAACTATTCAGAGGCAAATGTCTGATCAATTCAGATAAGATGTCTTTTTTTTGAAAGGTCAGATAAGATGTCTTAACCATTCAGATTCTGTATAATACTTAACCATTCAGAGGCAAATCTCTTAACCATTCAGACATCTAAACCATTAAGAGGCTGAAACAAACAGTCTGAACCATTAAGTGCTGAACTATTCAGACATGTGAACCATTAAGAGACTGAAACAAACAGCCCTTACTCAACCAATGAGCTATTTCTATCATTCAAATCCTTGACAATTTGACTGAAGAAACATAGTCAATCTCAAGAAATTCTCCCGTGTATGCGTCTCTCAAGCAATTCGAAAAAGCGGAATTCAAATAACTGCGCAAGAAGAGAAAAAAGTTTATCACTGGTTAAAGTCATCGCCGCTCTGTCCCAGTATCATCAGATCGTTAAAAAAAACTTCACCCTCTCTTCCTCTTCTTCCTTGATTCTCTCTCAACTGTGATCCTCCTCCGTTCGATCGGTAGAGGAGAGCTGGATGGGATGGCCTCAAAGCCTTGGCTATGTCCGGCTCCCTCTTACAGTAGTTTAGAGGCGTTCTGGGACACAGATGAAGACGCCCCTGGCCCACGCTGCGCCCACACCTTCACCGCTGTCGCAGCCACCAAAACACACGGCCCTCGCCTCATCCTTTTTGGCGGCGCTACCGCTATTGAAGGCAGCAATGGTGGTCCAGGAATCCGTAATTATCTCTTCTTCTACCCTCTCCATTTTGACTCCCTCTCTGCACCTTGCCACCAAAGATGTTGACCTTCAATGACAATTTGGGTGCAGGTCTTGCTGGTGTTACCAACTCTATTCATTCTTATGACGTCCTCACCAGAAAATGGACCAGGTATTATTCATGTCTTTCCTGTGCTCATTTGATGCCTGACAGCATCCAGATATGTTTCTCCATTTTGCATTCTTATTTCCAGACTGCGACCAGCTGGAGATCCCCCTTCACCAAGGGCTGCACATGCTGCTGCAGCAGTAGGAACTATGGTTGTATTTCAGGTGATTGCAAGCTGAAGTTCAAGTGAATTCTTCTTTAATGTGTTAGCTTATGAGAGTTTATGTGATGGGTTGATGTAAATTATGCTAGTGTGGCATAGGACCTGCTGGCCATTCAACAGATGATCTATATGTTCTTGACTTGACCAATGACAAATTGAAATGGCACCGGTGAACTTGTTGTAATATACTCACAATTGTTTTCCCTACATTTTTATTCTGTATTTCTGACCTTTTAATGTTTTGTTATTTAGAGTTGTAGTTCAAGGACAGGGTCCTGGCCCACGATACGGCCATGTTATGGATTTGGTCGCTCAAAGATATCTTGTTACCTTTGGTGGAAATGATGGTAAGTACAGTTTTCCTCAATATACTCTTCAATAGTCTAATTTTCTCATCAAATGATATAATCAGGATACGTTTAAGTATCATTATTTACTCAGGTTTCCCTTACAATGACAGCAGCAGTTGTCCAATTATAGATTACTTGGTTATAATTGGAAACATGTTCTGCTTTTGTTCTTGTGAATGTCAATATATAGTGGCATGAAGCTATAATTTTGAGTTATTTTACTTGATAGATGTATGCTATTTATGTAAATGTAGAGATGTTTATATGCCGTTTACTGTCAAACACATGTGGATCTGTTTACCATTTATTGATTTTCTCGAATAGTTGCTATTCAATTTGTCTTTTTGGTTTCCTGTCCTTAAAAAAGAGTTTTTTTAGGTAAAAGAGTTCTGTCAGATGCCTGGGCTTTGGATACTGCTCAGAAACCATATGCATGGCAAAGGTTAAATCCAGATGGGGATAGACCCTCTGGTAGAATGTGAGTTAACATTATCCACTCATTAAAGTACTTCCTTTAGTGCTCCCTCCCTTCCTCCAAATCAGTTTACATACATCCTTTTCGGAAATTCTCTTGTTCACATAAACTTTTCTATCAACTTTTCCATCAGTTCAATCTATTTCTCTCTCCTAATTAAATACATTAGTAACTTTACATAACTTTACAATCTACTTCAGTTTTGTATACCCTTAATCTACGTGCAAGTCAAACTTTGCAAAGTATTTAGGAACAGAGGGAGTACTCCTTCCTTCCCTAATTAAAAGTGATGCAGGGTAGAGAGAAATGATGTATATCGTATAACCTTTTTTCTTTAAAAGGAAAGCAGAACTTTATTTTGGGACAAACAAACTAGGAAACATGGAACCTTTTTCCAGGACAGATGGAGTATTTGTTAACTTGTTAGCATAAGTGCTTTGTTTTAAATTGCTAATGCTATACAAATGTTTCACTACTTTTGTAGGTATGCAACTGCTAGTGCACGTTCAGATGGAATGTTTTTGCTCTGTGGTGGGAGAGATGCTTCAGGCACAGTATGCCTAACATTCTTATAGAGTAGTCTAGATAATGATTGTAATTGTGTGTCTATGTGTGTCCTTTCCGTTTTCTAGCTTTCGGGTTCCCAAGTTGCTTTGTGGTCATATATTGAGGGAGCATTTGGGTTTGTTTTTGTCATGCATTTGGAATAACCAAATAAGAAATGATGTTTAGAAGATATGCAATTAGGTTTCATAGATGATATCGTGTGTTTAGCATGTATTCTGAAATCAAATTAGGAATGAGATCGATGGAGGCAAACTCAATGAAGGGAGGTCGATGCACGCGAGCTTGGTGAAGAGAGGGGGGAGGGGGTCAGTAAATGGAGGCCAGATTGATGAGAGAATCAGCTCCCTACCATGTGAAGGGAGGGGGGTGGATAGTGGAATGGGTCTGTGAGAGTTTAGGGAATTAGTTTGAGAATCAATTTAATAACCAAACAAGGGTTATCACTCATGGGCATACATGATATGGTATCCACCCGAAGGAAACAAAACCTTTTTCTTTAATGCTATGAGGAAATTGCAAAAATATGTACCTGGAGTGATGACATTGTTTGGAACAATGTGTATCTACATTACTCTTAGCTTAGAAGTTTTATGATGTAGACTCTATATCCAGAGTTAGCTCCCCACCACTATCCCAAAAGAATATACTTGTAGTAGCTTCTAACATATTTTTTCTGGCTTGGTATTTCGTAAGGATAAGAAATGAAAATAACCTTTTCTTTCCTTAGCCCATGCCTGATGCTTATGGACTACTTATGCATAGAAATGGCCAGTGGGAATGGACTCTCGCTCCTGGGGTTGCACCTTCACCAAGGTACCAACATGCTTCGGTAAGTTATAAGCACACAATTATTCATAATCCATATCTATTTGTTTGTAAACAAATACAACACTCAGGCCTTTGTCCAAAATGATTAGAGTTACCTACTGGCTAAAGCCTACATAAACCAATAAAGAATCTCCCTAGGGCATTATTTACATTATTTTCTGTCATGTACCCTATGCGCATTAACCCCAACTCTTTGATGTTTCTTTTTTGCACCTTCAATTTGTCTTTTTTGCCCTATCACATCTTATTTTAAGTCTAAAACACTTAAAGACTATGCTATCCACATTGGAACACTTGCTTCTTAACAGTTGACATGCTCGAGCAAATCTCATTGGGCTTCTCTTTTTTCTTAAAAAACAGCTGCCCCCCATTCATGCAAATCTCCATGTACATTTTATCATTCTTTTGGCCTTACCGCACATTCATCATAACTTATGCATCTCTTCGACTCTGTCACACTCATTTTCTTTATCCAATCTTAGTTTCTCATCTGCATAATAACGCTGGTCTTGCATACATTAAAGATCACATTGTAGTCATGTCACTCCATTCTATTTTAGTCAACATGCATTTAACCAATGAGGCAGTTTTCCATATAATAGTTCTCAAGTATTCGAAACAAACAATCGCTTAATTACCTTAATAGCTCGTCCGGCATCCACACCCAATTTCACCCAATTTTCTTTTTTACTTTTGATGGTGCTACCCAGATGCTCTGTTCACTTTGGTTTATCCCCAATTTTCTTTTTCATGTGTGTTTTAGTAGCCTAGCATATTTCCTGTGCTGGAATGAGGTCTTGCATAGGAACATTATTCCCTCTGCCTGATTTTATGCTATTATCCAGGTTTTTGTTGGTGCAAGATTACATGTTACTGGGGGTGTACTTAGGGGTGGTCGCGCTGTAGAAGGTGAAGGAGCTATAGCAGGTAAGGATCAAGGGTGCTTGACTAGTGTGGTCTTTTGCATGATTTTCAATGGGCTTTATTTGAATATAATCTCTTCAAGTCTTGAAACTATTGTTTCTTGTTAAATAGTTCTGGATACTGCTGCGGGAGTTTGGTTAGATAGAAACGGACTCGTGACTTCTTCGCGTAATACCAAGGGACAAACAGAACATGATCCTTCATTGGAGCTTCTACGTCGCTGTCGTCATGCAGTTGCAGCTGTTGGTGTTCGGATATATATTTATGGTGGCCTTAGAGGAGGTAATATATGCAATTAATCATTGCAGAGTATACAATACACCATTACACCATAATTAGAAGTGTAGAACACTTTTTGTTTGAACCGGTGGGCAAACAAATGATGGTGACTGATTACTTGTTACTGAGGATGCATTATCTCAGATATCATGTATTCATGTCAAAGAAAATTTATGGTCCAGTTCTCATTTTCCCATGCAGATACACTATTGGATGATTTACTGGTTGCAGAAAATTCTCCATTGCAGCCATCAGAACCAAATTCCCCATCCTTAACATCTGAGAGAGTCCCAGCATTGGGGTCTCCTAGGTTTGTCAATTCTGATGCAACCTCATTCCTTGACACAGTAACTCCAGACGGAGAATCTGGTTTCATTTCATTTGGTGGTTTAAGGTAGTTCTGAAGTGATCATACAGGGTTTTGGTTTAATTTCATGGTGTTGATAGTTTATAATTTGTGCTTGCAGCACGGACAGAAGTTCATTGGAAAAACTAGCTGAGGCTTCTGCCGCTGAAGCTGAGGCTGCTAATGCTGTCTGGCAAGCAGCACAGGCTGCATCATCTGCTCCTGAAGGAACAGCTGTATCTGATGACAATTCCCGACCTACAGAAACCACATCAGAGGGTAGTGACAATGAAGTGGATGTCCGCCTTCACCCCAGAGCTGTGTGTGTCTTTCTGAATTGCATATATTTGACTCATTCTTGTGAGTAGTAAATTTTTAACTTCTGTATTGAATCAGGTTGTAGTTGCAAAAGAAGCTGTGGGTAATCTGGGAGGAATGATAAGACAATTATCCTTGGATCAATTTGAAAATGAAAGTAGGCGAATGCTTCCATCTCAAAATGATCAAACAAATCCAACAAAAAAAATTACAAGGCAGAAATCTCCCCAGGGATTGCATAAGAAGGCAAGGGCTCAATCTTTTACTGTTATCTAGGCGAACGAGTAAACAATGATTGTTTTCTTACAATAATTAAGCATTCATGATTCCCTTTTTTTGTGTTTCTATCTCAGATCATATCTACTTTGCTCATCCCTAGAAACTGGAAAGCTCCGGTCAACCGAAAGTTCTTTCTGGATTCCTATGAAGTGGGCGAGCTCTGTTATGCTGCTGAGCAGATCTTCATGCATGAGCCCACTGTTCTACAACTTAAAGCTCCTATTAAAGTATTCGGTGATCTCCATGGACAGTTTGGTGATCTGATGAGATTGTTTGATGAGTATGGGTTTCCATCCACTGCAGGAGACATAACGTAATATAATAATAGAGTTCTATTCATTCATAATTTTATTTTAACCAAATTTAATAGTTCGTAGTTTAACTTATTCACCTTTGTAGAGAATGAGATATTATTCTCTGAAAAATCTGTTCTGACTCTTAATGAAATAGAAACCCTAAATTATTCTGGTAGATTGGTGATGAGTCTCTGGTGTTAAGTGTCTCAAGTTAGCTTTCATGTATGCAGTTACAGAGTAAAGAAGTCAAAATCCTGCATAAAGAATTATATGAGTCAATGAGTGTTTATGTAGCTATATAAGAGTTATTGCAATTTCAGGTTGTAGCTAAAAATGTTGTTGGACAATGCTTAACAACAACAAACCAAAATATAATCCCAACTCATTTGGGTGTGGGGGTCAAGATGTATGCAACCTTACCCTTGTAAAAATAGAGAGGTTGTTTCTGTTAGACCTTTGATGCATTGCTGCATCCATTGCCCAAAATTTTATAGGAAGTAAAAATCAAGGTAAGTTTAACGTGCCATTTTGATTTAGAGCATGCTCTCCTCATTTGATCTAATTAGATCTTATCTGAATTTATTAAGGTCTAATGCGATCTGATTCTTTCTTATTTAATCTGAATCTTTGTAGTCTGATCTTATTTGATTCCAATAAAGTTGTATAGTCTAAGAGAACATGCCCCTAGTCCATAATTTACCCAAAGCTAAAACATTGTGAAAGAGGTGTCTTTTAGCTCCACCGAAATGGACTGTGCTCAATTGACTATAATATATTGCAGGAATGATCTGGAAACCAATTTTATAGCATGATCTGGAAGCCTTATGAATATCCCGACCATATTTTTTTATTTTTTCCTGACTAGTTCAGGGGCTAACTTTGTTTCTTAAGTCTTTTTGAATATTGCATGGATATAGTAGGAGCGAAGAACTTTATATATTTACCGCAAATAATCCGAAATGGCTGATATAAAGATGAGATAAAATCCATTAGGATATCCAATTGTTTTACAAGTTAGTCGCCCATCTGACAGAGTGACAGTCTGCAAATAATACCTTAACCTACCATCATGAGCCCAAGATTCAGTAGAAAATATTCCTTAAAATGTTCCATATTGTATTTATTATGGGTTATTAGATTCTTGAGTATATTTTTCCTCCCTCCTAATTTGATGGATGGTAACTTTGTTTTTCAGGTACATTGATTATTTATTTCTAGGTGATTATGTTGATCGAGGGCAGCACAGCTTGGAGACCATCACTTTGCTTCTAGCATTAAAAGTAAATTTCATCGAGTACAAATAAGTCGTGCTCAGTCCTCATGGAGTTCCTAGTGAGATTTTCTTCAATTTAACATGAAATGTTCTTTATCTTCAGATTGAATATCCCGAGAATGTTCATTTAATACGTGGAAATCATGAGGCTGCAGACATCAATGCACTTTTTGGTTTTCGTATCGAATGCATTGAAAGGATGGTACGTGTAAATGTGTGCATTTCTTTTTTGAACACTAATAACTCTATTACAATTTAGTATTTGTTCATACATTCTCAACCTATTAAAGCATATAGAGCTACTGCCCTCACTGGGGTTCAAACATGTGACCTCCCATTTGGAAGAGTCACTTTGATGCCGCTGGACCACAAGGTCTTTGGCAAAATGTGTGTATTTCTTATTCTTATTATTATTTATTTATTTTTGATATTCTAATGGCACGCAAATTCTCAGGGAGAGAGTGATGGAATCTGGGCATGGACATGTTTTAACCAACTGTTTAACCACCTCCCACTTGCTGCACTTATTGAAAAGAAAATCATCTGTATGCATGGTGGTATAGGGAGGTCAATAAATTCAGTTGAACAAATTGAGAAAATAGAAAGGCCAATTACAATGGATGCTGGCTCCATAGTGCTAATGGATTTACTATGGTGGGTTTAATTTGTTATATGCATACCAAGATTTTCATTTCCAAGCTATTTACATGCCAAATATTATTACAGGTCTGATCCCACAGAAAATGATAGTGTAGAAGGATTGAGACCAAATGCAAGAGGGCCTGGTCTTGTGACCTTTGGGGTATGAGTTATGACCTTCTGTTATCTCTGATTATGTTCCTCTCAGTCCTCAATAGATTAAACAGGGCAGGTGCAGCAAAACTAGAGAACAAATAAATCTGCAATCTTTTGGAGTTCTGATTTAGGGGTTTAACTTAGGTTGCATTGGATGTAAACAGTGGATTTGTTGGAAATGGATCGACATCCTGTCATTGCGTATACCAACATGAACTCACTTAGATCTCACTACAATTTGGGTTATTCACAACTTTTTATATGTTTATTTCTATGGTCTCTTTCAGCCTGATCGTGTTACAGATTTTTGTAAGAAGAACAAATTGCAACTAATAATAAGAGCACATGAATGTGTTATGGATGGATTTGAACGTTTTGCCCAGGGGCAGTTGATCACTCTATTTTCTGCTACTAACTATTGTGGTATGTTTTGAGAGTCCCAAACCATTCTTTTGGCACTAGGATGATTGATCTCTAAAAGTGCATGTAAATGCATTCAGGAACGGCCAATAATGCCGGTGCTATACTGGTAGTCGGAAGAGGGCTGGTTATAGTTCCTAAATTGATTCATCCGTTGCCTCCACCTCTTCTTTCCCCAGATGCATCTCCAGAACGAGTGACCGATGATGCGTGGATGCAGGTAACACCAAACTTGAGCTGTAACAATTCTTTCTGGCTGCCTAACAACTAATTAGCGTTGCGTCCTCAGGAACTAAACATTCAGAGACCGCCTACTCCCACTCGTGGTCGCCCACAGCCAGACCTAGACCGGAACTCGCTTGCTTATATATGAACGGGCATTTTAATGAACACAAGTTGCAATGTTCCGAATGAAATCCTTGCAGTTTCCAAGGGAAGTGATGAAATTGGCCATAGATTACAATTCGGGGATTTTGAGCATCACAGTTACCAATTGAGCAGGCATGCACGATTTCTCCCTTGTGTGTAACATAGCTGGTGAGATGCAGAAGATGGCTGCTGAGAGTGCGCAGACGATTCTGATTAGTTGGGAAGGTTGTAACATTAAGGTGTGTGTATTGTGAATTGTAATATGGAAATAGCTTTTAGTTTTTCAAACTGCTTTGTATTTTTTAATGATAGCATTATATGCACAGTGATGATTAGCTCCATTGATTTTAGTCTGGTAATCTTATGTTCCATTGCTCCCAAAGCTGAAGTTTCAAAGATTCTAGAGTTGATAACTAATACTAGTGTTAGAACATAGAAGTGATTAGAGTCCGTTGAGAAGATATTTGTAGTTTAATTTTGGATGTAAAAGTGAAGAAATTAAATGTAACTTGTGAAATCGCCCTAAACGCCCTCAGCTAGAGATGTTAGATGTATACGAGTTGGAAACTTGGGATTGGAAATCTTTAGCAGGTCGGTACCAATTCCGATTCATAAAGCTCGTCTCTTTCCAACTCTATATTTTGATTCAATTTTTGCACCATAGACCAGATCACATATATCAAGATTATATGTGCACACACAAATATTATTAACACTTGGAAAACAGATTTAATAATAGTGAAAAAAATAAAAATGTGAATGAAATAAGCAAAATGAGTTCGCAAAATAGTTATTTATCTTTTAAATTTATTTACTAATTTCGGAAACAATTAGTTGTTTATTTTCATTGATGTGATTCTTGAACATCTACACTATGTTTGGTTCAAAGAATTTGAAAGGAAAAAGAAAAGAAAATGAAGTGGAAAACATTTTTTCTTATTTGGTTATAGGAAAAAAGAAAGGAAAAGTGGAAAAAGAGACAAAATGTACCAGCTGGAGGGAAAACCAAATTTCTTCCATTTTGGTAAGGAAAATAAGAGGAAACCATTTTCTTTTCTTTTCCTTCCAAATTCCTTGAACCAAACATAATGCTAAAGTCCCATTTTATTCACTCTATATCTACACTTATTCAATTGTTATTATTATTTATTTATTTTTAAAATCAATAAAATCATTGTATGTGATATCTATATGGTCAATTATACAATGTTATATCTATAGCATTGCAAAACTATACATTTAAATACTACAACCAAATTTGGAGTATTGCCTATTTATGTACTTCCTATGTCTTTAAAATAAAAATAAAAAAAAATTAATAATAAAATTGAAAATATATGTACTATAAAATATAAAATAATAACTTTTTGAATAAAAATAGTTTTAATAATGATTTGCATGCAATTAATATATATATATATATATATATATATATATATATATATATATATATCTTGGTTTTTGAAATGTATAGAAGAAGAAAAAATGATTAATAGTTATAAAAATTAATATAATGCTTTGTTTTTAAAAACATATACTCCGTAACATATCCATATAGATAAAAATAAACAAATGTATCTTTTCATCTTTCTTCACTTTCATAATGAATCCATATATGTAATAATTAAGTGACACATGAGACTTGATGTGGTATTACTGTTGAGAAGAGCATGATGAGGCATGGTTGTTGGCAATAATATGCATGGCATGACACATGATCATACCCCTAGCGGGACTGTAATACTTATTACAAATGCGGGTCGGGTCGGCTCGAAGCCCACGAGAGAACCCGTGTAGGCTGGTCTCAAGTTTCAATTGTTAATTTCCTAGAACTGGTTTGTGCGTGACACCGGACTCGGTAGTCGGTGCTAAAAAAAATTCTAGTAATGCAGTCTTAATCTGACTTTAAAGTTCTTAAAACCAGTCTGTCCGGTATTTTTCTTAGGTCTACGGCCTACCAATAGTGATTTACATTGTATTTTTTCTGTGGTCGTTCAAAACTAATTTGGACGGGAACTAGAAAACAAGAATAAGGTGGAGGGTAAAAGTTTCTGGATCAATTTTTTAGTCATCATTTCGGTTTTAGACTCGCAAATTTGCTATTTTTTAAAAAAATATTTAATTATTTTAATTTGTTTTTCGAGGACTTAGTTTGGTTCAACCCTTCTTTTATTTTTTGTGATGCATTAGTCGTGTTTCACGAAATAATATTAACACAAACATATTTTAGAATATAAAAAAAGATAAAATCCATCATTGGTCCTTCAACTTTATCAGTTGTACACGATTGGTCCTTCAAGTTTCAAAAGTCCATAGATAGTCCTTCAACTTTATGAATTCTGCACCATTGGTCCTTCAAGTTTCAAAAGTTCATAAGTAGTCCTTCAGGTACACGTCAGTCCTCCAGATAAAGTCCTTTTGACAGTAAATATTAAAAGATAAACAAAATACTAGTTTCATATAATACAAGTAAATTCCATTAAGTACGACTACTCCATTTTATATGGATCTAGTATTCCATTTAACTTTTAACATTTATTGTCAAAAGGACATCATCTGGAGAGCTGATGTGTATTTGAAGGACTACTTATGCACTTTTAAAATTTGAAGGACCAATCATGCATAACTCATAAAGTTGAAGGACTATTTATGGACTTTTAAAACTTGAAGGACCAATTGTGCACAATTGATAAAGTTGAAGGACCAATGGTGGAGTTTAGCCTATAAAAAATAATCCTACCTTGATACTGTTAGAATAATAGACCAACGCTAGAGGGGGTGAATAGTGTTTGATCGTAGAAATCGCAGGAATTAAAATATAAAAAGAGAAGTAAAGAGAAGAGTAAGAGGCACACCGAATTTCACCCTGGTTCACCACAACTTGTGGCTAATCCAGCATCCCGAGAGACTCTCTCGAGCTACACTACTAACTCATTAAGCTTAACGGTGCTTAACAAACCCTTACAACTTGAGAGTTCGAGTCACACGAACCTCAACGAATCCTTCAAAGGAAACAACCCTTCCTTTGAATCCACCGAGAGAAATACTTTCTCTCAACGTGTCTAAGAACACAAATACACTCAAGAACAAGACTCTCTTATAAAGTAGATAATGAGTAAACTAAGTACGCTCAAGAACAACTCCAACTTCACACGAATTGGCTCTAAAAAGCTATGAAAATAAATGTTGTTTGAATGCAATGAAAGTAGGAGAATTGTGAAGTGAATTGGTGAGAAAAGCAGACCCAAACACCCCTTTTTATAGTGCCAAAGTAGGCTCCAACGGATCAAAATATTTAAGGGGTGATCGGCTTGATTTATGGGATTGAATAAATTTGGGATCTGCAGGATATTGGCTTCCCATCGATGTTAGGAACTTACCCATCGCTCGTAAGCCAATTTTCCTTCAATTTTGAAGCCAACGGTTACCTACCCATCGATGGGTACAAGCTTCTCATCGCTAGGTGGGAGGTTGACTTCCAAACAAGGAAAGAATCAACCTTAAATGACTTTCAACGGTCATGCCTACCCATCGATGGTATATCCTTAGTCCTTACCATCGCTGGGTTCCCATCAATGGGATAGGTTTCCCATCGCTGGGCAAGGTCGTTCTGCCTTGTGTTAATGTTGCACCAAGGCTTTAGCAGCGATGGGTAGAACTTCCCATCGCTGTTTGGCATGGTTCTGGAAGTTGGTTTGGCTTAGGGACCGCTTACCCATCGATGGGAAGATCTTCCCATCGCTGGGTGGGTGGTTAGCCAAAACCCATGGTCTTTGCCTTAACCACGGCCTAGCCAACCGATGCAAAAACCGACCGAAAAATCCAAAGTTCTCCAAAATAAAAATCAAGTGTTTGAAACACTTATTTGATGTATTTGGCTAAGAAATCAAGTGAGTTACTTTAAAAACCACGTCATTTGAGTAAAAACCACGGCTAGCCAAGTTTATGCCGTTTTGCGTGGTTTTTGTCAAACGACCAAAAGCAAAAGATGGTTTTCAAAGTGTTTTTGTTGCAGAACCGTTTAAACATGCCAAAGAGTGAAAAAAAATCATAAAATACTAAAAACCACTTGGTTGGTTTGGCTGCCAAAAACCAATGCCGATAACCGAAAGCCGAACGCTGGTTTCCGAAAGGCCGAACACTGGATGGCTTGGTTTTTGGTTTGGGCGAACACCAAGTGTTTTTTTAAAGATTTACACATGTTTGAAAAGCATTTTTATGATGTAAGAAATGCAATGAAAGATTTTAGCCTAAAGAGCCAAGGTGTAAAGATTGGGTCGGTCTTGATCACAACAAAGACCGACTCAACGATACTAAGACTAAGGTCTTCGTTCTTGGTCTTCGTTTAGCTCTTGTTCTTATCTTCGTTCTTCGCCTTGTATATTCAATGTTGGACTTGAGATCACGGCGGTTTGGCATTATCAAAACCTGTCATAAAAACAAACACGGCTTTAGTACGAAAAACGTGACAAGCCCGTGTTTCAACAATTTCCTCCTTTTTTGATAATGGCAAACGAGATGAGGTTATGCATATGAGGATTGGTTTAAAAAAATGTTATCCCTTAATAGATGCCATTTTATTTTTAACAAAGTAAAAATACCCCCTCAAATTATGTATAACCTTTATATCTTCCCCCTTTTGACATTAACAAAAAGAATGAAAGTAAACTTTAGACTTAAAAGTGAACTTTTATTCATTTAAAAGCAGGGAAAAAGCGGAATACAACGGAATGAAAATAAAGAACAATCAAACTAGGGAAAGGAAAGAAAGGAAGAGTCTAGGCATTAGCGTCATCGTCCTCGTTGTCATTGTCATCGTCATCAGCATCCTCGTCGTCCTCGACGTCCATGGGATCCCCGTCGACCGCGTCCTCAAAGTCGGCCTCGTCGGAGGAGGAGGACGGAGCATATGAGTTATCCTCCTCGTCCTCGCCTTCATAGTTTTGGCCGAGGAAGGTGTTGTCAAAGGGCGGCGGGACGTAGTTGATGCCGCGGAAGAACGCCCTCATGTCGTGGTGTTGGCGTTGCAGCGTGGTATCCATCCGCTCCAAGTATTGGCCCATGCCGTCCACGGTGATGGTTAGCCGATTCAGGGTATCGGCTATGGACTGTAAGGAGGCCTTGGCGGGAGCGGGGGCTGGTGGCCGACTTGGTCCTGCGCCGGTTCTGTCACTGGATTTCTTCCGGAAGGTGCTGTCTTGGATGATCCAAATCTTCGTCATCTTCGTATCCGGGCCGGCGATGTGGATGTCGGAGGCAACAATGAGATCCATGATGAGAAAGGCGTATGGCAACTCCTCTCGGTGGCGATGGAGGCGCAATCCGCCATGTGAATCATGACGTATTTTGCCCAATTGATCGAGGCGCCATGGGTGATAGCATGAACCGCCTTGAGATCCTCATTGAAGAGAGACGTGTGGCTACTGTCCCGGGGGCGAAGAATTCGGGTGAGGATGTAGAGAAGAAGACGCTTCTCCGGCGGGGCTGAGTGGATTGTTGGTGTGCCGCTGTGACGGATGAGGTTGGTGATCCCAAGCTCTCGGATGACCACCGCCTCGTTGTTGAGGATCCAATCATCGCCACCATATGTTGCGATGTCGTCGCCTCGGATGGGCAGCCCTGCGATCCGTGCAAAGTGTAAGTTCGTGGGGGCGCAGCGGAAATCACCAATTAAGAGCTATGCAAACAAATCAATCCACTATGCTGCAGAGAAGACGCTGCATCACTGTAACAGTAACAGATGACACAGACAGTGTGCTATAACACTTCTCTGTCACAAGTACACAGAAGCAGATGACACAGAGGGTGTTACAGCGCCTACTGGGCAGAATGCTGTAACTGTAAAAAGCGTAAAAAATAACACCAGATATGTTTACGCAGTTCGGAGCAACTCTCCTAATCTGCGGGGCCCATGTCCGTGTAATAGCCCTCCACTAAATCACTAGATGCAAGTTACACCGGTACATAACAACATGATGAGACACACTTCTCCGAATTGTTATGACAAAACTTCTAATCTAGGATTTCTAGCTCGAACTCTGTTCAGATCCGCTTCGGCTATCACATCTCCACCGAGATCACGAGGACAAACGTGTCGGCAGCCCACTCGTTCAGCTCTTGTTCATCTCCTGGACGTCACGATCTGTTTGGCGTTGAAGATCTCTTCCTTCATGTAGATCAAAACCTTCTTCACGCTTGGGAAGCTCTGGGACGCGAAGGGAACGCTCTACATCAGCGTATATTCTTTGTTTTCCCTCTCGATCGCTCCAAGTAATTCCCAGGACCTGCTGCATTTTTATAGGCCTCTCTAAACACAATCCTAGTAAGAATAGGATAGTAGAAGTTGGCTTGAACTCTACTTCCTCAATCTTGATCCACAAGTAGCCTAAAGAGTTGGGATTCCTTAGCATGTACAGCTGGAGTTATTATCATGTAATCACAATCCCAATAGGTCTCTAAATCAGATTGCAGCTTAAATTCCCGTGCCCAGACCTCTGATCCCGCACACTGTGTTGCAGCATCGTGCTGTATCATCTTCTGCGTCAACCTCAAAAACTGCAGCAGCTCTATAAGTCTAAATAAAATAGACCTCTCCTAACAAATAGAGGTTTCTACCTAGTAAAACATCTAACAAATATAGGATTCTATTTTGCCAAAAGATTAGCCAACACCATGGAACTAACACAAAGGTCGGCAAATCAATCTCTATGTCGTAGAGATTGATGCTGCTGCGGATGGTGTCCCCGTCCCGGCGGAGATTGGAGTAGAAGGCTCGGACATAGGCGGGATTGTAGGACTGACGGCTCCTGGAGACGAATGACCACAAACCCGACTCTTTGAGTTGGTTGTCGAGGTCGTGGTACCCCTTTTGTTGAGGGTATAACTCGGGCAGCACCCTGGGCGGAGAGATAGGACGCTTGGCGAAGTGCGACAGAAACCGGGTGAGTTCCTCCTCCGACCCAAACTCAAGAAACGAGCCGTCCAGGTAGGGAAACTGCGGGGGCGCTGAGGTCGTAGCTTTGGCGTTGCCCTTCTTCTTGGAGGCCTTCGACTTGGATTTTCCACCGGCCATTGTTGAGGCAAAAAAAAGATGAAGAATTATGTATAAGAGGAGATTTTGATGTGAAAATTGTGTGTTAGAATGGGTGGGGATGAAGGATATATATAGGAAAGGGTGATATTTCCGTTTGAATATGAAAAAAAAATGGCAGTTGGGCAATAAATTCAGTGACAAACGGTTAAAAAATTTGAATTTGCAGCAGGCTTCCCAGCGATGGGTAGAACTTCCCATCGATGGGAGGGTTGTCACTGAAAGCGAAGGAGAAAACAAGGCTGCCTTCCTAGCGATGGTAGGATTCACCCATCGATGGGAAGATTCATTCTGGAAATCCGTTAAAAACTTTTGATGAAAGAGTTTTTCGGTAAGTCAACCTTCCCAATGAAGGGTTACTTTTCTCCGAGTGTCGTGTCTCTCGAGGAGTGGACAAAGGGAATTAGTTAATTTTTATAATTAGGCGAAGGTTTGGACGGGTCTAGAAGCCTTCTCGATTCGATAAATAAAAATAAACTACACTACTAATCGCTTTTTAGAAAAATAAAATAAATAGTGCGGGTATAAGACTAGATTTTGGGCCAAAGCATCATCTGGGTTAACTACTGTTGTCACATATTTAATCAATAATTGGAATAATAATATTTCTGTCACAAATATTTCATTAACTTATCCTCTCTCAAGGTATCATTAATGTGTTCTAAAAAAGTTGGCCTAATTAATTTTATATCCTCATAGACAAGGTAAAAACTAATTTCCAATTATTATTTAATTTTTCTCTCGACATAATTAATTAATTTAACAATAAAAATAATTCTAGAACAATTATTCCAATTATTAAATAAACATACAGAGTATATGCCTAAATTTTACCAGAACCCTAATCCGGGTCCTAACTCATACTAGATATCAACAGTGCATAAAATAAAAGAACATTTTATTAAAAGTTGTAAAATTAAACTTACAATTGAGAGTAGAGTCAGAGCCACTTTGAGACAACCAGAACAAAACCAAACTAAAATATTAAAATAAAACTGTGAAGTGAGCTAAAAATTGGGTTCCGGGCCTTACAGACCCGGATTGGAGATGATTGAACTTCCGCCGAGCCGCGCTTTAAATAGGCAAGAAAATTCCCGGGGCGGGCTCTGGGGCGGCCGCCGGGCAGAGTTAGTGCGGACTGCGGATGACTGCTGCAAATCCTCAATTCGGAGACTTGCGTCTCCTTCCCTTTGTTTCCCTTTTATCAACTTATCCTTTCCTCTTTTTATTTTTATTTTTTATATGATGATCATTGATGATGGTGGATGACAGCTAGAACAAGACGCCACCCACTTGCAGGCTGCTGAAGTTGGGCGGCCAGCCAGGTTGCGCCACGTGGCAGCGCTTGGTTGGCCGGATTTTGATCTGATCCGAAAAATTTTTCTAAAAATACAATCTTGCTCAAAATTTTATTCTGAACAATTTTTTCTTCTGCCTCGACTTCAAATTCCGAACCAATTTGGGTCTAACGAATTAATTTGAATCAAAACAACTTTTTTAACTTTTTTCTTTTCAAACAATTTCTCTCTGATACTTTTTTAATCCGTTTGACCTCAAATTTCTTGACGGGGTGCATCTCCACAATTGAATATACAATTTTCACTTCAAGGATTTTCACCATCTTTTGCCTCTTTGCTCCACTGCATTCCATTTGCATAATCTTTTACACTTTTGTACCACTTTTGACTCAATTTTTATTCTTTTTAAAACTAGACATAACTTTTGTGCACTTTTACAATTATAAATAAAAACTTATAAAAAACCATTGAGAAATTGATTTGTTTAATCTAAAATTAGACAATAACACATTAAATATAGAGAAGATAAGTGCGTACAAAATGGACTTATCAACTTTTTAAAAAAAGTGTCAAACACCCAGCGATGGGAGGATTTACCCATCGATGGATAGGGAGGTTCTGGGAAAAAATATTTTTGACAAAAGTCCTTCACCCAGTGATGGGATGAAATACCCATCGATGGGTAAGGGGTTTCTGGAAGTCCGTTAAAATTTTAAAAAAAAATAGTCAATTACCCATCGATGGGAGAAAGTGCCCATCGATGGGAAGAGGGGTTCTGGAAAAGAGAAGACTTCCCTCCCAGCGATGGTATAACCCACCCATCGCTGGTTCCCCCTGACTTCCGGATTCCTTCACCTTGAACCGTCCCTGCAAAAAAGAGTTAGAAAACCCTCCGACGCTCAAGTTAGTAAACATTCAATCAAAGATAAAAAAGTGATAAAAAGCACAAATTAGATCATCGTGGAGTCAAGGATTCCGAGTTCGCTACGAACGCGGAAGAACGACTCTTTCTCTAAAGGTTTTGTGAAAATGTCAGCTAATTGGTTGTGTGTTTCAACAAACTCAATTTCGATATCACCTTTGAGAACATGATCTCTAATGAAATGGTGCCTAATGTCAATGTGTTTTGTCCTTGAATGAAGAACGGGATTCTTCATCAAGCTTATGGCGCTAGTATTGTCACACCGAAGTGGAACGTGACTAATACTAAGGCCATAATCCACTAGTTGTTGCTTCATCCAAAGGGTTTGAGCACAACAACTACCGGCGGCAACGTATTCCGCTTCGGTTGTGGATAACGCAACACTGACTTGTTTCTTACTAAACCATGAAACTAAGGAGCTATCAAGTAAGTGGCAAGTCCCACTCATACTTTTACGGTCCAATTTGCAACCGGCAAAGTCCGAGTCGGAGTAGCCAACGAGATGACAGGAAGAACCTTTTGGATACCACAGTCCAACGTTAACCGTCCCGACAAGGTATTTCATGATCCGTTTCACCGCGGTTAAGTGCAATTCCATCGGACATGATTGATACCTTGTGCAAAGGCATACGCTAAACACGATATCCGGCCTAGTAGCGGTAAGATAGAGAAGGGATCCGATCCGATCATACCTCGATACTTTTGGACTTCTACTTCCTTACCCTTTTTGTCTTTGTCTAGATGGTCGGACGTGCTCATCGGGGTCGCCATGGCTTTGGCGTTGTCCATTTCGAATCGTTTTAGGAGCTCCTTGCAATATTTGGTTTGGCAAATGAATGTGCCATCTTCCATTTGCTTGACTTGGAGTCCCAAAAAGAATGTAAGCTCACCCATCATGGAGATTTCAAATTCGCTTGTCATTAGCGTTGAAAATTCCTTGCACAGAGACTCGTTAGTAGCACCGAATATAATATCGTCTACATAAACTTGAACCAAAAGGATGTTATTGTTTTTACTCTTGATAAAAAGTGTAGTGTCAACCTTTCCCCTTTGGAAACCACTATCCAAAAGAAATTTACTCAAACGTTCATACCAAGTACGGGGTGCTTGTTTAAGACCGTAGAGCGCTTTCTTGAGTTTGAAGGCATGGTCGGGAAACTCAAAGTCCTCAAACCCCGGGGGCTGGTCAACATACACTTCCTCTTGAATAAAACCATTGAGGAAGGCACTCTTAACATCCATTTGATAAAGTTTAAAATCCATAGACGAAGCAAAAGCAAGATGTAAACGAATAGCTTCTAAACGTGCTACGGATGCATAAGTTTCTTCGAAATCAATGCCTTCTTCTTGATTGTAGCCTTTAGCTACGAGCCTAGCTTTGTTTCTAGTGATTATTCCATTTTCATCAAGTTTGTTACGGAACACCCATTTCGTACCAATAACCGTACAATCATCGGGTCTTGGCACCAATTCCCAAACGTCATTCCGTTTGAATTGGTTTAGCTCCTCTTGCATAGCCAAGGTCCAATATTCATCGTTTATTGCTTCGGAAATGGTTGTAGGTTCAATTTGAGAAGCAAAAGCCATGTGTCCTACGGTGTCCCTAAGTGAGTTACGAGTGCTTACCCCGCGGTTGATGCTGCCGATTACCTGGTCAAGCGGATGGTTCTTGTTTGTTCTCCATGCAATAGGAAGCTCGGTTGCTTCTTCTTCGTGTTCCTCTTGTTCTTCTTCTTCCTCTTGATTTTCTTCATCACCTTGGTTAGTTGCTTGAGGTATCTCCTCAGTTTGTGGCTGCGTGTTGGTGCATATTACCGTGTTCTCCTCATCGTCATCAACGTGTATTCTCTCTAATGAGTCTGCAAGATCATCACAAATATCCTTTCTCGCCAAGCGAGGATTATCTTCGGAAAATACAACGTGAGGGGACTCCTCAATAGTCAAAGTACGTTTATTGAAGGCTCTATAGGCCTTGCTACGTAATGAGTAACCCAGAAAAATTCCTTCATCCGACTTGGCATCAAATTTGCCTAAATTGTCTTTGCCATTGTTATGAATAAAGCATTTACAGCCAACGACTCGAAGATGGGAAAGGTTTGGCTTTCTCCCTTTGTACAGCTCATAGGGCGTTTTCATGAGTATCGGTCGAATGACGGTTCGGTTTAACACGTAGCTCGCGGTACTCACGGCATCCGCCCAAAAATACTTAGGGATTTTTGCCTCATTGATCATAGTTCTAGCCATCTCTTCGAGACATCTATTTTTGCGTTCCACCACTCCATTCTGTTGTGGTGTACGTGGGGCTGAGAAATTATGATCAATGCCAAGTTCGTCACATAAATCTGAGAATAGATTTCATTCGAACTCTCCCCCATGGTCGCTTCTTATGGCTACTATGGTTGTTTCTTTTTCATTTTGAACTTTCTTTAGAAAACTTTTGAAAACATGAAATGCCTCACTTTTATGAGTTAGAAACAAGGTCCATGTAAACATAGAGTAGTCATCGATAATCACAAACGCAAAGTAATTGCCACCAAAACTTTTCGTTCTAGAAGGACCAAAGAGATCCATGTGCAAAAGTTGAAGCAGTCTTGACATGCATCACATATGGTGTCTTTTTCAAACTTAAGTTTTGGAATGCCAATTACTAAGTCCTGTGAAACCAATTTGTTCAAAAGGTTCATGTTCATATGAGCTACCCTTCGGTGCCATAACCAGGTGTCTTCCTCTTTACTCATGAGGCACTTAGCAAAGCCAGAAGGAGATTTGTCTAAGTTAACCATATATATGTTATCGATTCTATCACCACGTAGTATGACCTTATTGTCACTAAGGCGTTCTATTGTGCATGATTTTGAATCGAAGGTCACACGGTTTCCCTTGTCACATAATTGACTTATGCTCAAGAGATTGTGTTTAAGACCTTTAACAAGCAAGACATTATCTATAGAGGAGTCTTCGGACTTACCTACTGAACCGATGCCGATAATTTTTCCTTTGCTGTTATCTCCAAAGATTACGTTTCCTCCTTTAGCGGGTTTGATTTGTAGGAACTTGGATGCATCTCCGGTCATGTGCTTGGAGCATCCGCTATCAAGGTACCAAAGTACACTTGACGCCTTCAAGCACACCTACAAAAATGATTTAATAAGATTTAGGTACCCAAGTCTTTTTGGGTCCTTCAGTGTTAGGTGCAAAGTGGTAGTGTGATTCATTTTGTGCCCAGTGCATATGCTTAGTAAAGCAAACAGGAGCTATATGTCCTACCCTATTGCAATAGTGGAAAACTACATTTGGGTTGTGTATCCTCCTAGGTTGATAGTAGTTGCTAGGGGGCCTAACCATATTCATTCTGTTTTGAGAAAATGTTGATTTCTGGAAATTCTCTCTTTTAGGTGTTCTAGAGTTATTTGGTCTATTTGAAAAATTATTTTTATGCACAAAATCATTTTGAAAATTTTTCTTAGGTTGTCTAGGATGCACATTTTCAATCCTAGGTTTTAGTCTAGGTTGTCTAGTGTCCTTAGGTTGACTAGATTTTCTATTATCCTGATTTTTAACTTTCTTACGTTGAGCCTTAGTGGGTTGTCTAGGTGTTCGCTAAACGTTTTTATCCTTATTTTTATCAAAACCTATTCCTTCCTTAGAAAAGTGCAGAGTGTCAAGAAGTAAGTTAAGATCTTTGTGTGGTGTATTGAATTTCTTAACCGTACTCTCAAGTTTTTCAACTTTTTCTTTTAAAGCTTTGCAAGATTCACATTCACTTGAGGAGCTTTCTGGTTTATCAGCGCTTCTTTTGCCATAAAATTTGTTTTTTTGTTTCAACCTTTCATTATCTTTTTCTAGTTTTTCAAAATCATTTTCAAGAGTTGAAAGACGTTTGTTTAA
Source organism: Cuscuta campestris (assembly GCA_900332095.2). NCBI lineage: Eukaryota > Viridiplantae > Streptophyta > Magnoliopsida > Solanales > Convolvulaceae > Cuscuta > Cuscuta campestris. Next base: position 207,935 of record OOIL02002033.1, on the reverse strand, counting down.
TGATTTGTTGGTTTTAGAAGCGCTAACAAATTCATCATAAAGCTCTTGAAGTGCTTCTTGCATCTCCTCAAAAGTGTAAGAGTCGGAGTAAGGGGTACATACCTCTTGTATTTCGTCGACGTGGTCTTCGTGTGCCATGAGACAGAGGTTGGCGGCTTCCTCCTCTTCTTGGTCAGTTGAATCATCGCCGGAGTCACCTCCCCATGAGATATAGGCACGTTGCTTTTTGAAGCCAGGTTTGTCCTTGCCGCTTTTGCCTTTTGGACACCTCGACTTGATGTGGCCTATCTCACCACAGCCATAGCACTTCGGGGGTCCGTCGTGCTTCCTTCCTTTGCGCTCGAATTCCTTCTTCATAAATTTGTGGAATTTCTTGATGACGAGTCCAAACTCGTTGTCATCATCACTTGAGTCTTCTTCCACGGTCTCCTTGGTTGCTTTCAGTGCTATTCCCTTCTTCTTTTGTTCATCCAACGACGGGGTTAGAATAGTAGATTCATAAGTTTTGAGGTTACCTCTTAGCCCGTTGATGGTGACATTTGAGACTCCGATGGATTCATAAATTGCGTCAGCCTTTGATCTCCATTCGGGTGTGAGACTCCGCAGGATTTTTCTCACAAGGTCCTTGTTGGCGTACGTTTTCTTGAGAGCGTGAAGGTCGTTGATGATCTTTGAGAACCGATCAAACATATCATCGATCTTTTCACCTTTCTTCATCCTGAACATCTCGTACTCTTGCGTTAGGAAGTCAATTTTGGTTTCCCAAACTTGGTCTGTACCTTCATATGTGACCTCCAGCTTGTCCCACATTTCTTTGGCAGTGGTGCAGCAAGAGATCTTGCGGTAATCATCAGGGTTGACCGCGCAGTACAGCATGTTGATTGCCTTGGCGTAGTTCTCCACCTTTTTGATGTCTTCAGCATCAAATTCGTCCTCGGTCTTTGAGACGAGTTTTTCACCGACCTTCTTCATTGGCGTTTCTTCTCCGTTTTTTATGACCAACCACAACTGAAAGTTGGTTGAGCGGATATAAATTCTCACCCGCTCTTTCCAATATGTGTAGTTGGTGCCATCAAAAAGCAGTGGCCTAGAGGTTGATTGACCTTCTCCAGTTCCTGCATAAAGATTTTTAGAAGAAGAACCCATGATCGCTTTACTCTCAAACGGTTAAGTTTGGACGCGAGTTAGGCTCTGATACCAAATGTTAGAATAATAGACCAACGCTAGAGGGGGGTGAATAGCGTTTGATCGTAGAAATCGCAGGAATTAAAAAATTAAAAGAGAAGTAAAGAGAAGAGTAAGAGGCACACCAAATTTTACCCTGGTTAACCATAACTTGTGGCTAATCCAGCCTCCCGAGAGACTCTCTCGAGCTACACTACTAACTCGTTAAGCTTAACGGTGCTTAACAAACCCTTACAACTCTAGAGTTCGAGTCACACGAACCTCAACGAATCCTTCAAAGGAAACAACCCTTCCTTTGAATCCACCGAGAGAAATACTTTCTCTCAACGTGTCTAAGAACACAAATACACTCAAGAACAAGACTCTCTTATAAAGTAGATAATGAGTAAACTAAGTACGCTCAAGAACAACTCCAACTTCACACGAATTGGCTCTAAAAAGCTATGAAAATAGATGTTGTTTGAATGCAATGAAAGTAGGAGAATTGTGAAGTGAATTGGTGAGAAAAGCAGACCCAAACACCCCTTTTTATAGTGCCAAAGTAGGCTCCAACGGATCAAAACATTTAAGGGGTGATTGGCGTGATTTATGGGATTGAATATATTTGGGATCTGCAGGATATTGGCTTCCCATCGATGTTAGGAACTTACCCATCGCTGGTAAGCCAATTTTCCTTCAATTTTGAAGCCAACGGTTACCTACCCATCGATGGGTACAAGCTTCCCATTGCTGGGTGGGAGGTTGACTTCCAAACAAGGAAAGAATCAACCTTAAATGACTTTCAACGGTCATGCCTACCCATCGATGGTATATCCTTACCATCGTTGGGTTCCCATCGATGGGATAGGTTTCCCATCGCTGGGCAAGGTCGTTCTGCCTTGTGTTAATGTTGCACCAAGGCTTTAACAGCGATGGGTAGAACTTCCCATCGCTGTTTGGCATGGTTCTGGAAGTTGGTTTGGCTTAGGGACCACTTACCCATCGATGGGAAGATCTTCCCATCGCTGGGTGGGTGGTTAGCCAAAACCCATGGTCTTTGCCTTAACCATGGCCTAGCCAACCGATGCAAAAACCGACCAAAAAATCCAAATTTCTCCAAAATGAAAACCAAGTATTTGAAACACTTATTGGATGTATTTGGCTAAGAAATCAAGTGAGTTACTTTAAAAACCACGTCATTTGAGTAAAAACTACGGCTAGCCAAGTTTACGCCGTTTTGTGTGGTTTTTGTCAAACGACCAAAAGCGAAAGATGGTTTTCAAAGTGGTTTTGTTGGAGAACCGTTTTAACATGCCAAAGAGTGAAAACAAATCATAAAATACTGAAAACAACTTGGTTGGTTCGGATGCCAAAAACCAATGCCGATAACTGAAAGCCGAACGCTGGTTTCTGAAAGGCCGAACACTGGATGGCTTGGTTTTTGGTTTGGGCGAACACCAAGTGTTTTTTTAAAGATTTACACATGTTTGAAAAGCATTTTTATGATGTAAGAAATGCTATGAAAGATTTTAGCCTAAAGAGCCAAGGTGTAAAGGTTGGGTTGGTCTTGATCACAACAAAGACCGACTCAACGATACTAAGACTAAGGTCTTCGTTCTTGGTCTTCGTTTAGCTCTTGTTCTTATCTTCGTTCTTCGCCTTGTATATTCAATATTGGACTTGAGATCACGGCGGTTTAGCATTATCAAAACTTGTCATAAAAACAAACACGGCTTTAGTACGAAAAACGTGACAAGCCCGTGTTTCAACAGATACGCTCTTCCAAAAATAATCTCACCTTTCATTACGCATAATAATTCGATATTTTCATTTGCGTGCGTGTGTTGGGTAGAGCTGTGTTGGATATATGAGCCCTAGTGGCCAATGTATGAAAGTATCTGAAAATTTATCAAGAATAAAAGGCTCTAAAGATTGGTTATACATCTCGTGTATCTAAACATGACTTTAGTCCATAGACTTAGCGCTCTGGTACCATAGATTAGAACTATGATGTCATGATTAGGAGGGTGTTATATTAATAGCGGCTTTGTCTAAAATGTCCTTAATAAAATATTATGATAATACGGACGTCATAATTTACAAAGACTAATACGCATGAGATAAGATAGATGCGTCTCATAGGCTATGGATATTGTGGCATCTCAATCTATACGTAGGTACATATCTAGGATATGGTACTAGACTGACATGAGAATACTACATGGGTATTATTTTAAATGTATTAGTAGTATTCTCATTCGACCATTGGTATAACTATTTGAGGTCATTATGATTTTAATATGTTGACTTATATGCTTTGATTCATATCTAATGCCATCTGAAATACTGGTGGGTGTACAGTTATGTTTTGTGTATATATAGTTAAACAAATGTAAAGGCATGAATGACGTAGAAATAATTTATCCCTTCCATTGTGATGAAGTGCAATGTCTTCAGGCTCATTGATTGATATGACTTGGGAAGTGTATGGCCATACCCAAATATATTAATATATGGGATATATATATATATATATATTAATGTTTTTTGAATCCCCCAAGTCAAATTGAGAATCAGTAAACCAATGATTTAACTCTAACAAGGTTACACTTTTCATACCTTATGTTAAATCTATACATTAGTGATAAAGGGATAAGAGTTATACCAATGTAATGTATCACTGGACGTATTGTTGCAATGAACTTTATCGGGTAAAATGTAAATTATTATTACCCTAATCAGAACGGTACATCAAAATCCAATGCTGAACAGCTGCATACATCACTGCACTTCCACTTGACACCTATTGTAATGATAAACGGCTCGTCTCGCCGTGACCTTCTTCACAAAAACTTCTGTCGCTCCATCCCCGCAGGGGCAAAGAACCCGTCGCTGCTACCGGAGCTCTGGGGAAGTCAGAATGGGAGAGCACTCATCTTGAGGTGGGCTTACTACTTAGATGCTTTCAGCAGTTATCCGCTCCGCACATAGCTACCCAGCGTTTACCGTGGGCACGATAACTGGGACACCAGAGGTGCGTCCTTCCCGGTCCTCTCGTACTAGGAAAAGGTCCTCTCAATGCTCTAACGCCCACACCGGATATGGACCGAACTGTCTCACGATGTTCTGAACCCAGCTCACGTACCGCTTTAATGGGCGAAAAGCCCAACCCTAGTGAATACAACAACAATACAACATCAATACATCAACTTGGCACGCAGGCCGTACAAATAAACAATCAAAACAAGTATCAGAGTGGTCAAACACAAAAAGTGGTAGTCCATGTCCTGGCTCCGTGTCAGCTTCCAGTACTCCGCATCACTAGGCTGCAGTATGGCAGGCCAAAACGAGAGCATTGAGGGAGCATATGTTGGTGGTATCATGCCAAGTACATATACTCCCTCCCCAAGGACTCAAATCAAGCACACAAGATCCATCGACTCCATCAAAGGTACTCCAAAATATAAATTCCAAATTATGTTTTATCCATAAAATCCATCCGAGGCATGTGCTCTGTGATTATTGCCATAGATTCTACCGGTAAGCCAAGGGGGGCCCATCCCTGAATGCAAGAAGTTGTCTACCCTCGTTGAGGAATACTTGGTAAGTTTCATCCTCATCCAGACGGGGTACAATGTCCTAGGTTACCCTTTAAAGCCTCCATCTATTTGTTGCCCTCAGTTTTGGCTCTGACACAACAAGTAGATAGGCAGGGACCAAAGCAAAAACAACCCCACGTGCAAAGAGATACGGCCCAAAAAGCCCAGGTTCTTCCAATCCCCAACCGAAAGGGTACAGAAGAGTCCAGGCAAGCCTTCCAGTAAGTCAAAGTGGCAAAAGATACCTGAAACCAGCCCCAATAAAAGGCAAAACCTTCACCAATGAGAAGGGGAACTCTTAACATCACTAAAGGCTGCATGGACAGCAACTTCAGTGGGTTTCCATCTGCAATATCCAGCCCACAAAAGGTCAACAAATAGGATTTCCAATAACAATCATCTGATCATGCCTAAAACAGCCCCAGAACCCAGCAAAAACAGCTTGTTACTGTCCATGGATAGCAGTAATAATACCCACTGTCCAAACGGCAGCAGCATAAATTATACAAAAAAAGAAGCAAAACACCACTACGTGGTCAAACAGACAGTCCTCTTAACAGGGCCAGTCACACCCAAGGCACAAGGTTACAAGTTCCCTCCTCTTCAACAATTTCCAAACAGCCACCAATGTCCAGGGCTCAAATCAGTCCTTACCTCATGCAAATGAAGTAAGGTATGACATTGTTGAGTGTTTAGGAGGTTGAGGGAAAGGTGAGAAGTTCACCAAGGCCCCCAGTTACCAGTCCCAGCAGCAAGGCTTAGCCAAAAAGCTCAGTCCATTCTCCCAAAAGAGCAGGTTTTGTTCTGTGCAGATCAACTGGTGGTTCCAAAGCCACACTCAGTATCAACTCAGTTCTGGCTCTTCATTACAACCCCATGGACCCCAAAATAGCAGTGGCACAATGTGTTTGACCTCCATTTGGAAGGGCAGTGTCACAATGTGTTTGACATCCACACTGTCAAAATGCATCTTCATCCTACAATCTCCTGGCCAGAGGAAGCACAAAGCAGCAGCAATAACCAATTGTTTACAAGGGGAGTTCAGGGAAGTTCACCCCCAGCTGAGGTGCATTTCAAACACTCCAGCCCCACCCTCATAACCATTAAGGCCATCCATGGTACCAGGCACTCCTCACCATCCACAACCACCAAAACAGAAAGGGCAAACCAAAACAACAAGCCTAAAAGCAACAGGAACTCACAGGAGTGTGGCAAGGGGTTCACATCTCAGACGTCAAACATACGTGAAAGCAGACAAGTGTTGTTGAGTAAAGCATCAACACCATCACAAAGAAACAAACATAAGTCCACAAAAGCTAGGCCAAAAACAAGCAAAAACCTGGGACAGTTCATGTACCACAGTCGCGCTGTGCACAGTAATTACGAAAGTCAAAACGTCTTGGATCAAAAGAAAAATCAAATGATGTTGAAATCCAACTTCATAGCTGGAAGTGAATGACAAACCGATCAGAATTTCAGAAGAATCGCTAACCAAAACCCACGGATCAACTTGAATCAGAGAATCAAAATTGCGAATGAACGGTGCCGGGCACAGCGTTTACCTTCGAATCTGCCAAAATACGTAACCAAAATCAGCGAGATAACCTTCGATTAGGATTCACCTGCTGAAGGCGCACCCAAGGCTCCAAAAATCTCAAGAAATGAGCTAGAATCGATGGAAGGAGAGCATTTCTCAGTCCCGTGGCACTGTTCATCTCGCGAGTCTAGTGAGAGAAACCCCAGCCTCCATATTATTCTATTTGTTTATAACATGGTAGTGATAATGTATTGATAGATAGTGCTTATTGTTTATAGTATTAATTGTGATTAATACTTTTGTCATCGTTATGAATACCTAGAAAGATCACACACATAGAATAATTGAACGGAGTAGAAAATTAAATGGAATGATGTAAAATAATATGGGACGTGTGATGTACATATTAAATAATTATGTTGACATTTTAATTATGTGATACTCCCTTCGTCTCAAAAAGATCGTTACATTTCATTTCTTTGCGCATCACAAAAAGCAATGCTACTCACATCTAAAAATTCTAAAATTTACTATATTTACTCTTTATTCTAAGATGAAATTGTTTTGAAATTTTTTTTGGCATTTGAGACGATATAAAAATATTTTAAGAGATGCACAAAAAATGAAACGTAACGATCTTTTTGGGACGGAGGGAGTACATATTAAATAAATATATTTTATTTGTATGCATGGGCCGAAATAAAGAGTTGGAAAGAGGAAGGAGTTTGTGTTGATACACAACTCTACTTCCACAAATATAGGAGAATTTATCTCCTTAAAGAGCAAGATCACACGCCATTTTGTTGGTTTGGCTCTCCATCTCTTGGAAGGAGGGAGTTTGCTTGTGTTGATACACAACTTTACTTCCACAAATATAGGAAAATTTATCTCCTTGAAGAGCAAGATCACACGCCATTTTGTTGGCTTGCATTGGCTCTCCATCTCTTGGCCGAAAATTTCAAAGAAGAAGAAAAGAAAATTTTCTTCATCATTCTAATTTTATATTTCTATATTCAAGAAATATTTTAAGAAGAATTTACTAGCATAAATTCCTCTTAGAACACCGTTCATTGTTCGTGTGGACACGCTAGAGGTGGGATTCATTTATGACTAGTTCATTGCTCCAGTCCCTTTACATGCACCGTCCAATTTGTTTTCTACGAGAAAAGGTATTTTCCTAACAATAATTTATAGTTTTAAGATGATCTTGGATGGTAAAGACGATTGAATATTAAATTTTTGTTTTCCGTTGTGCTATCCATGTGTGGTTACCCAACTAGCTGTTCTCGATCCAAGATCTAATTAGATCGAATCAAAGACCGAATTGAATACAATTACGGAGCAAAAATCGGACCTAAATCTATTTGAGTTTCGACCAGACCCGGATCAAAATACTTAAGACGTACTGAACTGGTTTGGACCAAATAAAAATATATTTTTTTTAGTTATTCTGATCAATTAAGTATTTTTGTAGGCTTTTTATTTTGTACCATGCAAATAGAAAAAAAATAAAAAATAGACAACCTAAAAATAGATACATAGCATGGACTACTATGTAGAATCATAAAAACTAATGTAAAACTTTTTTTGAATTATTAATATAAAATTGCTTGATAAAAAACCTTGTTAATTTAATAAATTAAGATCTACTCCGTATTAAAATAGAGCATCAAAATGTAATACGAAACATAAAAAGTAGAGTTTTAGTACTTAGGTCTTTTAGGTGCAAATGAGTTATACGTCCATTCTGTCCAATCAGTCCGGACCTAAATCATTTTGGGTTTTGACCGGACGTGATCAAAACCTGAATACCTAAACTTTTTGGACCAAAGACCAACCTGAAATCCATTCGATCCGAGATCAGTCTAGAACAAACAATCCGGTTCGGTCAGTTTTTTTTGTCTAAACCTAAACTTGAAGAGCCGTAGTTTTGGGTTGTCCTTAGGTACCTAACGGTGGCCTAACATTTTTTAAAATAGATCATGTTGCACAACAAAATGAAAGGTATATTTATTTGATGTAAAATTTACTTTTTTAAAAAAATTAAAATTTGAAATAATGTTTAAAAATTCCATGGTACGGCTTTGTCATAGATTTGTGTGCTTTAGAAATGTACTCCGTAACAGTTTACAACTTTATAGTGTTTTAGGAAAGAAAATTAGTAATGTATTATTGAAAAAATAATTTGTGTTGTCGTTTCATGAAAAAATGATATTGAGTAAAATGAAAATTTACACAAATACTTCTAGAATTGCATGAGTGTACATAATAACACCGAGATTCGTTAAATAAAATTAATGTTCTAAAATTTTTCTATATTTACATCGTCACTTTGAGAATTGATACTCCGTATATATTTACTTATGTGCTCTAAATGTGGGCACTGATGTAAACACGTCAATTCTCGGAGCGCTTATGTAAATATAAAACCTTTATGACAGCATTGATGTCATATATTGAAGGAAAAATTACCCAAAATAATCCTAACTTTACCCGGTTTTTCAAAAATAATCCCATCTTCCACTGTGATGCATAATAATCCCAACTTTATTGAAATTTGTCAATTTTGGGTCGTCGTTATGTTTCTAACGGAGGGTTAACGGAAATGTCCATTTTAGACAACAAAATGAAAGTTGGGATTATTTTTGATGAATTTTTATTTTTTAATTTTTTTTTAAATTTTTATTAATTTTTTTTGAATTACTCTCAACCTCCATTTCTTTTTCTTGTTTAAAGATTATTCTTACCTTAGAAAAAAATAGATATAAAAATAATGAAAATGACATAAATAACTAAAATAGTACAAATTAATCAAATAAATAATGTAATCAATAGAAATTAAACAGAAACTGGTAAGAAATAAAATAAATATATATGGAGTGGTGGGTTTTAACATTTTACACACTATACAAGTCTTAATATACTACTTATTTTTTAAAAGATCAAGCCGTCCGGTAAAATTGGAATTATTGTAGATAATTTTTTCTAAAAAATAAGTAGTGATATGTTAATACTTTGTATAATACGTAAAATATTAAAACCCACCCGTATATTTTTATTTTACTCTTGCCAATTTCAAGTTAGTTTCCATTGATTACCTTATTTATTTTATTATTTTTGTATCATTTTAGTTACATTTCTCATTTTTTCATTTTTTATATCCATTATTTTTATTTTTTAAACTAATACTAATCTTTAAAAAAGGAAAAAGAAATGATGATGGAGGTAGAAAGTAATTAAAAAAATTTAAATAAAAATGAAAAAAAAATGAAAAAAAAATGAAAATTCATCAAAAATAATCCCAACTTTCATTTTGTTGCCCAAAACGGGCATTTCCGTTAACCCTCCGTTAGAAACTTAACGGCGACCCAAAATTGGCAAATTTCAGTAAAGTTGGGATTATTATGCATCACAGTGAAAGGTGGGATTATTTTTGAAAGACCAGGTAAAGTTGGGATTGTTTTGGGTAATTTTTCCTATATTGAATTCCATCATACTTATCTAAACTTGTGCAATTATGACATTGTATTTGTATGAATTTTTCTCAAATAAGAAAAGAAAATAGTTCGTATTATGGTTGCAGCAAGTATCTTGTACAGGATCTGCGCCAATAATTGAAGGGCAAAATGTGCTCTCCCAAGTCGCATACAGTTTATCCAAGTTTTAGGTGCTCAATAGTCAATATTCCTTCCTCTCATTTGATAATTTAGTCTTCAATGTAACACTTTAATCATTAATATTTATATCTATATATAGATATATTTTATGCAAATTTAAAATTTCAAAACAACATTTCATAAAGAGACTATTGACATTATATCTATATCGAAAGACAATATTTTTTCCAGATATCGAAGTCAAGATTTATAAACTTTGACCAGGGGAAGTAAAATAAAAAGATCATTTTCGGACGGAGAAAATATTTAACTTAGATAAATATCCTCTGGTCCCAAAATTTGACTTTTTTTTGTTTATTATTACAAGCTAAATATGAACTATGTAAAACTCCTCTATCCCTTAAAGACTTTCTTCTTTTTTTCTTGTCCCAAAATTCCTTTCTCTTTTTTATTAAAAATCACATTTATCCATACCAATTACCATAAGTATTAGTAGACCTGCACAAATAAGAGTCGGCCCGTCCAATCTGTCTATACTGCTCCTAAAGTCGACGGATATGGAAAACTATATGAACCTATCAAGGCTGGTATAGCCCAGCCAACAAGATGAATGGGCTTGGACTTTGAGTTTGGCCCGAATGGGCAGTAGGCCCGCTCACATTATATAAATATATAATATACACACATATACTCCTTAATACACTAATATATTATACACATAATATGTCATACAATTATTTCTTTTTGAAACAATATTATATAATACTCCCTCCGTCCCAAAAAGATTGTTACATTTCATTTTTTGCGCATCCCTTAAAACACTTTTATATCATCTCAAATGCCAAAAAAACTTTCAAAACAATTTCATCTTATAATAAAGAGTAAATATGGTAAATTTTAGAATTTTTAGATGTGAGTAGCAGTGCTTTTTGTGATGCGCAAAAAAATGAAATGTAACATTCTTTTTGGGACGGAGGGAGTACTTCGTATGATATAATTCATTATAACATGAAATAAAACAATAGACTCATAAAGTAATTCATTAGAACACTGGCAGCGGGCAAGGTAAATGCCCGCTGCACGCTTGCCACATCAGCTATTGACAAATAATTGTCATGTTTAGCATGGAGAAGCAAGTCATTCCACCACGAAGAGCAAGCCATCTGCAAGGCACCCCACACTTCTTTTTCTTTTTTCCTTTTTTTATTTTTATTTTATTTTTTTATTTTTGAGAAAAAGAACTTTTTTGTGAGGTAGAAGTATTTTTTTAATGAAACAAATAACAAAAATAATTTTTAATAATTAAAATACATTACAAAAATTTAAAAAGTGACAAAAGTAACAACTTGCTATTATATGGTGTCACTCCACTCACTTGCCACTCTGTGACTAGACTATTTTTTATTGGTTGATTTATGTCATCATGTCAACATGTGACATTCTTTTTTTCCTTGCCATTGTTCATACTCCAAAAAACACATGAGGGCTTGTCCCCCCCACCCCCCCCCCCCCCCCCCCCAAAGATATATGGGCAAAAAGTAGGCCTCATGCCTAGCCCAAAATCATGCCCGAATCCGTGTTTGTGCAGATCAGCAGTATCACATCATACCTTTTTATTACTCTAATAATTTATACTTTATATCCTACTTTTATCTAACACCTCAAAAATAATTTGGAAAAATCAATACAAAAGTATTTCTTCTTTACATTACATAAAAGTCAAAACAATGAGATTTTAGAGACGGATGAAGTGTTTACTTACGTAGTATTGTAGTCACTCTGTCCCAATTTGGACTACAATTGGGATTTACAAGGCAAAACTCCACATCTTTTGAAATTATTTTATTTATAAATCAATACGTCACTAAAAAATAAAATTACTTAGTCATAACATTAATTTATATAACTTCATATTTATTAACAGTTGAGTCAAAAAATTAACGATTAAAGTATATAAAGATTTGACCCAAAAAAAGCACACAATTTTTTTTTTCTTCGAGAGAGTAATTGTGTTCAACAGTTATTTGAATAGAGAGCACTTAAATTGATACAAATGGGGTATTTAATTCCAATTGTTAAATACTCTGTCTAGGTATCATTTTCAGATGCAATGCTTCTAAAGGAGATCAGCTTCATAATTACAATAATATGCAAGGCTAATTATAATTTGAGGGTCAGCCACAGTTCACAAATGCGTCCAAATAACATCTTTTTAATTTGCAAACTAAATACAGGGCATGCATACTTCTTGCATGAATTAAGCCGCCACCCACAAAAACACAGGAAAAGAACAATTCCACCAGCGGAAGATGTAGAAGCACGCTAGTACCACGGAAATGCACTGTCCAGAATGCCTATGGTGTATTAGTGTGGCCTTTCTTCTCTCTTGAAATATTCAAAGACTTCAGCCTAGATGCTGATCTCATAGAGTGTATTAAAGGGACTTCTTCCTCCTCTTCTTCGTCTGCATCTTGCTCAGATTCACTGATAGAATCCTCCTCATCTTCACTGGAATCAGGCTCGTCAAAGAGTTTCTTCCCCTGTAAGTTCTGCTTCTTACGAGGACGCCCACGGCGCTTCACAGACATACCTTCTTTTTCATCTGTAACCAAAAAGGCCAAACCCACGTTGTTACTCACATCACATTCTCTGACTCTAACTCATGATGGATGTGACAGGAGGGTATAGATCCAAAATGTTTACTACTGAAGGCACAAGATTAAGAGACTACAGCACATTAGAAAACTTCAAGAGAAAATATACCTTGGAAACCCTCATCCTTCACATACTTCTCTCGTAGGGTCTCCACAAATGTTAAAACAGGGCGCCATCCGCTTGGATCTTCATCTGTATTTACATTTGCAATTCTTCCTTCAACATCCTTCAAGCTGCCAATGACAATAATAAGCACCCCTCTTCCAGGGTTTGTATATATAGGCATAACATCAAGAACATATTACTTTATTAGATGTGTATGTGTGCGTTGTATACTGTAGAATAGTTATGACAGCTGTAGGGCAGCTGTTATCATCTTCATAAAGAAGCCATAGCCTGCATAGCGCAGTTACAACCTCCATGGGCAACCTCTATTTATGACCATCACCTCAAAGTGTTTACATGTTTGAAGTACATGTTCAAGCCAAAGTTTATTTCAAGTCAGTTATATAAGTTTGTGTATAGTCACATTCAAGGCCAAGTCCAGTTCCAACTTAGGCTTGTCAGCTTCAAGTTGTTTCAAGTTTAAGGTTGGATTTTCAGATCAAGACGACTTTGAGTCAAGTCAAACTCATGTTTACATATTACAAATTTTCATGTTTTTGTCAACTCAAATCCGAGAACAGTGTAAGAAGTTTGGTAAATATAATGATCATCTTGACTGTAGAAGAACAGCAACAAATCCTGTAAAATCCGTTAGAGTGGGGTCTGATGAGGGGGAGTATGTTTGTATGCAGACTTTACTTGGAGAGTAGAGAGGCAGTTTCCAAGAGACCATCAACTCAAAACACAAAAGCACTGCAACGAAGGAAGGTAGCCTAAAGAAAGTAAGAACACAAACAAAAACAAATAGACATGCAGAAATCACAAACTTAGGCACAAAAGCACAAAAGTAAAAGCTATAAACATTGTCCCAAAGGTCTACCCTACCTCCAGACAATCTTACCTAAGGCCATATCCTTGGTAGGATCCTGAAGTAATAAGTCATGTCTAATCACCTCCTTCCAACCAAGGTTGTTTAAAATTGAGATCTGCCTCACAGGATCAAACACTTCTACGACCCATTTACCTCAACGCAATCTGGATTGCTTCTTCATTCGAAAACTTCGGAATAACCTAGGTCTCCAAGTCGAACACTAGAATCGTCAGACTCGATGAGACTTTTTGCAGCTTTAATTTATAATTAAATAACTAAGATGATGTTTTGCATTGCTTTTGGTTCCATATTTTGTGTTGGATTACTTAGGTAGAAGCATTTTGGTAATGCTTCATAGAGCTTTTCGTGTTTGATTCTTAGCTTCTGAGGGATGCTTTCGGATTTTGTATTTGGAATAATCAATTCTCCAAAACATTAAAAAAGGCCAAACACTCTCTAAGTCTGTACAAGGTGCTAATAATATTTATTTGCTGCACTTGAATATAACTGTTGTTCCCATCCTGCCCACCCAGGCTACCTAAGGGCCTGTTTGGTAAGTGCAGGAGATATGGGTTAATGATATTCTCCGATATCAGCAGGGTATTTGGAAAAGCCTCAAGTCCCAAAACAAGGTTTGAATTTGATATCTCCCAATATCGCAACCCTCCCAAATGGGGGTGTTTTGATATCTGCCTCAACTGCCTACCACCACCTCCAGAAACCCACCCCAAAACCCACCCCGCTGGCCACCCACCCATTTCAGATCTCTCCTAACACTTTTATTTCAGATTTTAGAACCCAGATAATTTCTTCAAGATTTCAAAACTCATATCACATCAACTCTCTAAATCTCAAAACATAGACCCTAAAATTGTGGCTGTTGGATTTGACTTGGGTTTAGGTCAGCTACCTCCCGTTAATGTGGCAACAGCGAGATACAGCCCAAACATTCCCTCCCGCCATAGAGCAAAAACAAAAGAGAAGACTAGGACTTCTTGAACTGAATGAGTTTCTTTCTCTCTTCTAGCTCCTAGCAGTGTAGCCCCAACTGGCCTAACCTTACTTTATTCACTGGTAAGGAGTTTGAAGCATGTATAGTAAAAAATGTTCAAGATCAAGATATTCAACTCTACTTGATAATATACTCCCAAATAAGGTTCAACATTACTATTCAGAGAGTCAAAGCATATCATCTTCCCTTGCATACTTCCATTGGTCATTTGATAAAATAAAATAGTCAAAACACCTCTTGTGTTGTATAAATTTTGATGAAATTCTTAAATATATAATTTTATTTTTTTGAATTGAAAATAACATCAACCAACCATCGTAAACTGAATCAAGAACCTTATTTTGGGAGGACTAATGGACTATCTTTTTGTAAGGAAAAAAGGCTTATGCAAAATCTTTCCTTCTATCTAGTTCAAATCAATAAAAAGGGAGAAAAATAGTGGAATCCAACTCAATGTTTCCAAGCTTTTTGTGCAAGGCAAAATGAGAGAAAAATTAAGGTGAAAAATACATGTAATCATATAGCACAATAGCTCAACATCTCTACAATTAACACCATGCACATTCTAGAACAAAAGTGTTGGTGATGTGTAGTCATCGGCCCAAAGTGGCCCACTTATAGACAACTGAGAATTAGGAGACCAGATTAGGGTTTCGGCCGGCCCAAATGGTTTTAAGCCCAATTTGCTATAACTTGTCCAGCAAGGGTTAAACCCTAATTAGTTGTCTATATATATGATCTCCTGTACTTGTAATCATCATCACTCAATAAAACAAACCCTAGTTGCCCCTGTGGATGTAGGTCAGATTAGACCGAACCACGTTAAATCTCGTGTTCTCTATTGCTTTCTTGCTTTCTATTCGTGTGTGTGCTTTTGTTCTTCACAACTGGTATCAGAGCCTAGGTCATACACACAGATCTGCCTCCACTGCCAACCCTAGCGACTCTAGGGTTTCTGCCGACACATCAGAAGACCACCGAGATAGTCATCTGTGGGCAGTCCGAACAACCTTGCTGTTCAGTTTGCTGCTGCAATTTTCGAGGTCAGTTCTGGTTGTTTGTTTCAATCTGTTCTCACGTGTTCTCTGGTCAGAACTGGGATACTCAGAAGAGATGATGTCTGAGGACGGAAAGATTAGGATAGAGAAGTTTGATGGGCAAGATTTTGGATGGTGGAAGATGCAAGTCGAGGACTTGCTATGTCAGAAAGATCTTCTTCCATGTTTGACAGGTCAGAAACCCGAGAAGATGAAGGATGAAGAATGGGCTGATTTGGATAGAAAAGCCCTAGCCGTCATCAGGTGCACTTTGACAAAGAGTGTGGCTTTCAACAT
>OOIL02002033.1:126144-185553 GCA_900332095.2 Cuscuta campestris | reverse complement strand
CCCCAACAATGAACCTATAACTATGCTACAGTGTATAGCAAACACTGGCAATAAAAGAACGTGAGCCACCTGATATATGCAGTTGCTTTTCACAAACATGCCAGAACTTCTGGAGAATAGAACTATCTGGCGAGTATCCCAGAGTTTCCAGCTTTGTTGAAGCAAAGTTGGCCTTACTGAACAGACACCACTGTTCAGCGATTATGATGCAAACCTCAAAAGGAAAAAACAATTGAAAGTCAGCCAAAAGTGCAAGATATCTTTTGTTTTGTAGGGAAATTGGGATGGACAAAACCGATCACAAAATACTTACCCTACATGCGAGAAGATTCCCAGATTTAGCTTCACCGGACTTTTCAAAACATGTTTCTAAGAAGTATTCAAGTTGTCCAAACAAATCACTGCACTTGGACTTTAGGGAAGATATCACAGTCTCCATTACTGTTTTACTATTTAGGATAGAGTGCAGGCACCAACAAAGATGTAGATGCATGTTCAGAAGCAAAAAGCAAATAATCTGCGCAGTTGCAGAAGCTATTCACAGTAGGCAAAGAAAGGTAAAATATGTACTCCATAGATAGCTACAATTCAAAGTCCATTTCCCACCTCATTATCAATGTTCTTGGAATTCTGAAGAATATGAACAAATTCTTCATACAAGCTTTCAATAGAAAGTTCCTGTGACAATTGAAGTTCGTACAGCCGCTTTAAATTTACTAGTAGTAAATACTCATCATCTCCATTCTGCAAAATCAGAAGTGCAATACATGATAAAGTGTTGGAAGGAAGATAGTGGAACCATAAAAAACAGCACATACAGCAACTTCTTTGACAGCAGATTTAAGTTTCACAAGAAGCTCATCTTCAATCTTCTTTAACAGGTTCCAAGCAAAATCTTGTAGCTCTCCTCGACTCTCAGCAGCACAGTAGTTGATGGCTCTCACAAAAGATCTCAAGACATCCTTTTCACCATACTTAAAGAATGCATCTTTCATGAGTGTAAGAACAGAGATTAAATTCTGAAAGGGAAAACAAAACAGCTGAAGTTGCATCGCTCTAAGTTATGATTAAACAGTGCTGATGTGGACAGCTTCAGTAGACCAACCTGATTTTGACTCTTAACAGAATAAAGCTCTAGATTCATATGAACAACTACTTCAAGTAAATAAGGCACTTTTGTTTTGTCAACCATAAATTTCTGTAGTAGCTGTGGGTAATTCTTCATCATGACATGTGTAATGGTCTGCTTGTTTGATTCGATTGTTTCCTGATGAACAGAATAAAGAAGTCATAGATAAAATGAAATTTAAACAATGTACAGTTGAACAGAGATCCAGCATTGCATTTCTAAGCTTCAATACAACCCAGTGGGTGCCACAAATGGAGTGTGTGGAGGGCAATGTACGCAAAGTTGCAAACTTTTTTTTCCAAAAAAGGTAGAGAGGCTATTTTTGAAAAACCCTCACCTTCGAATCAAGAAAACACTAAAATCTGTTTAAAAAATCTAAAATTTGAGGATGAATAGCAAGAGTAAAAGAACTACGGAATAAAGGAAGAGCAATTACAGCCAAAAAATACAAATCCCTAAAGATGCATCCATCCACACCTAACTACCTCCTATACCCAAGTTCTATGCCAACTCACCCCACAACATTAATTTCTTACCTCTAAACACCCATATCTTGGGCCATGTCCTGGGCAAGCAGCATAAATATGGCAGGTTTAATTGCCTCGTTACAACTTTTCTTCAATCGACCATTCCTCTCCTCAACCTCCCCAACACAACATCCATGCCACTCTCCACTTTCAAGAGTCTATAGATGCAAGACTATGACCTTCATTTGATGTTTGGGCATTCCTTCAGTATTCTACCTCCATGTCTATAATGCATTTCACATGGTCAAAAGATCATGTGCCATTCACTCCCTTGCCTTGGCCAATCAAAATAATCTCATATTTCCTCCTTTCACTGCCAAATCCTTGTAGAACTGCTTAAAGGTTGCAATAATCACAGCTGTAACAAGTAACTCAGGTTTCTTCTTTACAGTCTAATAACTTTCTAAACCTTCATTCCTCATCACAACTTTCCACAAGCCTCATGTAGTATGCCTTATTGGCACCTACTTTCCCGTAGACTTCTCCATTCCATCACCAATCACATCTATGGTCACTTAAAATACCCCTAGAGACCTCTAATACCTCCCAAGTCAACGCTCCGATGCAAGATATTTTTCAAAGAGAATATGTTATCCACCTGCTGTCAACATCCCTACAGTATGATCACTAATCGGAATATGTTTCTCAAAGAGAGAAAATTGTTAGAAGAGGTTTACCGTTTTAAAAAATCTGCTCACTAGCAAGTAACAAGTTGCAATCAAAAAATCTTCTTTATTCTGTTTCCAGGTTCAAATTATCCACTTCTTGCTTTTAGAACAAAAAAAATCACAAAACTATTTCCAAAAAAATACAACTTCAATACAGCCTAAAAGCACAAAAGATCATCATGAGAAAAGATTGACATGAGATTTGAGAAGAAAAAACAAATTTAATGAAAATGCAGTAGATAAGCATATAAATTTTATTAACCAACTCATTTTCTAATACAGCTAACAGTGTTTGATCTCGTAACATTTACAGAATAACAGAACTTGACTGATGCCAGACAGTTTCTAGACAGCAAGGAAATTAATGAGAAAGCTTTGAAAAACAGAATCTAAAGGATAACAGGTAAGTATTCCAAGAAGTATAAAGCAAAAATAAAAGGTTCCCTCACTCTTTGTGCTTTATTATAATACTGTTTTCTGTTATCAGTAGCAGGAACAATTTTCTCTCCAACTGCCTTTTTAATAGATGCAGAAAGCAGCCGAATCAGGTTTGTAGCATCTGCATCACTTAGCTCGACTGATGTGTCTTCCTCAAGAAGCATTGAAATGATGCACTTCCAATCCTTCAAGAACATTATGTTCACAGTTAGTGACATACTGACATGTAAGCATGATTGCTGGCACTAAAAAATCCCCGTCTCCCCTAAAGGATATGCAGGACTAAACTCTTTCAATGAAAAAAATATTCAGAAAAATAATGGAAGAGAATGCATAAACCCACAAATGGCCGAAAAAAAGGTAAGGTAACAGTAGCCTATGCAACGTACTTTCATAGCATCCATGTAATCCCAGATAGCATCAATAACATAGGCAATTAACATTTCATCTGACGAAAACTCTTTCAATATGTGTAGCAATCTACCAAGTAGAATTTTTGAAGATTCTTTAGCATTTCCTGAATAAAAAACAATAGCATGGTTAGTAAAACAGAAGAAACAAGAACAAATCTTAATGGCTTAATGCAAACAAACCTGTTCTGCTAGACTGGTCGATCAAATGGTCATAAACTAGAGCCCCAATTGCACGCCTGATTTCAGGTGGGTCATCAATAAGTAAGTCATATAATGAGCCTAAATCCTCATCAGGAATAAGCTGGAGTCTGTAAAATACCCAAAAAATTAGCATATCACATAATATTATAATAATGTCATAGAAATAAAGACAATGGATTGTCCGCATTTAATAATAAAATACCGTAGTAGTTGGGTTACAAGTCCTATGCCACACACAGCGACTGAAATATCAATGTCATCTGCAAGCTCAATCATCCTTTTGTAAAATCTCTCTGTAAAAAGGCCAAGTGATGGAACATTATCATCCAGTTTATATAACTCCTGCAAGGAAAGGACAGATGTCTTCCTCACACCTTCATTCTGTACAAAATTACCAAACATAAGAATTAGATACTCTGAGCTTGAAAAGCTCTCAAAATAAATTTAATTGTGTGACATTCTGCTTACTTTATCATTCAGTGTCCATCCAAGGTATTTCAAATATAAATCCTGCAAAAACAGTGAAGGGTATTCTCGTATCCAATCACCCAATGACTGTATGCATAACATTCTGATATCAGGTTCAACATCACGGTACCGGTGCACAAATAGCCTACATGAATAAATGACATAATAGTTATCAAGCACAGGGAATGAATTATCAATTAAAGTTCATTACTTTACATATCATTATGAGTAGAGGTCCCTTACCCCTTAAATATTTTTCGCATCATCTCCTCTATCACTGTAATCTTTTCATGAGTCATAGTTAACCTCTTCTCAAGTGATGCAACACGAGGCCCATCAGCTGCCTTCTTCTTTTCTGCATTGAGCTGTCTCTGAGTAGTTTCTCGCTGAACACCAAGCATTTTGGCAATATTTATAAAGGATGTGACGAGTTGTAACCCCATCAAGGAGGCAATTTGTCGATAAACTCTAGGGGGAGTGCTGCAATGCATAGCGATAAAAATATTAGCTCTATCATATCAGTCAAGAATATGTTATACCAAAAATTACATGTATCAAATTGTTTACCATGATAATGCAATTATGTAGTCAGTGCACCTCTCAAATAAGTCACCATCAAACAGTGGTCCATTCTGACACTCAGTAACCAAATTATCCCAGAAAAGAAAGAGGTTATCTTTGAAATTCTTGAACTCCTTTTTTTTCAAAGTTTGGTAATCTTCCACTTCACCCTAATCTCAAGGTTAAGTAAAACAACACGAAACATTACCAGACATCTCAAGCATTTCACAAACATAGAATGTCCTCAAAAAAATACAAGTAAAACTATGACTAACTAGATTGTGTATGTATGTAAATCAAAATTGAGGTCGAAGGAAATATATTGAAAATAGAGCTTGTTGGGGATACTCTCTTAGCCATGTTAACAAGGGAAACAACTACATCATCAACATTAATCTGATCCAAAGACTCTTCATTGACATGATACTTGGCTCCACATGCCTGTAATAACAAAACCATATTATTATTCACAGCTAAATTGTGTGTGTGTGTATTACTTAAAAGCCATAATAGCAGCAATTACTGGCACTGTACAGCCATTAAAAATAGTATTTAATCATTATTACCTCCAGTATCATCATTAAAAGTTCAACTTTTGCAGATTTAGGTTCCTTATCATAATGTTCAACCCAACTCTTAACAACTTGAGGGATTTGTCTCCTGTCACCTTTTAGAACCTCTGAAAATCATGGAGAAAAATAATTCAATTACCACCATCTGTGTTAACCCAAATTGCACGCCGGCACGGCAAATATTTCTGTCTATTTAGAAATGGGAGACAGTAAACATTAAATACATGGAGTAATAGCATACCAAACCTAGTATATCACCATATCAGTATATCTCAGTGAAGAGTAGAGTCAAGGGGAAAATGCATTCTTTATCTGTACTCTGAGGAGTAAAGATGCTCCTCCTGAATGACCACTAAGAAACAATTACCCGTAGCACTTCACGCACTCACACACCTCTACAGCACTCACAAAATCCCTACAGAAATTGGTAAACTTTGACCCCAAATTAAATAAAAATGATATTAGACATTGATACAAGAATAGTTTTATTAGATCTATTATATAAAATTTTTCAAATATTATTGTATCTAATTAATATACAATATATATTTTATTTAATTATAAGTCAAATGTTGAAAACGGTTGACTAAAAAAAGTCAAAACTGGACAAATACTCGGAGGGAGGTAGTATTTTAATGTGCAATCCCAAAAACCTCCTGCCAGCAGTCATGTCCTTGAAAAAGGTTTATGACCAATAAATCTAATCCCAACTGCTCATCCCATATTATCCCACGTCCTGAAGTGCTTCTAATTAACTAAACACAGTTTGAGTGACAAAAAACATACACACACATCTACATATCTCGCACACAAACCCAACAAGGACTCTACAAGCTTAGTATGTCATCCTTAGAGAAGTTTACCGCCGTTAAGTCCAACCTTTATTGTCTACGGATATGACTTGTGTTATGATCACTTACCCATAACAAGTGTTAACACATAGCTTACTCCTCTTCTTATCCCTAATGCTGACTCCAATGTCCTTTTTTTGTACTTCCTGTTAAAGTTCCACCAAAGGTATCCAGTCTTAGAGTGGCTAATGTGCGACTCATGTGCTTATGATTTTCTCCAATGTTCATGCTTCATGTTCATCCTTTCCTTTGACTCAAATACCATTGCTATTAGATAGAATCGCCAGTTCGCGGCCCCCAATAGTTGGAACTTGGAACCAGAACAGACAGGGAGGGGTGTGTTCCAGTCCAGTTCAGACAAATTTTAATTATTATTTTCTGTTATGTAGATAATGTACCAATAAATTACACTCGTATGTAGAAAACTGAGATTGGGCATTGAGTAATTAACTTTAGGGTGTACATATTTGGTGTCATTAAATCAAAACAATAAAATGCAATCAGGAACCAGAACTGGCCCAGTCCGGTAAAACCGAACCACAACACCCCCCCCCCCAGCCAGTTGTGGTTCCATTGCATACACCACTAGTCCACTAATTGCAATATCCTCTAGGAATAGCAAACATCACATGACACTCTTGGGTCCTTCTGGAAATATCATCTGAACTTACGACAAAGAAGAGTGAGCTCAAGTCTGAATGCAGGTCCTTGTGTCCAGACTTCTGAAATAGAAATGTGCCTCATACCAAACTCCAAAGAGACGTTCTAACTCACACATACATTCATAGCATCAAATGTGCCCAAATCATCACCATATGAGTCAGTGAGCATAATTGGAGTAACAATAGTCAGGAATACTCCCAGACTAGGCATGTGATCTTGAAAGCAAAGATGTGAAGTGATTGTTTTATACGAGCTTCTCGATTGTCAGCTATACATAAATTGCATTAAATTTATCTAAAACCATTGATGTTCAACAAGTTAAAATTCATAAATGCCACACTGAAGAGCAGAGTGACAATGGCATAATACCAATTAATGTCTGATCCATAACGGGAGCTGCTGCTAAAGTTCTTGCATTAGCTTTGTTTCGCTTAGCACGAGGTCGAGATTCTTCAAATTCATCAGTAGACTCCTCTCTTTCTTCTTCGTTCAAGCTCATCTCGTTAGCCCTAATCTGAACCCTAGCCCGTTTCTGATATTAAAAAAACAATAATTAGGGCAAGGAGAAACAAAGACGCTAAAAAATGAAGACAATCACAGGGCCAGGTTTGCATATCTACTGACCGAACGACGCATCGCCATCTGGGAAGGCATTGATTCGTCGTCTTCCATGGAAAAAGGTAGACCTGGAGCCAGTGCTCGAGTGTCTACAACGGCGTTTCAGAGTTTCTGCAAGTGTGATTCCCACTCCATCTGCCAAATATGCTTCATGAAAACCGTATTTGAACAGGGAAATGGTGAAAAATTGTTGTGAAGTCTCAAACTATTTCGTATTTTCGTGTACTTTTTTTTTTAAAGGTAGTATTTTTATGATATCCTACCCATCTAATCTAACTATATACAATGCTAAAAGAGCATTGTGAACAGTGTTCCCGCTCTTTTTGCTGTTACAGTATGGGCTGGCTATGGGCTGGCTGGGCTGCCTACTATTGGGCCGCAAATAAGTCCATTATTCACACTATATTTAGAGTCTAAGGCATGCTAGGTGTGAGACACAATAAAGTAAACAAATCACTTTATTGAGCCACGTGATACATCTCAATTAGGCCACCCTTTACATCAAATCAAGAACTTAAAAAGATTTACACAATCTAAGCATTTAATGTGCTTCCAAATACTTAATTCACAAAGCCAATATATATACGTTACTTGCGTGAATACTTTTGACTATAACACCAATTCCTTCTTCCACCATATTTGATTTCTTTCCACCATATTTGAGTTCTTTTGCTTCCTTGAGATGGCCGAAAATTCTCAAAGAAATTCTAGGACAATGTTTACTCCAATTTCCAAGCTTGACAACAACCGTGCAACTTGGATCCTCAAGTTAAGGGCTATTCGTGTCTACTTTGTTCCAAGGTGGGCGAGAGGCGGAGATTCTATGGAGATCGTCTTTCACGATGAGCATGTATTGTATTCACGAACTTATTTCATTTTTTTTCAATTACATTACTTACATTGTATCACTCAAATTGCAAATGTGTCACTCAAATACTCATAATATCTACCTTTTCTATAGGGAACGAGGATTCATGCACATCTCAACCGCCCGGAAAAAAAAGAAGTTTGAAAGCCAAATCACCGAGGATGGTGTTTATGCCATTCGAAATGTGCATGTTCACGACAACTATCAAAGTTTGAAAACAACCGCAAATGATAAGCTCTTGGGTTTTTTCAGAGAAACTGAAGTGAAAACTTTGAATCGGAATGATTTTCCACGGATCATGTTTGATTTAAAACCATTTCCAGTTCTTCAAAGCCAACCATGTTTGAATGATCAAGTTTTAATGGGTATTATTTCATAGAGAAAAATTTTAAAAGTTCTTCATTTCTTTTTCAAAGGTTAAGCATATTTATTTCTTTAAAATTCGTATGAATGAAACAATAAATGAATCTGCCACCACACTTTTTTTAAAAGAAAAATTTAGCCCTTCGAAAATTTGATCAGTTTTTTAAACAGTTTCATTCATATGAAAATTTATAACCCATATTATAAAATATGTCTAAACATTTTTATATCAAAAACAGTTTTAGATCAATCATACAAATGTCTTATATTAAGAGCTATATTTATGCAGACGTGATTGGAAAGATTGTTGCCCGAACTAAGGTTCAAACGAACATTACTAGAGCCGGAGATCAAAAATTCATGGAAGTCACACTTGAGGATCATGAGTATGCATATAAATAAGAGAATAATGTCAATAATAGAAATATAATTTATTCAGATTTGAGCAATGAAATGATACTATAGGGGAAATCGATTGGGATGCACTCTATGGGGAGAGTATGTGGATTCTCCTAAACACAGTTCGAGGTCCGACATCCTACGAAGATTTGAGAACTGTCGATGGTGTAATTCACAACACCTATCGCGATGCATGCTATGCTATGGGTTTACTAGACGATGACAGAGAGCACACTGATGCTTTTAAGGAAGCAAGTTCTTGGTGTTCAGCCAAACAGCTGAGATTCTTATTTGTAACACTATTAACAAACGAATCAATGTCTAGGCCAAAACATGTCTGGGAACAATGTTGGGAATTCATGGCTGATGATATTCTACATCGTCAAAGATGTCTTCTTGGTCATCAAGGTATTATGCAACTAATATTATTAGTATTTTAAAACACACTCTCTTTGATTAACTGTACTCACCTGATCCACAGGTTTAGTCTTAACCGAAGATCAAATAAAAAATTATGCCTTGATCGAGATAGAGATGTTACTTAGGATGCGAGCTAGGAGTCTTCGAGATATTGTTGACATGCCTTTCCCCAATCTAGACGCAGCTTCAATGACTCGCAACAGATTAATTCTTGACGAATTACAATACGATCGGAATGCTTATGAAACAATAATGGAATCCGTCGATTCGGCTCAAGGGAAGATTTTTTTCGTTTATGGCTATGGTGGTACAGGCAAGACTTTCGTCTGGAAAACGTTGTCTGCTTGCATACATTCAAGAGGAGATATTGTGCTAAATGTTGCTTCGAGTGGTATTGCCTCTTTATTGTTACCCGGTGGAAGAACTGCTCACTCGCGCTTTGGAATTCCTATTAATCCCCATGAAAATTCCACATGTAACATTAAACAAAAAACACCTCTTGCAGACTTATTGGTTATGAGCAAGCTTATAATTTGGGACGAAGCTCCAATGACCCATAAATACTGTTTCGAAGCCGTGGACCGAACTCTGCGTGATTTAATGAGTGTAGTTTGTCCAACAAATTCAACCCTTCCATTTGGAGGAAAGACAATTGTGTTTGGGGGAGATTTTCGACAAATTCTACCCGTCATACCTAAAGGAAGAAGGCAAGACATCGTCAATGCTACGATCAATTCTTCGTATTTGTGGAAATATTGCACGGTCTTACGCTTGACAACTAACATGCGCTTACAACACATGTCTCGCGATGACAACTTTGACAGCATGAGAGAATTTGCTGAGTGGATTGCGAGTATCGGTGATGGTTTTGCCGGGGGAGAAAACGATGGAGTTGCCGAGGTTATTATCCCAGAGGATATGTTGTTAAAAACTATGGATGATCCAATTGCATCTATAGTAAAAGCAACTTTTCCAGACTTCAACAATATTGCAAATGATCCAACATATCTGCAAAGTCGAGCAATCTTGGCACCAACGCTAGAAGTCGTGGATGAAATAAATGAATATATGACGTCCTTAAACAATGTCGGAGAAGCAAAAGCTTACTTGAGTTCTAATGCAGTGTGTAAGTCTGATTCAAACGTAGACTTCTTGACGGACATGCATTCTCCTGAGTTTTTGAATAACATACGAGCTTCTGGTGTGCCAAACCATGAGTTGAAGTTAAAGATTGGAACACCAATCATGTTGCTGAGGAATATTGATCAATCTTCAGGTTTGTGCAATGGGACCAGGTTGATTGTTACTAGACTGGGCAATCATCTTATTCAAGCTACGGTGCTTACGGGGAAAAATATTGGACAAGAAGTTGTTATCCCACGGTTGTTGCTTACACCGTCAGATACCAGGATTCCTTTTAAGTTTCAAAGGAAACAATTNNNCCAGTAATGATTTCATATGCAATGACAATTAATAAAAGTCAAGGGCAATCATTGTCGCATGTTGGGCTTTTATTGAAGAAGTCAGTTTTTAGCCATGACCAGCTTTATGTAGCGCTTTCACGTGTCACAAATCGCAGAGGTTTAAAGATCTTGATATGCAATGAAGACCCAAATAAGATGAACCAAACCACCAATGTAGTTTACAAAGAAGTTTTCCAAAACTTATAATGTAATAGTTTCACAATCTATATCATTCATATTTCCTGCACTGAAATATTTCATTCTATAGTCTTATGTTAATTTAATCATATCGAATTCCAACAACAATACTTTCACTCATTATTTAGTTTTTAATTTGGTCGTGCAACGCACGGGTTCGAGTCTAGTACATATTGAAGAATATTAGTGATCTCAATTATTATTTATCATACACAAACACATACTCCCTCCGTCTTGAAATTAATTTCTCATTTTGACTTTTGCAGTCAAAGTTTTTAAACTTTGACTGTGTATTACAGAAAAAAATATATTGAATTTTCATATAAATTTAATATCAATAGATTCATTTTGAAACATAATTTTGAAATATATTATTTTGGTAATATATATTTATATAAAAATGAAGATATTAATGGTCAAAGTGCCGCATTGGAGACCGTGAAAAGTCAAATGGGAAGTTAATTTTAGAACGGAGGGAGTGCATTTTATATCTCTTCTGGCACTAATACTATATTGTGTGCCTTAATATATAACCAGATATATTTTTTTGTGTACTTCTAATATTCTCCTTGTGTAATTTGTGTTGCTATATTGAGTAGTTGACACTAAATTCGGATTAACCCATTTCATTTTGATAAAATTTCAGCCTTAAAAATATACTCCCTCCGTCTCATTTTAAATTGCATGTTTGCCCTTTTTTTCCGTCCCAAAATAAGTTATCTGTTAGTTGTTTTCGTAAACTTTTAAAAATAAAATACCTAAACTACCCCTAAAATAAGTCATTCTTCTTCACCTTATCTTCTCATTCATCATCACCCCTTCTAAAAAGTAATGGCAATTTCGGAAAATCAACTATATTTTTTATTTTCCTTAAATATGCCCAAAAATCAAAATATGCGATTTAAATTGGGACGGAGGGAGTAAGAAATGGTTACAAGACATAGGGTAAATTTAAATGGCAAAATTGTCTATTTTTTAACAAGAAAGAAGTAGATTTAGTCAAATTTGATATGGATACAGACACACCCTACCTATTTTATGTACCAAATATACATACGACGTATGTATCAGTATGTATGAATGATAGAGATAAATGCTCCGTAAAAAGTATTGATAAATGCTATTCAAAATACGTACAAATAAATGTATAAATGATGTTAAAACTTAAACTTGTTTTAGATAATGTTATATGAACGGTCGTATTTAGGATATTATATATTTGGAGATAATTACATACTAGTATTTACAAAGTGGGTTTAGAAGTCGTTAGTAGAGCTTCCAAAATGAGTGTTATTAGAATAGAATGTAATGTAAGCTTGTGTGTGTAGTGCATTGTCTACAAGAATTAGTAGAGTAGTATAATGTAGTAGTGGTTTATTTATAGGAGTCTGGAGGGAGTGATTAAGATTTTTCTCGTGTAGTGTGAGATGAGTTGGGCAAGATCCTTAATGCATGACTGATATGTGATTGTGCACCAAAAATATCTTCTGAGAAAGAAAAAACATAAAACAAATATGCACACACTAAAATAAGAGAAAAATAGATATAGACAAATAGGGTTGAACTTGGTGTAAAAAAAATGAAGGTGAATATGGTAATATCCCTAACAAATGGCAAATTGGAGTAGCTATACAAAGCACAATTTATGAAGTTGGTGGTCGTGGCCTCATGGGCAAGATAACACATATTCAGTCACACATATTCAAACATTTTGAAGTAATGGATTAGTATTCCCTCTTGATGGTTGTTTGCAAGATAATGCTTCGAATGTTGCTCATTCACAATAATTTAACGTTACCTTTTCCACAAAGTTGTAAAGGTCCGGAGGGAATGCCTCCACTACCTCAAATGGTCCGGACCAATAGGTCCTCAACTTACCACAAAAAATATAGAATTTGTTGGCGGGTTATAAATGGGAGATGGACCAAAATAGGAGTAAAAGAGATGTCATATCCCAAAATAGGAGTTGAAACTTAAACTCATGTAAATAGGAGTAATAAAATTTACAATGACTCAACAAATTAAAAGTCACCTCATGCATGAATTTTCAAATCCTTTGTTTCCAATTATTTAGGACCTCCCTTGCCCCTCTTCCATGCAATTTCCTCTTTATTTAATTATTTTTTTTAAATTATAAATTTTCATTCTCTTTTACACACTCATACACTCCAAGCCTCAAGTTTCAACCTTCGGCAACTTTAGAAATTAAAAAATTAGAAATGTTAAAAATGTAATTTAATTTATTTTAACACCTCATCATTTGCTTAGAACACGTCAGTGCCTCTTCAACTCTTCCATGGGAACATAATGTTGTAACTAGAAGCTCCATCTATTACCTTTTCTTTACCAAGTAGTTTCACAAACTCTCTCCCAAATCAATCGTATGATTATTAAAGAAAAACTTCATCAACATTACCACGCTACGTGTTGTTGGCAAGAACTCTCGTTCGTTCATCTTGATTTACAGTAAATTGTTATTGAATCATTAACAAAACTGAATCAACAAATAAATAACAAATTTGAATGTAAACAAAACTAATTCAATAACAAAACACACCCAAAACTTCATCAACAAAAATGAACCAATACCTTACATATAGAAACTTAGTAAATTGCTAAATTAAAATGTCCATACAATGTCAAAAAAGACCACACTAAATGTTACATGTAATCATATAATGGCAATCATGCCGATGTATAATGTAATACATGCGAATGCATAATGCTAAACAAATTAAATAAATAATGTCAACCTTGACATTGTATAATGTTATTCCTGGTAATGTATAATGAAATATATGTCAATATATAATGTTATATATCACAGATGTTAATGCATAATGTCAAAAATGACCTTTGATATACTCCGTGATTGTGGCATGACTTGTGCCTCCTTGTTTGGTAGATCTTGATCCTGAGTAGTGACTACGTCTTCATTATGCATGATGTCCATTTTTTAATTCCTTCTTCATCACAACATGTTTCCTTGAAACAATCTTTGATATAACACACACACACATATTTAAGAAAAGGAAGTTTTATTGAATGGGAAAAGGAAATTACAACGTGCCAAGATGTGTGTAGATTGAGGGCCTGTTCTTTGGGACTTGAACTCTTAACTTCCAGTTTTTTCCAGTTCCTTCCAGTTCTTTCCAGTTTCTTCCAGTTTCTTCCAGTTCCTTCCAGTTTCTTCCCGTTCTTCCAGTTTTTTCCAGTTTCTTCCAGTTTTTTCCAGTTTCTTCCAGTTGCTTCCAGTTTCTTCTAGTTTCTTCCAATTTCTTCCAGTTTCTTCTAGTTTCTTCCAATTTCTTCCAGTTTTTCTTGTTTTTTCCAGTTTCTTCTAATTTCTTCCAACTATATTTATTTTCTTTAAATTCTTTCTACTTTCTGACAAATCACTCTAAAAATATATATTATTATTATTATTATTATTATTATTATTATAATTTTTTAATTACAACTTTTATGTTGATAACTATAGTTTATAAATTATTTCATTTTGTCATCTCACTATTTTTATGATTCATATTCATTGTTTTTTTCTTCAACTTTTTAATATGAATAATACCATTTTTTTGTATATGAATCTACAAGAAAAAATAGGAAATTATTTAAAAAATTATGGTTAAATAGTTATATACACCCTCCGTCCCTAAATATTCACAACATTTGCTTTTTCAACAGTCGCGGGAACTTTTGTTTATTTCGATGTTTTCATTGATTACTCCCTCTGTCCCACTGTCTTTGTCCACTTACCTTTTGGCACACCATCCAATGCACTTCTTTAATCCATTTTATCTTGTAATTTGTATATTAAAAAATTATAAAAATTATATATTAATAATCTATATGGTAAGACGAATCAAACAAGATCACACATGACTATTTTTAGGCTTACACATTGAGAGAATTTGATGAGTCAAAGTGCTTAGATGAACAGTTCCAAAAGTCAAAAGTGGACAAAGACAGTGGGACGGAGGTAGTATTTGATAAAATAAAATATTCTTGACACCTCTTATTTCGAAGAACTTTTCATGTAGTTTGTTAATATGTAAATTTTATTTTTTATTTCTATACCAATATGTAAATAAAATGAATTGAAAAAATTTAATATTTTGCCTCGGGAATACAAATGTGGCAAATAATTTGGGACGGAGGGAGTAGAATATTTTTTAATCTAAACTTATATAAGGTAAACATCAATATTTTAATCTAAAATATAGTAGCTTCAATTAAATTTAACTACATTGTAGAATATTAAGTGCTAGTTCATCTCTAATTATTTTTTTAAACTATCTTTTTATGTATGAAAATAATATTCGTAATATTTTTTTTATTTTAAAGACAATCATTTAGATAACGTAATAACACCACCACTACCACCACCACCACCACTAACAACAACAACAACAAGAATAATAATAATAATAATAATAATAATAATAATAATAATAATAATAATAATAATTATTGTTATTATTATAGCAATAATAATAATTTATATCAACAAGAATCAGAATGAGAATAATTTAAAACCACACATAAAAATTTTTTAAAAACTTTTTTTAGATTTTACAATTTATTCTAGTTTTTTTAGTTTCTTTTAATTTTTTCCTATTTTTCCAGTTTTTTCCAGTTTCTTTCAGTTTCTTCCAGTTCCTTCAGTTTCTTCCAGTTTCTTCCAGTTTCTTCCAATTCTTCCAGTTCTTTCTAGTTTCTTCCAGTTCCTTCCAGTTGCTTCCAGTTTTTTCCAGTTTCTTCCAGTTTCCAACTCTTTTTTTCCAGTCCTAAAGAACAGGCCCTGAGTAGTGATTGTTTTATATATCTACTTTTTCCATCTATTTTATGCTATACATCCATGTAGAAAGATAGTTAAGGTTAATGGGGACGTTTTTGGTCACTAGTAGCAATTCACAAGATAGTTGATCAGTGAAATTTGGGAACCAAGTTGAACCTCACTAATCTTGACCCTTGCAATCGAAGTGCGGCTTGGTCTCGAATAAGCTAATCTGAGGATTGCTCTACCACTATCCGCCACATATTTAATTAATTACTCCTATTTAGAGGAGTTTAAGTTTGAACTCCTATCTTGAAGATATGATCCATGTTTTATTCCTATTTAGGGCGTTTTCTTATTATAAATCTATAATAGGCTCAGTACTGGAATCAAAAGAATTAAAGAGAAACAAAAATCCAAAACAAGAGAAAAAAATAGTAGAAGAAGAAAGTAATTTGGATGAGAGTTTGATAGTCTAGAGAGTCGGGCCTAAAATATTCACAAGAAAACCCCTCTTTGTGAGGCGCTGAGAAAAGCTTACTTCGCGTGTTACTGAGAAAAAGTTCTCTTTGTGCGACACTAAAAAACCCCTCTTCACGAGGCATTGAGAAAATGCACAACTCGCGAGTCATAGAGAAAAAGCCCTCTCTGCGAGGCACTGATAAAAAGGCCTCTTCGTGAGGCATAAGTCCCTCTAAGTATAAGTCCTCTCCTCAAGGAAACCAGAGAAGCTCTCCTCTCCCATGAGGCATTAAGTTCCAAACATAAGTCCTCGCCTCGAGTTATATAGAGAAGCCTTCTTGCATAATGATAAGTCAATTGTTTGTGTACTATTTATTTTTGTGATAGACTTATTAACTTGTATTTTAATGTGATTTAGATCTTAATTGAGTTTTATTCATCTAATATGTGGCTTTGGACTGATTTGTGGTAATTATTTGATATTGAAATCCAAATATAAAGAAAGGACTAAATTCCAAGTGAATTCAAATAATGGGGACAAAGTTGAATTTCCAAAAGTCTAACTTAAATGATCTGATGCCAGCGTCCTTCTTTCGCGTACGGAAATTCTTTCTTTCTCATTTAACCCGTTTTTTTGAAAATTAATAATCAAAGATCCGATTATATATATATATATATATAT
Source organism: Cuscuta campestris (assembly GCA_900332095.2). Classification (NCBI taxonomy): domain Eukaryota; kingdom Viridiplantae; phylum Streptophyta; class Magnoliopsida; order Solanales; family Convolvulaceae; genus Cuscuta; species Cuscuta campestris. The sequence goes on along the minus strand of OOIL02002033.1, from coordinate 168,812 downwards.
GCTCCTTTAATTATTCAATGTTTTTACTGTGTCATCAATTCTCTTTTTTATTTGTCCTTGAGTTTGTTGAATTTAATCTATGAATATACTACAATATAGTAAACGTCGTTGGAGAAAGAAGGGAAATGAAGGGTTATCAACAAAAAAGAAGAATTGTAAATAAGGAGTAGAAGATGAAGAGCTTTCAAACCTTAAGTTGGAGAAGTCTTCTTACAATGTCTACATTGCAATTGTCAAGGATTTTAAAAATGTATTGTTTCAATCTCTTTATATATTAAACTTTGTACAATAGCATAGGGCTTTGGATCGGAAAAGACACACTAATCAATGAGGCTATTTTGAAAAGTTGAAACAGATCCATTATAGCACGGTTTCCAAAATATTTTATAAATCCATGCCATTAATGCTTGGATTGTACAAAGTATCATTACTTTTGCTTTATGGAGCCACGTGCCACTTTATGCAGCAAAGGAAGAGTGATTGGACAACACATAAAGTTTATTAGACAACACACTAATTACCTTCTAGATAAGCTGTTTTATAGGCCCAAAACTTGTCCCATCAGCCCAATTTTGGCCCAGCCCAATTTAGCCCAATGAATTAGGCGAGAACACTATTCAAAAGGGCATTCTAGCATTGTATATAGTAAGATTATTTGATATTGAAATCCAAATATAAAGAAAGGACTAAATTCCAAGTGAATTCAAATAATGGGGTCAAAGTTGAATTTCCAAAAGTCCAACTTAAATGATCTGATGCCAGCGTTCTTCTTCCGCGTACGGAAATCAGCCACTGGCGACCCGACCCGGAGGGACCAGAGCAGCAGCAATCAGCGAGTCCGTCGGCCTCCCTCCACTGGCGAGGAGCTACCAGCATCCTCTCCGTGGGTGTCCTGCACTGCAGCGACGCCATCTACGCAGGCGAGACGAGGTACGACCCAACCCGGCATAGGTGGCGACGAGGCACCCCAATTCCGGCAATGATGTTGTCCGATTCCGGCATGCTGACCAGCGACAGTGAGTTCCACTAGGCTGGTCTCCCAATCTTCCTATTTACAACCCGCCCAAAATCTTTACGCGTGAATGGTATGAAAGTGCAAGACAACCGATAGGCCGAGAGCATTGCTCAAAAACTGCAAGGCATTTCTCAACCGCTCATTTTTTCTTTTACCCGATCTTCATCACATCCTTCGTAGTGTCTTCCTTTTACGTCTTCAGCTTTTATGCTCATAATTCCGCAACGATTGAAGCTGGTTCGTTGGTAGAAGCCCGTAGATATATACGCCATCATTTTACAGAGTACTTCGTAATAGGGTCCCTATTACGAAGAACGAGAAGAAGAAGGGGTCGGATTCACTGCTTCAAGAAGAGGTTAACACCATTTTCTAATTTCTATTTTAATTTCTTTATATTTATAGTAATGTTTTAAGTTTTTTTTATATATTTATGGACGCAGGCATCTATGGCGAAGAAAGTGGTAGGTCGGATGCTCATGGTTTCAAGCGATGACAATGCAAGGTAGATTTGTGCTTTTGACTATCTCCAACGTATCCTCTACAATTTCATGACTTCATTTGTAGGGTTAGGAAATAAATTTTCACCCCAACATTTGCACATAGTTCCATGCAATTTGCAGTGTGTTTTTTACTTTTTCGGCTTCATTGTAGTTGTATTGTATTGGTGTATACACCCAGGTCCGTCCCTTATCAGTGTGCAGATTTACACCGCCAAAGATGAGTCACCACCTATTCGATGAAATGTCCCCGTGAGTCCTGTGAATAGAACTCCAATTTCTGAAGCTGATATGGCACTCTTGAGGGTTTCTAATGCACCCCAAATGACCCTGCAACCCTTAAGTTCTAACCAAGCTAATTTAGTCCCCGTTTCGTTCAACTTATTTTTTCTGCCTTGTCTTATTCTTATTAAAATCAGATCAGATTAGATCAGACCAGATCAAATCTAATCAGATCAGATCCAATCTAATCAGATCAGCTCCAATCAGATCAGATCCAATCTAATCAGACCAGATCAGATCCAATCAAGAATTATTATTTTTGTTATTATTAATATTATATTAGAAATTATTATGATGATGATTATTATTATTATTATCATCATCACCATCATCATCATCATTATCGTTACTACTCCATACTTTTTAAAATCCATACTTTTGACTTGTTTCACTTGATACAATTCTTTCAAAAAATAAATTAAATTTCTCTTGAAAAAATATAAGAAGAAAGAAAATGAAACTTTTGTGCGATTATAATCTATGTAGAGAAAAATTCAAAAATAAAATGATATGAAGCACAATTTTTTTCTCAAAAAATTGAAAGAGAATAAACTTTAGAAACAAGTTAAATAGAAAACTTAGAAAGTAATATATTATTATACAAGATAGAGAAAAAATGTATTATTTCTTTGCTTAACATTGAAATTTTATAAGGATGAGATATTTTAATAAAAATACTATCTCTTCTCTATATTGATTATCAAAATTTAATTACTTTTTAATGTATATATGAATTAAATATTTATTCTAATGTATATATGAACTAATTATTAAAATATTAAATCAATATTCTTGTTTCATAAAAAAATAATCATAAAATAAAAAATATTATTACATTATAATATGAATGATTTTTCTAATATATGAATTAACTAATCTTATTTCATTAAAAAATAATCATAAAATAAAAAATATTGATTATATTATAATATGAATTATCATTACAATTTTCAAAAGTTATTATAAAGTCAAAGAAAATTATTGATTTGAATTTTAAATCATATTATAATTAATCGGATCATATCATATTCAATCATATCAGATCCAATCAGATCACATCAAATCAAATCAGATCCAATCAGATCAGATCAGATCAGATCCAATCAGATCAAATCCAATTAGATCAGATCAGAACTACAAAAAATCAGATCAGATCAGAAAAAGTAAGTTGAACGGAACGGAGACTTAGTCCCCTAAGATAGTAAGATCAGGCTTTAGTGAGAATTTTATCAATCTTTGAAATTTTTTAATCTTTTTGCTAGATTTTATCTTCACTCAATTGATCAAACCAATTATAACTAAGAGTCTTTTGTTTTTTCCTGGAATCTTATGAATTCTTTATCTTTTGTACAATTATTAACTTATGATTTCAGACCAATAGTTTGTAAAGATTCATTTCTTTTGTTATCAGTCTCTCATTCTTTGTTTGTTACATATTTCAAGTATGTTTGAAAAAACAATTTGACTTTAAATTTTACTTGGAAATCTAAATGAGTTATCTATTAATCTTATGTGCACTGTTTTGGCTGCTCTAGAACAACAAGAGAAACTCATAAAGGTGGAATCACATCTAAAGAAGTTGCTCCCAGACATAGAATGCCAAAATGAGAGGAAACTCTACAGTCTAGAATTTGAGGTGGCCCCTTTGCCTGTTTGTTTAACCATTCGTCTCTCATTTCTAGAGAAATTTGATTAAGTGATCCATCTTTGTCGTCATGATGAATTAGGTTGAGTCAATCGGGAAGATACTTTGTCAATATTCAAATAAAAAGAAGAAAGATGCCAAAGCGAAGAATCACCAAGAAGAATGACAGGTTTGGATCTTCCTTCGCTTTTCTCTGGCCACTAGCCTTATCCATGCCACCAGTTTCTAGAGTACTTCCAAATGATAACAACTTAGACAACTCTTTCATGGTCTGCCCGATTACTCCCTAAGATGACTAATTACACATCATGTTGATACTTTATATACTCTTATTTTATAATAATATGTATATTCTCGTGGTGTATTATTAGGTTTTTGTAGTTTAGATTCTTACCGTTTAAACCTTATAATACAAGTAAAGAAGCCTACATATTAGAACAGAATTATGAGGTTAATATGAAACAAAATTTGATTTTTTTGTAATTTTATTTTCACTTTGTTTATTTAATGTTTGAAGTTGTCAATGGTTTGAGGTCTCATCCATGTTTTAGGTGATGTGCGTAAGTAAATTATGTTTATGAATTAATCTTCATTTAAATTCTCTTTAAATGAATCAGGTTCGGTTCCCTAATGGTTTGCCCCCACGGCCATCCCAAAGTGAGTATGCTATCTTATTCCATCTATTTCCTTTTACATGTGCTTCCTAGGGTGGGTTTTGAGGTATATATATTTTTTTAAACAACCATTTTTGTCTAAATGCATTATCTATTAATCTTATGTGCATTGCTTTGGGTGCTATAAAACAGAAAGAACAACTTTGAAAAGTGAAACCTCAACTGAATAAGCTCCTCCCAGGCATAGAATGCCATATTGCAAGAGAAGTCTAGAATTCGAGGTGGCCTCTTTGGCTGTTTATTTAATCATTTGTTTCTCATGAACTGAGATTTTTTTAATTCCAATTTTTCATCTCCTTCATAAACAGAGAATACAATTTTCTCTTTTATACGGGTTGGTGTTGTGAGTTTGGAGCTTCTTTAGACCTTTAGAATCATCCCGAATGTGGAATTTCAATAACACTCTAAATTGTTGAGTCTAACAGTCATGCCTCAAGCCTCGCCATTGATGGCTGCCTACTTTAGAGAGCTGCTAAAGAAGTTGTAATGATCTTTTGATGGCTGCCAGTATTTTGTTTAATGCATGCTATGGAGGAACAACTGCTTTGTAAAAGTGTGTGGATTATGTGCATTGGGTTGAAAGCAGCTAATGGGATGGAGGCTATGGTATGGCTGTATGCACTAGTCATAACCTAACAAAAAGAACGAATTTTGCATATGAACTGAACCATCGACTGAATAACTGATGCTACGATATCCAGAAACTTGAACATTTCGTGTACTCACTCTGGAGGCTTTCCATTCGTGTTCGTTGGAACCAAACTCAAGAAAAATTGAATTATGAATTCAACAAACTTGTCACATGTCTTGAATGAAACATAAATACAGAACTCCTACGATAATACCTTGAATGATAAACTAGGAGAATTTCGGTGGGAATGGCGTGGCCATCCATCGAACCATGGTCAGAAAGCGAATGTGAAACCAATTTGTGAATCCTTGTACCTTAGAAGAATTTCGAGGACGAAATTCCTTCAAGGGGGGAGAAATGTAACGCCCTGAAAACCGGTCTAGTAGTTAATCAACAATGAAGTAAATAAGAATTATTTATTTATGATAATCTATTCTTTTAAAGAATTACACCGTAAAAGATATTTTAGAGATTCTAATCTTCTCAATATAATGTGACAAATCTGATTGTATTTATAAAGATTTAAATTAAAAGGTTGACCAGTATTAATTAATCGAGAGAACTAAGACGGACCAGGTGAAACATATAAATATTGGTCAATTGATAATAAAAGTTATATCATTAGGTGTTGATCGACGAATCCAATGCAACGGCGTGAACAGATCTTAATTTTGAGCAAGTTAGCCTGAAAAGCAGATTTTACTTAGGCAAGTTATTTTAAATATAAATACCACCTTTTATCCGGTTTCTTCTCTTTCTTTGACTCAACGCCGCCACCAGGACCAGCGACCCTCCAAATCGGCGAAGCAACGACGCGCAAATCCAACGGCGAATTCTGAACGGCGACATCGTGACCCAGCGCAGAGCCGACGGTAGGTGGACCCAAAGACGAGTGACTTCACCCTTCTCTGCTCTGGCGACGACTCGATCAGGCACAGAGGCACTGACTCCGATCCCCTCCTCCGGTCAGGATGCAGCGGCGACCAGCACGCAGGGTGGCGATTGACGACGGGCAGTGGCGGAGCTAGGAGGTCACAATTGGGGGGGCACACCTCGGGGGTCCGGGGGTAGCGCCCCTGGTTTTTTTTAAAACAATATAAAATGATTTAAAAAATTTATTTCAAAGAATCAAATTATTCACAAAAAATGTAACAATAAATGTTATTATTATGAATTATACAAAATGTTAGTTCTTTTTCAAAATAACAATTTGGTTAATTAATTATTTATTACTAAGTAACAAATTTGTCCGAAATTATATGGAGTAATTCTTATAATAAAATAACAACAACAATAATAACCCAATTAGATTATAGGTGTATTTACGTAGACCTTTATTAATAAAATAAAAATATTATTAATTGAACACAAAACAAAGTAATTGAATATTTAATAGACTTAATTATCTCTCAAAAAACACATGAATAAATATTTACTCCGCAATGAATAAAGCAAAAAATATGGAGTACAAAGCATTTAAGAAACGGGTGAAAATGAGATTAGGATTGGAGAAAATGCTAAAAAGGAGCGGCCCATTTGTTTTAAAACCCTATTTACGTGCCTAGAGCCTGAAATTTATTTTTTCACAAAACGCCGCCGTTTAGTTTAGTTAAAACACGATTCAATAAATCCTCTGTAGAACCATTTTGCAGCGAGAAAAAGAGCAGAGATGGGAACTAGGTCTAGGGGAAGTTCAAGCGCGCATCGGAGGGGCACCACGGCGCCGGTGACTAACATACGCCTGTAGATGACTCTTCACCGGACCTCCGTCGGGGGGGCACATGCCCCGGCAGGCCCCCCTCTCCTCCGCCCCTAACGACGGGGGTTGTCTTCCAGCGACGACGAACCAGCAGACTCCTTCCGGCAATGGTAACGACTGGAATTCCGGCGGTTGAGCAGCGGTGGCAGATGGCGCGACTAATGACTCCAGCGAACGACCCCAGCAACTCCGGCGACCTCCCTCCGTGTTCCGGCCAATTCGGGCAGCGATGGTAGTCTGGGTAGCCGTATCAGTTCGGGCAATGGGACGAATCTGCCCTGATGACGGAATTCGAACGACGTTCTTTCAAATTGATTCGACAAATCAAGGTGAGTACGTGGACAAATAACACTAGAATATGCATACATGTTTGAAATTCCCGTTCATAATTGTTATCTTGATTTGATCTATGTGAAATACTTTGTTGAATTGCTTGATTGTGGCTCCGAAGACCATATTGATCAAAAAGGGTAGAACACATGATTTAGGCGTTGATTGATTATTGAAAATATGTTTGATGAATTGTTATGTTCTGTTTGGATTCATTGACGGATGCATTTAGCCATATTTGGAATTGAATTAAGAACATACCCATGGGGAATTTTCAATGTTTAAATGTTGGTATGATGCTAAAAAACAAAATAGGTATGAAGCTGAAATCTGTTGCATCAGACGGTAGGCGGTACTGCCGGGACGGTACCATGTTACCATCACACTCTGTTTATTCTTTCGCCTCTACCGGTAGCTGCGGCCGTACGGTACCTAGGTACCGGACGAGCAGTAGGCCCTACTGCCCGGTCGGTAGACGGCTACCGTGGTAGTCCTACCAGAAGGGTTCAGTTAGTTCGGACGGTACTCCAGTATCGTAGGACCAGTACCCAGGTACTGTAAGGGCGGTTCCCCATACCGCTAGGGGTACCGTAAGGTACCTGAACTGGGTCTGTCGATATGTGTTTTCGTCAAGGATTGATTCCGAGACCTTATGTGTTGTATTTGAGATTGTGATTGTTCTGTGTTGATCCAACACTTATGTGAACTGATATTATTATTATGGTGATCCAACCTCGAATCCAATGATAAGAGCGGGCTAATCCAACACGCAAATCACAGGTTACATGGGTGTTGATCCAACCCCATGAGCCAAGGTAAGTCTACCTAGAGGAAATCTAGAGCTGACTCAAGTACTAGTATTAGGAAAGTAAGACTAAACCAGGTGGATGCCTACTGGGCTCCAATGGTTAATTAAACCGAGTAAAAACGTACGTACGGGTATCCTTGAACTGGCAGTGGTCCATCTTGTGGGGATTCCACCCACCCAATGTAGAACACCTTTGTTAGTTGAGCATGGCCCGCAGATCCAGTGGGAACCATCATGACTCCCAAGTAAAGTAGTAAGACTGTAGTCCAATATAGTTAATAGGGACTTGTTCTTGGTGATCCACCAACCGTGAGAACTCCCTCGTTAGTTGATTATGACCCGTTGATCGAGTGGGAACAATCATGACTCCAATAAAAGTAGACAGTCCTAAATCTAGTGTTGAGTACAAGTACAGATAAATGGTGATCCACCACTACAAGATACGCTCTGTTTTGGCGAGAATAGAAAAAGGGCAGGGCAGGTAAATTATATGATGAACTGTTTATGTGAACTGCATGATATTAAATCTATGTGCACGATATCATGTTATGATTGTGAATTAGTGGATTCGCCTATGTGTATGTTCGAACTATTAGATATTTCTCACTAAGCTTCGTTGCTGAGCGTGTAGCCTCTTTTTCCCCTTATTACACGTAGGTAATAATGGATGAGCCGACTTTGGAATACACCCTAGAGGGCAGCATGATGGAGGAGATGTATGGATGCAGGAATTTAATGTTTGAATAAATTATGAAGCTTCCACACTGTTTGTATAAACTCTGATATGTATTTAAATTGTTTTAAATTGTTTGAGGTTTTAAATAAAATGTTTTAATTCTTTTGAAAACATTGTATGTGGATACCAACCTTGTAGCAACCCGGTTCGCTAACCTATTTATTCGGGTTACGCGGGTTGGGGTGTTACAATATCACCCACCCGGTAGCAATGTTCGAAAAGGCGAAACGGAAACGCGCCTCAAGGCACGCCTCGTAACTTTTTCCGGAAAAAACGCCTCAAGGCTAATCCCGTTTTCACGCTATAGGTTTTTTTACGCTATTCTGTGAAAGGCGTACGCCATGGGGCGTACGCGCCGGTGCGCGCAATAAGGCTTACGCAATTCCAGTATTAGAAATTGGAAATTAAACAATTTAAATTTTGGGTATTGAAGGTTTAAGTTGTCAATTACTCCAATTAATTACCCAAAATTAGCGTCGATTACCCTAATCTTTGTCGATTACCTTTTGGCGAGCTACGAACCGTCTCCAGCCGTCCAGCGTCGCCGTCTGCAGTCTTCTTCTCTGGCGAAAAGGTATGCAGTCTTCTTCGCCGTCTGCAGTCTGCGTTTCTTTACTCTTTCCTGCGTTTTATGTTTTGGGTAATTGTTCATTTGTTCTGCGTTTTATCTCTGCGTTTTATGTGATTACTGATTTTGCGTTTTATCTCTGCTTTTTTCCAGTCTTCTTTCCACCTGTTAATATCCTCTTTTTTTTCTTCTTTTTTTGATTACTGATGTGCTAATTGTTCTATTTTTTTTGTTTTTAAGATGAATTATTGCATAGTATCGTATTGTTTATTTTGTTGTTTCAGAAATTAGAATATTGCTTAGATGTGGACCCAGCATGGAAGTATGGTGTTGACTCAACACCCACAATCGAAGGAAAAAAAACTACAAATATGTAAACTGCAATTTTTGTAAAAAACATGTCAAAGGCGGGATTAGTCGATTTAAGCATCATCTTGCTGGTACAAGGAAAAATTCTACACCTTGTGAAAAGGTTCCTGATGAAGTTAAACAAGAAATGTTATCTACTTTGAATTTGGCCACACAAACAAAACAGGTGAACATGAGAAATCGAGAGGAGCTCATTGATAGTGGTGCATACTACCAAAATGCAGAGTCAATTGTTGGTTCATCAAGCGGTGGTAGCAACTCCAATAGGGGAGAGCGCGGTCCAATGGATAGATTTGTTGTGGATGTTAATGTTGACACTCCTGATACTATTCCAGAAAAACCAATGAGCGAAAGAGAAGCTAGAGATAGAGTTTTCCTAGATGTGGGAAGATTTTATATTGAGAATGGTATTCCATTTCATGTTGCAAATTCTCCTTCGTTCATAAACATTTTAAGCTCATCACTTCGAGCAAAATTATGTTTGATTCCATGTTAGACTTTGTTATGTTTGCGATGTATTGCTTTGACAATATACTCTTTTCATGTTTTTGGATTATTTATGTTATACATTATGTTCTATCTTTGGTTTTATATTATTTTGTGAATGTTTTTCAATTTAAAATTGAGGCTTATGCCTCAAAACGCCTCAAGGCTTACGCCTTACGCCATGAAATGAAAACGCCTCAAAACCGCAATACGCCTTTTCGAACATTTGCCGGTAGTTCACTATTCGGTTGGTACGTGATCCGTAAGACTCATAGGATGTATCATCGGGTCTTGTGTTCTGCCTTAAACTATTTATAGTTTAAGAGCCCGGTTACAAATATTGCTTTAGACTAAGAATAGTATAAGAGCTTTGTAATCAAAATGATTTGACTTTAGATTAAGAATAATTTAAGAGCACTGTTAAAATACTGAATATGGAATATTCCATATATCATGAAATGACTCGAATTAACATATTGTGAAAATCATGAATGATGAATGCTTGGATTAAATATTATGTGCATGATATCAAATGATTTGATTATGAATTGAGATTCAAAATATGGATGTTTGATGCATTAGATATCCTTACTCAGCTTTACCGTTGAGCGTGTAGTATGTTTTATTTGCTACACACAGGTAAACAAATGAATGAAGTGATGGTCGGGATGGATGTGTGAATTTGAATTATTGTTCTAAATGACATAAATTCATTGTGTTTGTAATTGTGATTTATTAAGCTTCCGCAACTTTAAAAAAACTCCGTTATTATTCTGAATAGTTTATTATGAAATAAATTTTGAAAATGATTGAAATGTTTTGAAAGTTTACGAATACCAAGTTTATACTTTAGTCCAAAAGGGGCTGCAAACCTGAACGAATTAGGGTGTTACACAATGGGTCTTAAACGCCAGACCTATAAAGAAGCTCATAAGGCGGCGAGAAAAGATGTCGAACGAGCCTATGGGATGTTGAAGGGAAAATGAAACATTCTAGATCGTTCGTCCAAGTGTTATTCTCAAACGAAAATGAGGAATATCATGTACGTGTGTATTATTCTTCATAATATGATCATAGAGAACAACATGTTTACAAGTTGTCATTACAACTTGAACTAAGAGGTGCCTAAGTACACAGAAATCGACAACGAAAAGAAATGAAAAAACCGCTAAGAAATTCGAAGTGAGAGATTCACAATGCATTAACAGCGGATTAGATTAAACATATTTTTAGTCGCTAAAATAACCAGTAATTTCTTTGAAATGTAATAAAATTTTTAATTTTTTATTTATGTCGTTATTATTCAAATTTTATTTTATTAATGCAAATTTTATATTTAATGAATTATTGTCATTTAAATTCAATTAATTAATGAATTTTGATTAATTTAGTTTTACAAGATGCGTATTCAAAATATAAAAAATAATAGTTTAAAACCGCGGAACTTCAAACTCATTTCTAATAAATTTAAGAGGGGATTAAAGCTAATGTGATAGTATTTTAGAGCAATGACAATGGGGTGCCATTTTAGCTGGCACGCTGCCACATAGCATCTGCCTTACGTTCTTCCAAGGTAAGTGAGGCAGCCTCAAGACTGCCACGCTCTATTTTTAATTTTTTAAATTAGGTTAAAAATTTAAAAAATGATTGTGCAGTTTCTAATTGGTTGAATTGTGCCACATTTCTTTATTTGACAATGCTCTTAGTGCTGTTAGGTTGAGCTCAAACACTAGGTGATCTGGATCCCCCTGTTTCAGTGTTAAAGGCTCTCTGTTGCACATAATATCGCAACCCAGGATTCCCCCGGTATGTTTCATCACCACTCTTCTTCATCTCTCCCTCCTTCTATTCTTTGCTTTCCTCTTCCAAATCATCGGCTATTACTTTTTTTTTCGAGTTTCAATTGCTATAAACGAAATCAAACTTTTCCCATGTACCGAAAAATACAAACGGCCAAACAGTTGAGTTTAATGAGCTATATGCGATTCTGGTATTTTAATGTTCGCCTGTTTTTTGAGCTTATATAGTAGTACTCCTTCGAATTATACATACAGGTGTTCTTGCTGCCAGTGCACACACGATGCCTCGGTATGTCTTTTATATAGGGTTGCTCTTGGTTATGATGATTTCATATACTCCAGATCTTAAATTCGTGCATTTAGAATTCCAATTCTTTGTTTGGAAATCATAGAATTAAGGATTCTACAATTGAAATTCCAAATCCGTTAGAATTCCTATGATAATCACTTGGGTTTTGAAGTCAGGTTGATTTCTGGACTTCTGACCTTGTTAAAACATGATATGAATTTGACCCAGTTCCAAATTTGAATTCTACAACTTGTCAAACAAGGGAATTGGACCTATTCCAGATTTACAAATGAAATGCCCTTATACAAACACACTAACAGAAAGGCTTAGAGATCATCCATTTCTCTAATTTTACCTATTATGTTTTCTTCAGGTATTATTGCGATTACTGTGACACTTACTTGACACATGATTCTGTAAGTCACCTTATCCAACTCTTTATTATCATCATTATTATTATTATTATTATTATTATTATTATTATTAGTGTTGTTGTTATTATTCTTATTGTCGTTGTTGTTGTTTTTATTATTATTATTATTATTATTATTATAAAACTTCTTGTTACATCCATCAACTGTTTGCGTTGTTATTGTGAACCTTTTACTACAGCCATCTGTTAGAAAGCAGCATAATTCAGGATATAAACACAAGGTATCATGCCTATAGCTTTTTAAACATCATATACAAAATTTTTCTGATTTCTTGTAATTTATGAGTCTTGTGTTCAGGCCAATGTGAGGACTTATTATCAACAATATGAGGCACAACTTAACCAGAGTCTGATTGACCAGAGGGTCAAGGAGCACCTTGTTGCATTTAGGGCACCTGCCCCTCCTTATGCACCAATGAGACCTGGTCTTCCTATGTTTCCTACCCCAGCACAAATTCCTATTGCAGGAAATCCTCAACTATCAACTGGTAACCCCTTAATCCAAGGAATCCGGCCGCCAGTTTTACCACGGCCACTGTCTGGTGTACCAGGTATAACTGTAAAATTGGCATTTTTGCATGTATATAAGCTCTAAATATTTCTCGTGAGTCGTGACTAATTGCTTTCCATCCACTTCTTTAAACTTCTTTATTACTCCATTCATCCCTAAATAAATCTCAAATGTTTCCTACAACCCTTTTTTGAAATTATCACCGTGTTTTTGTAACTTGTGATTCCTCATTTTTACTTTTGTGAAGAATATGAGATGTTATACTCTTGCATGTCACTCCTGTTGTTCACTCGTGCTTTAACTCATTAAATTTTTTGAAGTTCATGTTTCTACTTTCCACTATCAACTTTCGAGTTTTAGTTATTTATAAAGCTTAGATCATTTTGCACTTCTTTAAAACTAAGGAAATCAACGAGTTCTTTATCCTAAAAGATTTTGAAGTGAAGTTCACGGTTCTATTTATGAGTACAAATTTTAGTTTTGTGTGGGTGTGTTTTGTTATTGAATTAGTTTTGTTTACATTCAAATTTGTTATTTATTTGTTGATTCAGTTTTGTTAATGATTCAATAACAATTTACTGTAAATCAAGATGATCGAACGAGAGTTCTTGCCAACAACACGTAGCGTGGTAATGTTGATGAAGTTTTTCTTTAATAATCATACGATTGATTTGGGAGAGAGTTTGTGAAACTACTTGGTAAAGAAAAGGTAATAGATGGAGCTTCTAGTTACAACATTATGTTCCCATGGAAGAGTTGAAGAGGCACTGACGTGTTCTAAGCAAATGATGAGGTGTTAAAATAAATTAAATTACATTTTTAACATTTCTAATTTTTTAATTTCTAAAGTTGCCGAAGGTTGAAACTTGAGGCTTGGAGTGTATCATTATTCTATTTATGAGTATCATTATTCAAATATTTAAACAATGAAAGTATAAAAGTATATGGAAATCTAGAAACCAATTGTTTTAATAATCCAAAGGTTTATCATTCCTATTGATATAGAGCTATTAGTTCTCTAAATAAGCATTGAAACGATTTTTAGAAATTATCATGCTGGAAGTTTATGTTATGACTTGTGAGTTCAAAGTGGATAACATTAGTTTTGTGATTTAACAAACACACTGATTCATCCAACACAAAGGTAAACAGTTAACATAGGAATTTTCAGTATATACTGAGCTAACTTGAGACTTGTTTTGGTCTCTCTCACTCTCACACCCCCTTAGTTTTATTTTATTCGTTTTGAGCCGAAGGTCTATCAGAAACAATCTTTCCATCTCCTATGGGTGGAGGTAAGGTTTGCACATACATTTTACCCTCCCCGAACCCTTGTGGAATAACACTTGCATGTTGCTTTTGTTGCTGGTTTTGTTGTTGTAGTACTTTTGCAAATAGGTTTGATAGAAAAGTGATTTTTTTTTCATCCAAAAGACTGCCCTCAAATTAATTGCACGCAATGGACCACTTCATCGTTTTGCTTTTCGAAAATAACAGTTTACCCCTGAAGTATGGAAGTCTGTGCACTAAGCTCCTTAACCTTTGCTATATCAAATGGAAAAATACAGTTTGGAACACTAAACTTCTTTTCCATGGTCCAGTGCTCGAGTATAAAGGTCTCCTTCACGTTTGAAAGCTTGACTCACAAGAAGCAGTGAAGGTCTGCCAACTCTCCGGGATTCCTAATTTCTACGAGAAAAAAAAAACAAGAACAAAACATTCAATTTGGGTGTGAGTCGTCGGATCCGAGCCTAGATCTGATTTCGGCACTTCCCATTCGTCCCATTTCTCTATCCCCCGATGTTAATGCCAAATCCTCTCCAGATATTGCGGTTCTGATTCAGTTTCCGCCGTCCCCGACCCGTAGACGTTTTTGGGTCATCAAATGTCACTCTGCCGTGCAACCTAGTCGCATGAAGTAGCAGCTTTGATTCTCAAATTTTTTAATATATCCTTAGTTTTTAACTTTCTTTTTTACATGTTTTCTTGTTGATGCCACTTTTAATTCAACCCCTTCATCCTGAATTAATCATCTCACTTAACTATTTACGGTCATTTTTTCTTTCTTTACCAAATTTTCGTTAAAGGTTTGTTAACCTAACATAGTCATCAAGTTTATAAATATATACTTCCTACGTGCCACGAAACTTTCTAGTTTTGACTTTGGGAAGGAAGCTGTAGAAATTTGACAAAGGGAAAAGGACGATAATCGAAACAAGTAGGGTTTAAAAAATGTCGGAATATGGAGGGCATAGAAAGGAGTTAGGGTATGTTAGGTTAGCTTTAGAAAAAGCAGAGGCATTTATGTCCATTTAGGGATTTTAGGCGAAATTGAAAAGTTTTTTGGGACAAGTAAGAAGAAAGAGATTTTGGGATGGAGGGAATTTTATTTTAAATTTTCAAATATTATTTACATAAATGGAATTAAAGATGAATTCATTCAAGATTGACTATCTACTACTTTACTATAAAAAGAAGTGCAAACAGTTTAAAGAGTCATTATGCTTTATTTCATCATACTCCAAAGCCAAAAAAAGTAGTGAATCTTTGGCTACACCCGAGATGATGGAAATAACTACAATATATAATGTGCTCCCTCCTTTCACAAATTTACTTCCCAGTTTGACCAGGCATGCAAATATATGTAATGTAAAAGTTACATTGACTTTTCTAAAATACCCTCCCTCATCCTCTACCCATACATTGCTCCACCCTCCCCTCAATTGCCACTACAACACTGACCCATACATTGCTCCACCCTCCCCTCATCTCCGATCTCGTCACCGTTCTCATCTCCACAGCTAGTAGGGTTTGACCCATTCAGATCTGTTGTTCTCATCTCAAACATTTCTGGTGTTGCTGCTCAAATCTTAGTCAGATCTATTTGAAGCTCGTGATTTTCGTAGTTCTTGGTGGACTCGATGTGATTTCCGTAAGAAGCAAATTGGCCTCTGTTTTTGGAATCAAGTTGTCACGGCCATCGACAAACATATCTACTTGAAGCTCATTCCATCTGGTCATGCCCCCACCGTTCCCGCTCTAAGGTTGACCTCGCCACCATCAGTCATCGGTGAGCATCTCCATGCCAGATCTGGACCAGAGTCCTTAGATCCGATGGAGCTCTAACGGAGGTGAGACCGAAGAAATGAGAAAGAGCTATGAAACGACTAAGAGGCTGAAACGAAGAAGATGATTTTGAGTTGTTGGGGATGATGGGTTGAAACGAAGAAGAATATGAGAAATGATGAAATGTTGGGTGGCAGTGAAATGTAATGGTGTTTGGGGAAGGAGATGATTCATTTTACAAGAATAACCTTGCCAAAAAAGAAAAAGGGAAGAAAATTTTTAAAAGAATGAAAAAAGTAAGTGAGAAGAAAGTTTTGGGACGGAGGGAGTAATTTATTTATATTAGTGTTACTAATGTACAATACACACACACACACATACATATGTGTGTGTGTGTGTGTATGTATGTATATATCTTTGTGTGTGTGTGTGTGTATTCCGATTGACTGTTCTGTGACTTTTCTAGGGTATGTATCCGGCCCGCCTTTTGTTGCAGCACCTGTTGCCCCCATGCCGGGTCAGGTGAGTAGTTTTTTAAGGCCTCCCTCTATGAGTTCTCCAACTTCACTTCCAGCAACAGGTGCACCTATTGGTGACCATCCAGTGTATGCACCTCCTCCTCCTCCCATGCATCAAGGAGGTATATCTCTTCCAACCAGTGCAGCCGGTGATAGTCCCAGCAACTCTCAGGCACCTCTCAATTCCAATCATCAGTCTGGTTGAGACATAAGTTTGCTTCCCCATGATATGATGGGATGACTGAGGAATGCCTTTGGGAACCCAGAAGAGGGAACGTACAATTCCCCCCCCCCCCATAGGATTTTGACGGGCAAATGTGATTGCGCTATTAATGTACCCGGAGTATTTCTTAAAGTATATACCTCACATTTTTAGCGGCAAGCAAACCTTCCCAACAAAGGGTTAGTTTTCGCTCCAAGTGTCGTGTCTCTTGAGGAGGTTGACGAAGAGAATTAGCTAATTTCTCTAGCTAGGCAAAGGTTAGCACATGTTTATGAAAGTCTTCTTTATACGGTTAAAGAGAAATAATAGCTAAAAATAATTTTATTTTATATAGTATAAGCAAGATCTGGACCTACAATCAGAACATTATATGAGTTAACCATATCACATATAATTAATAGTTCGAACGATAGTATTTCTACCATTACTTACCTATTTCTAGAATTCGTAATGAACCCATTTGGCTTAAATACGAAAACCTTTAATTTCATAGTTGTTATATTTTCCAATATATGAGGATAACCATTCCAACATTAACTAAACATTCAAATTTCAAAGCATATGGCCTAAAGCCCTTTAAATACCAACGAGATTTATTATGGCCCTGTTTGGTAAATGGCATTTTGCTCAGCATTTGGCTTTTTTGACCACAAATGGCGGATTGAAATGGTCAAACCGCCAAATTAATTGTTTGGATGATAGCATTTGGAATTGGCATTTGGAACCCAACTGCCAAAAATTGAAACGCCATCCCTAGGAGCGTTTCATTCGGCAGATCAGCAATTTTCCGTCTCTTACCCTTCTTTTTTTTCGGTTTTCAAGCCATCTGCGATAGAAACGATAGAAGTTCTCTGCAATTTTCTTCACGGCTCTCTGCGATTTTCTTCACGGTACAGAACCGGAAGTTTGCCTCTCTTTCTCTCTACGATTTCCCTCAAGGCACCAGGTATGTATATTTTCATAATTTTTTACATCTAAATATTTGAATTTTTTACATCTTCAAGGCCATCTGCGATTTGGGTTTTTTTGTTGCGATTTTTTTTTGCTGCTGCGATTTTGCTTCTATATGATGTGAGACTGTTTTTTTGCTGTGAATCTGCTTCTCTTTGTTGCGTTTTTGTTTTTGTGGTGGAATGCTCTTGAATTTGCTGCCTTTTTTTGCTTCTCTTTGAAATTTTTGCTTCTGTTTCTGTAGTAGTACAAAAAAAAATTGCTGTGTTTTCTGTTTCTGTAATAGTAAAAAAAAATGTGGTGTTGCTTCTCTTTGAAATTTTTGCTTCTGTTTTTGTGGTTAATTTTTTTTGCTTCCGTTTCTGTAGTAGTACAAAAAACTAACAACTACTTGTTCTACTTTTTGTTGTCTAGTTTTAGTTTTCAAATAAATCACAAAACAAATAACCTAGATCAAAACTGATTTGAAATTGTATATGAATCAAACAAATGAAGTTATATGTATCAATCAATATACTTGTAAAATTAACTAAACTTTTAACTTTAAATTTTATTTANGTTTCTGTAGTAGTACAAAAAACTAACAACTACTTGTTCTACTTTTTGTTGTCTAGTTTTAGTTTTCAAATAAATCACAAAACAAATAACCTAGATCAAAACTGATTTGAAATTGTATATGAATCAAACAAATGAAGTTATATGTATCAATCAATATACTTGTAAAATTAACTAAACTTTTAACTTTAAATTTTATTTATTGTTAGATTATGGCTCCTTGTCATAACAAAAACATCCAAGGATCTCAAAGTGAGAATGAAAACACCAATGACAACAAAGGTGGAAGGATTATTTGGTCAAAAGAATCGGTTTACATCCTTTGTGATCTTTGTATTAAACACGTTGAAAAGAGTAAGGGGAAAAATGGTGGTGTTACTTCTCAAAGGTTAAATTGGAAGAAGATTGAATGTGATTTCCAAAAAGAAGCTAAGCTATCTTGGGATAAACCGAAGTTGAAATCTAAGATTGATTGATTGAGAGCAAGGTGGGTTGTTTGGAAAGAACTTAAGAGAAGAGCTACAGGATTGGGATGGGATCATATAAAAGGGACTATTGATGCTTCTGCTGAATGGTGGGCTCTAAAAATCCAGGTTCGATTTGTTTTTAAGCTACCATATATACATTATCAGTTTTGTAAAAAAATGTATTATCTTTTAGGAGTTACATCAATTATTTTTTTTATTGTTTTGACTTTTAGGAAAACCCTAAGTTTGAACAATTTCAAGATGAAGGGATTGAACCTGACCTTGAAGTGAAATTGGAGCAGATTTTTTCATGTTCGGCACAAGGAAATAATAAGTTCACTCCAGGAAGTCACATTCAAGAGGATGAAAATGCCGAAAGTAGAGTTGGTGCAGGTGTTCATAATAATCTTGGTAGTGAGGGTGATGATATTTATATGCCTATGCCACCTCGTGGGATTTATGATGGTGACACTTTTTATGAGAATGAGACTAATGATGGTAGAGTGAATGCTACAAGTGATTCATGGGAAGAGTTATGGAGTGAGTCTCTACCTCATAATCCACCCGTTGGGCAAGATGAGCGAAGAAAAAGGACTTTTGAGGGTGAATCTTCACAGCCTAATAAAAATGCCCGAACAAGCAATGTGAAAAAGGGAAAGAATGAAAACATTCAAGAAATGTTAGGTGGGATAATGGATGCAATTTCAAAGCGAAATGAATCACTCAATGAAGTCACTACTTTGATGAAGGATATGATAAAAACAACTTCAAATGCTCACATTTCAAAGTTTGATATCGGAGAAACAATGGCAAAGTTATGTTGTTTGCCCAATTTGTCACACACATCTCCTGAGTTCTTATTTGCTTGCTCCATGATTGAAGATCCACAACGAAGAACAATTTTCTTTTCGTTACCCGATGACACTAGCCGGGTTGAGTACATTAAGTTTATGTACAAGAACTCGGGAATGAGTCTAAATTGAAGTTATGTTATGTTTTGTATTGCATTACATTTATTTGAAATTCTGTTATGAGTCGTACGATATGAACTTTTATCTTGTTTTATGGAACTAAAATTCTTTAAATACATGCTTTGAAGTTTGTCATGTTATTTCTTTTTTTATTGGTAATATTACTATTCTTAAACTTAGTTATTATACATAGAGTACAATGTAAATTATGTTGTTTACTTAATGAGTACCTTTTTGTGTGTAGGTATGGACACTACAAAAATGAAAACCACACTTCTCTTATTGTTAGCATATTTAAAAGAGGAGGATGAATTCAGTGATATGATCTCTTGTGTAGCGGGTTACATGACTTGGGTTTGTGCGGATCATATACCTAGAGAGCGATGTATGACTTCATATTTAACAGGTGAACGATGGGTAAATGAGTTATTGAGTGGTCATGAAAAACGATGTTTTAATGCATTGAGAATGGACCAACTTACATTTCGTGAGTTATGTCAACAGTTAGAGGTGAAATATGGCTTAAAATCATCAAATAGGATATCCGTTTTAGAGAAAGTTGCTTTGTTTGTATTTGTATTGAGTATGGGTGCGTCTAATAGAGATACACAAGAGCGTTTTCAACATTCTGGAGAAACCGTGAGCAGAATTTTCAAAGAAGTTTTGAAAGCAATGGACGGATTTTCAAGAGATATAATTCAACCTAAAGACCCTGAGTTCAAGAGCATTCCACCACAAATTGCCAATGATGATAGATATATGCCACATTTCAAGGTATAACCACATTATATTATAGATGCAACTATTTAAACTACTAACAATATCAATTTTATGTATTCAATAGGATTGTATAGGAGCTATTGATGGTACTCACATCGCAATAACTATTCCTGAAGACGAGCAATTACGTTATAGAGGAAGGAAGGGAATACCAACTACGAATGTATTAGCAGTGTGTGACTTTGATATGTTATTCACATACGTTTTAAGCGGTTGGGAGGGATTGGCACACGACTCCCGAATTTTCCTTGACACTATCAACAATGCAAGTCTCAATTTTCCACATCCACCTCAAGGTAATAATTATAAATTTTTTATAATGTTATATTCAAAAATTAAATCAACACTTTTTAATTGTATGCAATTTTAGGTAAGTATTATTTGGTGGATAAAGGATTCCCAGAAAGAGTTGGATATTTAACTCCATACCCAAAAGTAAGGTACCATCAATCTGAGTTTCGTGGTGCAAATCCAAGAGGTAGTCAAGAAGTTTTTAATAAAGCGCATTCATCACTAAGAAGTTGCATTGAGAGAGCTTTTGGTGTTCTTAAAGCTCGGTGGAAGATATTGCAAATAATGCCAAGATATTCATTAATGGATCAAAACAAGATTATTTGTTCGTGTTTTGCTTTGCACAACTATATTCGAAAGAGCACAATTGGTGACCCGGCTTTTCAATTGGTTGATGATGACCCTGATTTTGTACCCGTAGATGTGTTTGAAGATGTTGAAAACCAAGTAGCAAATAATGAGATGGGGATAAGAAGTCAGGAAATGAGAAAGATCCGTAATAATATTACTTCTAGTTTGATGGCGAAAAGATCTCATTAGTAAAAAGTCGAGAGTTTGTCTTATTTTTTGTCACTTTTAATGCTCATGTCGTCTCAAAAAGTATTTGATACTTCAGATTGTGATGCTTGTCTCGCGTAATTTTTTATTTAATGTTTTTAATTTAAAGTTGGTGTAGAGTATCTTTATATATTTATGTTATGATATTTAAAAAAACTATAAAATAAAATATACCATGCACGGTGGTTATTTGTAGAATGACAAATGAAATAAATACAAAAAAAGTCTACTCATAAAATATAAATGTAAATTTTCATTTCTTAAATTATAAAAAAAATGAAGTAGCCTTTTTTGTCCAAAAAAAAAGATGTAGGGATGTCTAGAGTATTTGCTTGTATAATATACGTATTTTATGAAAATTAAAGAAAAATTAAAAATTGCATACAAATTAACATAAATGGAGGGATGTCCTTTTATGTAATTTTACTTACAAACAGCTATTATAAACAGCTAAGCTTGCCAAACACTTAAAATTTAACAGCTAACAGAAACAGCCGGTCAAAACAGCTAACTCAATCAGCCATTCAAACCAGCTAACATAAACAGCCAACAGCCAACAGCCAAGATCCAAACAAGGCCTATAAATAAATTCTAGCATGTAGTCATAGTTCCAATAGGTCTGTGACTCTAATTTAGCATATCGAGATCTCAAACTTTTGCACGGGTTTTGCTGATCCCATCACAGGGGTCTTGTTGTAGCATCTTTTGTGTCACCCTAAAAAATTGCACGAACTCTAGGAGTCTAAATAAAATAAACATCTCCTAACAAATAGAAATTTGTACCTAGTAAAACTCCTTATATATATAAGAATTAATTTTGCCAAAAGATTAGCCAACATCTTGAAACTAATACAAGGGATATGAATAAACCTAACGAAAAAATAAAAATAAAATATCCAAATTTATAGATTTATTCACATAATACAATGATTATACAAAGTAAACATAAGAAAACAAAGAAATTAGCTATCGAAAACTGAGAGAGTAGCGGCCTTCTAGTAGCGCGCAATAATGTAGGTAGCCTAACGGGTAGTGATGATGAGCACACCTGATGCTCTTGAACGAAGGATAAATTTATTAAAAGGCAGCGATGAAATAGAAGAAAGAAAACCAAAAGCAATGAACGAAGAAGGAAAGCAGAGTTGCCGGAGCTCTCCTTAAGATGGTATCGACTGCTTGGATGATGTATTACTCGATTAATGATCATTAACAATCATTGATCTCGCAACAGCCACTATACGAGTTACTAGTCGGTTAATGATCATTTGGTGATCATTAGTCACATCCATTATGATTCGTATATGGTTCAAACTTCGCCCTTTTAAATTAGAGATTACTAGCAAGTTAACTCCATAGTTGGGGAACTAATTTAAAAAAATGTATAGATAGTAGTAGAAGTAAGTAATGTTCAAAAAGGATAGTGTCATCACCCTCAAGACGAGAGTAAGTAGTCAAGAAGGTTCCTAAATGCCCAGAGCTTGAGGCCCGAGCCGTGGCCCGTGGGAGTGCCAAGCCGAGCCAGACCGACGGAGAAGTGCACATAGACTTTCTTTTTGTAATGCATTTACTAAGCTTTTAAATGCTCCCGCTTATATAGTGGAGCATTTATAAGATACATTTTCAATGATGTATGGAAACTCAACAATTTTCTTCTACTCAACAGGTCTACTTTGACTTATCAATTTCTCATTTACTTATTAACCAATTTTGGCATACAGTTTATCAAAAGAACACACTATTATTATATAACAATCCTAGTATCATCATTAAAAAGGAAAAGGTAGGCATTTGTTTTAATCATTTTATATTAGGGTTTATTATATGCTTGCTGTTATGCTTTGCCATAAACTTATATAAGCATCAAACTGCATCCTATTGCTCATGATAAGTTCAAGGAGAAAGTCATACCATTACTCCTAGAGTTTCACAATTTCACATAAATACTCCGAGAGTCAAATAAATGACATCAATGCTTCCAAATTTTCACATGTTTACGTCGGTGCTTTCAGAATTGATATATGTTTATATATAGTACATGCTCCAAATGTTAAGGCATCAATGTAAACAATGTCAATAATGGAGTACCGATGTAAACATACAAAAATTCTAGAAGCATCGATGTCATTTATTGGATGTCGAAGTATTTATGTAAAATCACACAATTCTGGGAGTAATGCTGTGATTTTTTTCTTCAATTGAATCCACATCAATATCGGTGTGTGATGGATCTTCCTTCGTTGTCCCAACCTTGATACCTGGGGTATCTATTGGAATATTTCTAGGAAGTTAGTTTTGTGTCAAAATTTCCTCCATTATATGTACTTTAATTTTTTGCACTTATTCATATTAACAATGCCACTTATCATCCCATATGATGAACAATTTATATTTGCTCTTCTTAAGATACTGTTTTAAAGTGTAATGTGTTCCATATCTATCTGATGAAATTTGCCTCTGCCTCCACTAGTATGTGCGTTTTGTGACACAAAGTTATCAATAGTTTTGGCGTACAATATATCAAAACAGTTGCCTCACTTTGGAAACACTCTTTTATTAATTACCAATAAAAACTATTAGGCTTTGAAGGCATCAATTATGAAATAATTTTTTTATATATACATTATAATTTTTGTTTCTATACTAATTTCTACATAAAATGAATTTCATCCACTTGTTCACTTGTTCACACCATACGTATACACCAACAAACATTCGAAATTGCCTTAATGACAAACCGCTCTATCATGATTTTCCTGTTCATAGGCCGGTTGAAAAAGTTTCTTTACAGCCGACACTTCGTATCCCTGAGATTCAAATCGGCTATACATATGGTGATTTTAAAAGTTTGCAATTTGCTGTGTCACTTTGCAATATTGCGGAGCATAGACACTATTGCACTTCTTCAAAGCGTTAGAGTTATTGACTTGCGAAGTGCTCGTATCCGGACCAGTGCCCATGGCTCATTCAGGCTGTTGAGGTTGCTTCTGTTTGGACGGTCAAACAATACAGAAGTCAACATTTATGTCGACCTGACTACTCGAAAGAAAAGGATGATAAACTTATTACAAGCGATCTCATTTCTGGGATTATATTCTCCAAAATTGTCGCTGATGCTGATTATAATGTGAGGTATATCATTAAAGATGTGTATGACTTACTTCAACCTTTTAGTTGACTAATGTATGACCTTTTAGTTGTCTTAAATGATGAATCGTAGTTTTTTTGAAAAAATATTTGTGGCTTACTCATATGCATCTTGTTTATTTCTCTTTGGGATTTTTTTGCAAAGTACATAAATAATGAGTTTATGTTTGATCAAAACGGCAATCGATTTGATCCCAATCTGATCTCTGTCCCGGTCGATATTTACAGTTCCAATCTCTTTACTCTTTTCTAATCTCAACCTCCTTTGGCATGAATGACTCATCAAGTATTCGAAGCTGATGCCGTCCATTGGAAAGTGTAACTCAACAATTTTCTTCTATTCAATGGGTCTACTTTCACTATCAATTTCTCATTTACCTATTAACCAGTTTTGGCGTACAATATATCAAAACAGTTGCCTCACTTTGGAAACACTCTTTTATTAATTACCAATAAAAACTATTAGGCTTTGAAGGCATCAATTATGAAATAATTTTTTTATATATACATTATAATTTTTGTTTCTATACTAATTTCTACATAAAATGAATTTTAAGACTCCCAAGATTTTGTTTGTAGTTTGAAATGTGTAACCAATATGAAATGAAGGGAGCATATGGGGAGTATTAATGAAATAAATGCAAACTTTAACACAAAATCAATAATTAACTAAAATTAACTTCTTTGAATTCAACTAATCACTTCTGATTTTACGGAGTAATAAAATAACGTAGAAGAATAGAAGCAGGTCGTGTTTTTAAATCATTAATTTTCGTATACGGTTCGAGTCTAGCCTTGGTTTATCTATTTTTTTGGGTAGTAGAGCTTCTCCAATGGTATCATATACTCCCTCCGTCTCCCATAAATCTTCTCATTAACTCTTTTTTTTGTCCCTCATAGATCATTTAATCACCTTTTTTTAACAATTAAAATATCACAACTACTTCCACTTACTTTATTTATTGCACCTCACATACTTCATTTAATGCACTCCACCCATTTTCATTAAGAGTATTATGATAAACTTTCACTTTTTTTCAACTTTCCTTAAAAACTATAAAAAGTCAAAACGAAGAAAGTATCTCACAATTTAGTGCTGACATTTCTCCAACAATCCGCCAAATCCAAACCCTTTTTGGATTTAATTCCCGGATAGTGCAGCAAACAAAAAAGTGTTCCGAGAGAAAAATTATTCAAACGGTAGACAATCTACCGTTTCGTCATTTTAAAAAATTGTTTAATACGAAACGGTAGAACATCTACCGTTTTCGTCATTTTAAAAAATTATTTAATACGAAACGGTAGATGATCTACCGTTTCGTCATATTAAAAAAATTATTTAATATGAAACGGTACTTCGTCTACTGTTCGAATTAATTTTCCAAATTAAAATAGATCCACACCATAGAATTCACCTAACTCGATTTTATATCATTCAATCCAACTAACACCTAAAAAATTCTACACCACACAATCAACCTAACTCAATACATCTACCTAATAAAATATCTCATCTAACATAATTAATTTATCAAACAAAAATATCTCACCTAACATAATAAAAATCCTGCACCCAATTCATATTATCTACTATATATTTAACACTTACTCTCACACTCTTACCATTTAAAAATTATACTTTCAAATATCTACTCACTACTTTTCTTTGCATTCTCAAAAACTGGCATCTGATGGTAATTTTATCATTCTAGCCTATTGGAATGGTGAGCTAAAAATTGAAAACAATGAAGTAGATTACTCATTGCATTCAAACAAAGCTTTTGTGCTTGATCTTGATGTCTCATTCGATGAGTTCTTCAATGAACTCCTTGATGCCATTGCCGATGATAATCTCAATTCAATCAAGAAAATTTGGGGAAAATATCCCAAATACAAGGATGGAGTGTATGCTGCATCACGTCCTTTCCTAATTTCCAACGAACGAACATGGAGGTGTTTCGTTCAAAAAGCAACCAAGCAATATGATGAACTTGAAGTAGACCTAGAGGCACTATATGTTGAGGACCAGGTTCACGAAGAAGAAAAAATAGTTGTACCCCAAGAAGAAGAAATAGATGAAGAACAACAACAACAACAACACCATTACCACCACCAACATCATGAAGAACAACAATGGGAATCAAATCCTGTTTGGTGGGGTGAGGCAGGGCCGTCTAACACGGCACACGAAGTGGGGGATGAGAGCGACCCCGACGATCCTATGTTCGTTTTTAATTCTGATGATGAGAGTTCTTCAGATGAGTCTGAAGTATCTGGATGGGTCTCTATGTACACACCATACGTATACACCAACAAACATTCGAAATTGCCTTAATGACAAACCGCTCTATCATGATTTTCCTGTTCATAGGCCGGTTGAAAAAGTTTCTTTACAGCCGACACTTCGTATCCCTGAGATTCAAATCGGCTATACATATGGTGATTTTAAAAGTTTGCAATTTGCTGTGTCACTTTGCAATATTGCGGAGCATAGACACTATCGCACTTCTTCAAAGCGTTAGAGTTATTGACTTGCGCAGTGCTCGTATTCGGACCAGTGCCCATGGCTCATTCAGGCTGTTGAGGTTGCTTCTGTTTGGACGGTCAAACAATACAGAAGTCAACATTTATGTCGACCTGACTACTCGAAAGAAAAGGATGATAAACTTATTACAAGCGATCTCATTTCTGGGATTATATTCTCCAAAATTGTCGCTGATGCTGATTATAATGTGAGGTATATCATTAAAGATGTGTATGACTTATTTCAAGTATTAGTAACATACAAGAAATGTTGGTTGGCTAAGTCAACAGCAATTCAACGGTTATATGGATCATGGGAGGATTCATATAACAAAATATTGCCTTTACTAGCAGCGTTGATGCAAAATAATCCCGGATCAGTGGCAAAGATACAAATGTGGCCTACAGCTTCACCTAAAACGTTTGAATTCATGTACGTTTTTTGGTCTTTCAAGGCATCGATTGACGGGTTGAAATTTTGTTTTCCTATTGTATCTGTCGATGGCACCCACTTATACGGGAAATATAAGGGAGTCCTGTTACTTGCAGTATCAATGACGACAAATCACGAGATTTTCCTGTTGGCTTATTCACTTGTTGACAAAGAAGATGGTGATAGTTGGAGTTGGTTCATGATGCATTTAATGCGTCATGTATTACTCGTTAACATGTCAGTGTGTATCATTTCTGACAGGCATGGGGGGATTGATGTTGCATTCAATACAATCCCCCAATTAAAAGAACAACGTGTCACCCGAAGATATTGTTTGCGGCACCTTAGAAGTAATTTCCAGAAGAAATTCAACAGCAAGAAGCTGAAGGACTTGATGTATCATGTAGCTAGTACCCCAGATGTAAATGAATTTAATCGAACAATGCAACAAATTCACACACAACAGGTGGAGGCATATGACTGGTTGATGGCTTTACCATTAGAGAAGTGGGAACTATGTTGTGAGGGTGGGGCTTGATATGGAATCCTGACTACAAATCTTTCTGAAAGCTTCAATCACGTGCTTAAGGGATGCCGGTCTCTTCCGGTATACGCTATCGTGAAGACTACCTATGAAAGATTAGTCAAATTATTTGCAGACAGGCGGACAGACGGATTTACATGGCAACAAGCGGGGTTTAAGTTCCCTAAGTATGTCTGGAACGAGGTCAGACGCATGGAAGACAATCGTTTGCATTGTCATGTTATCCCTCATTATCCGCAACTAGGGATTTATCGAGTCGTTGTTCAGGGCAATGTTGGAGCTGCTAGTAGAGTAGATGAAATAATGGTACAATTAGGCTAAAAATTGTGTAGTTGTGGGAAATGGGCCACATTGCACATGCCATGTGTCCACGTCTATGCCGTGTGACGTTATTGCAATATCACGGTTGATGATTTTGATTCCATCAGTATTCTCGATTCAGAGCTACGTGAATGCATACTCTGGAAATGTTATGCCGCTCCCGAATGAAATGAAATGGCCTAATCTTGATTACGAGTTAGTGCGACCAAATACGGGGCAAAGGTCTCAGGTCGGTCGTCCAGTGACCACCCGTTTCACTAATAACATAGATGTGCGACCGCGAAGGCGTCGTTGTGGTACTTAGTTCATTTAGGAATTTCTATGTGTGTTTTTTAGATATGTGCAACATTGATGTTTTCTTACTTAAGCAGTTTGATTTTTAAATTTCTGTACTTTAAATATGTGTGATTATTAATATTTAGTACGAGTAGTTCGTTTTAATTTATGTTTTAAATTGAATGCTTCTGTACTTTAATAATTCTTAAGATGTTCTTTAAAAAATTTATTTCATTGTTCTTTAAACTATTTTTTAAAAAAATCTTTTCAATAAATTCTACTACCTCCGTCTTTTTCGAGTCAAACTGGACAAACTTTGAACTCCAATTACTCTCAATTTATATTACATATTAGCATAATGAAATATAATTTTGAAAGTTCTCAATAAGATAAATCCAATAAAGTTATTTTTATGTTAAAATACATTACCTTTTTTATTTAATTGAAGCTCAAAATTTGTCCAGTTTGACTCAAAAAAGTCAAACTGGACAAATACACTGAGACGGAGGGAGTATATAACAGTATAAAAATATAACATACAATTAACCTAACATAATAAATTATACTTTTTATTTTCGTTGTAGCGCATTTGACGGTTTCACAAGATTATTATGTATAAATGAAAATATACATATGTACGTGGATCTAAATCTATAAAATATTTTTATTTAAAAAATCCATTTACATTTTTTTAAAACAACAAAAAATAAATACTTAATTTTTTTAAATTAAAAAAAATAAAATAATGACCAAACGGTTGATGATCTACCGTTTGAAAAATTTAAAAGACGAGACCATTTCAAAAAAAAGTCAGATTGCCCTTTGGGAATGGAATTCCCATTTCTTCACTGATTGGGAAATGACGCGGTTTTAGTTTCTCTTTGGACCATGCTACACTTACACAAAAAATTGTACCCCATTTGTACACCACAGTTATACACAAACATTTTGATGGTTTACATCGACACAAGTGTTGATGTGTTAATAAAAATTTACACGGACACAAAGTGTTAATGCGTTAACAAAAATTAGTTTTACACCAATACAAAATATCGGTGCAAACCTGTGGCATACAAATGGGGTACAAAAGCTTGAGGTACAAATACCATGCTTTCTCTTTCTCTGGAAACGCATATATGCGTCTGCACTATTCACTCCTGCATTTCCTTATCTTTATTTTTTTTCTTCGATTCATTATAGTCAATACTCACTCTTCAATAAATTATTACATTGTACTGTCGCTTCTTTTGCATTGATTTATTTTTGCTCATACAATTTCTTATTCCCTATTAATTACCAGAGTACTTCATTTTTAAAAATTTGTACTCGGTAATGTTCAAAATTAGTGGAAAAAATAATAATACAGAGTATTGTAAAAAACAAATTTTCGAGTTTGAATTTGGTATAATAGGTTGGAGATGAATGACCGCTTAATATTTATTATATTTTGGGTTTGAATTTAGCATATATGATTGGAGATGGTCTTAGTGCATTTCGGGTTTGTACTGCATTCTGAATATGAATTTAGTGGAACAGTTGGGGATGGTCTTATGATGTATAGCATGATAAACCAAGGTTTCTCAATTGGGTCTAGATCTTGGTTATCCCATCCTAACCGGGACCATATACTTTAACCACAAATCCTGAACAATCCGACCATTTACTATGTTAATGGGCACAATACACAACAATAAGGTGGAACCCCTATCTTGAGTGTCCCCACACCCATGCCCCAAGATTGATAAAGTAGTTAATTAGCTAGATGTATTGGCTAGAGACAACATGATTTTTGTCATGGTTAACCTCACCTACAAGGAGGCAGGAGCCAAACTCAAAGAGACACCTCAGGAACTCCAACCCCCACCCTATAGGTCACCTGCAAGGCTCACCAACTACCTTTGCCAATTGAACTATGCCCCAGGGACAAAACTTTGGTGGGTAAAGTTTTTATACTAGTCGCGGCCCATTGCATTGCGACTCCACCACAAGAAACCCAAACCTCTGGATTGAACCTACTGATTTGTATAACCGCTTGCCCCTACTCGTTTGGTCATACCCTAACTAGGGCTGGAATTTTTTGAGAGCGTGTGTACTAGTAAAACCTATGAAAATGAAGTCTAAAGGGTTGTTCTTTTCACCTGATCTGACTTACTTTGATCTGATTGGAATAAGTTATGATCTGATCTGGTCTGATCTGATTCTAATAAGAATAAGTTATAAGTAATAAGAATAAGTTGAAGAGAACAAGCTCTAATTCTCAAACCCACACACGACAATAAGTATTACATGTGTGCAATACTAATCAAGTGTAGAAAGATTGAGAAACTCTAGGGTGCCCCTTACATGCCCCAAGCACACCAACAACCTCACAGATCTTTGTCTGCGTGTTTAGGACTTTGGCGCACAGTAGCATATCTGAAAAATAAATATGGGCCTATGGCAAGAAAACAATGAAACCATAGGGCAACAGAATCTTGATTTCAAAGGTAGACCCCGAAACTGCATTGATGACAATTTGTGACTCTTGTTCACAGAAATAAATAGTGCTCACACTTAGCTGGAGATACAACACCACAGAGAACAATCAAACCCAACCCTGGGAAAATTTCATCTAAATATTACTCCGTACATGCCAAGCCGGTGCATATTCATATTTCATAGTTAGGAAGGAAAATTTCATCTAATGTTGAGATTTATGCAAGGCAGGCCGCAAGGGAAAAGTATATACCTGGCATGGGCATCTTACACTTAGCTGGCCAAGCTGTTTACTTTGAAAACCCTACAATACAGACAGTCGCCTGAGCCAGTCCCACCTTATCGGTTTGATTCATCCTCAGCTGGCATTATCGTTGCCTTTACTCGCTTACCTTGGCATCCCTGGTATGTAATCTCATACACGTAAAATAAAAAGACTATGAAATGACCGATCCTGAAACAACTAGCGACGAATAGGCCAAACCCAACTAAACCCAATACCAACCTTCTTGTTTAGGAAGGATTTTCTGAAAATTATGTACTTCAATTAATACTATGATGACACATTATATATTCAAATATTTTAATGTGGCAAACAGGTTGGTCATGTTGAGGTAAGCTATTATTTTCTTAAAGTATAAAGTGGTAAAAACCATGTTAACATATTTTTTTCTTCTAAATCCATTTTCAAATATGCATTTTTCTTTTCTAACGCGTCTTTTATTAATAGTTTACTGTTTCTTTAGTTCTTTTGAACTTCATATATTTAATTTTTGGAGTAAATTCTATAAATAGTCCCTGATTACAAGTGGTTTTCCATATTTAGTCCACAATTATAAGATATTGAATAAATGGTCATCAATTTTTGAAAAGTATTCCATAATCGATCCTTCAGAGACTATTTGTAGAGAATATATTGTCATATTTGGCTAAGGACTATTTAAGAAATAGTTTTCAAAAACTAAGGACCATTTATGTAATATCTTATAATTGGAGACTAATGGACGCCTAGGCAGACGCCAAATTGCCTAGGCTACTAGAAGGTACTCTGGCGTCTAGCCTCGCCAAGTGACCCTAGTCGCCGTAAAAACTACGGAAATAATAGCTTTGATGGCAAGAGAAGTATCCAGAGTACTCCGTATAATTTAAATCTAGTTGGGCTACTATTTCCCTACCTTCACTTGTTTGGTATATTTGGTAGGCCTGAACATAATTCCGTGTATATAAAAAAGATGATCATTGTAGAGCAGGCGCCGGGTGATTGAAGATGTAGTGGAACTTACCGAAGCCTTTTGACCGGCTGTCGGCCTCCTAGAAGAAGGTGCTCGAGCGACAAATGAAGCTGCTGCTGCTGCTGCAACGCGTATTCTGAAATCATAATAGTTCCAAACAGGCCTTAAAGTACTACCAGGGGGGTTGATGTGCTAAACTAACATAAAATATTCAGTCAATGTTAAAGGATGGAAATGAATGGCAAGCCAGAATACAAAGTCAATCCTTTTACCTTCTATGAACATCAATATAAACATCAGTTTCATCTACAATTTCCTCCTGCACTCAATAAAATACGGTAGACATGAATGAATTATAAAAGGCAGACGAGTAGATCTAAAGTTCTCCAATTTAATAATTTCAGTAATTTACAAACATGGACAGAAAAGGATTACTTGCAGAAGTTCTTCAAAAACATCTTCTAGAGTGATGATTCCAATGACTTCTCCATCGCCAAAATCCTGAGAAAGATCAGTAGAATCTTTTGTCACTGCACCATTTTGCTGCAGAGTGCTTTCCCTACTTGTTGTGTTCTCCAGTGACCCTTTATAAACATTTATCACAATACTTTCTGGCTTTTCGGTATGCTTCTTCAACAATGGTAATGATAATTGTGATTCTCCATTAATTTCATTCCCAAATTTGGTGTCTCCAAGTTTCTCCCTCTCACGGTTATGGTGAGACTCATATTTCCTGCACACTTTCACTACAGCTGCCATGTGACTACTGCCCTTCTGAAACTCATTGAGAATATCATACAAGGGCATATCTGCTGGTACCCTGGAACATTGGTGTGCAATAATTTCTTTGGACTACTGAACCTCCTTGACAAATAAAAAGGTAGAAAGAAATGGGTATGTGACAAACCTAGGCATCCTCCTGATGGAAACGGCACTAACCGGAGTCTCTGTTTCTGCCCGTACAGTAAGCAGACTTTTCACCTGTATTGCACAAGAAAAAGAAACTCAAAACAGAAAATTAATCCTCCGATATGTAATTTTAAAACATCATCACATATGCCATGGAATCATAATCTTTGAATCTCATACAGACCAGTAGAAGTCCAATAATATTCTTCGGATTCCCCGAATAAACAGGAACACGACTATGACCTCTGGCAAGAATTTTCCCTATTACTTCCCTGTCCATGTGCAAGGTAATGTTAAATAGGTGGTTCTAGACTTCCAAAAACAAACTAGCTCAGGCAACAGGCAAAGGAAAACAAGAGTACTTAATGTGATGATTTTCAACTTATTCAGAATTTTGTCTAACTATAGTGTCGGCTGTCAATGAACTGGTCTTACTCTTATCATATAGTTCAGAATGTTGGGCTATTAAGACGAATCTAATGAAGAGGATAAGTGAAGCACAAATACCTAATTAAGATGGATGCCCTGTAAGGGTAGAAAATACAGTGTTTGTAGATTCACACAAAGTGGGATTAAATAATTAATTTTCTATTGAATGTGAGGCAAGTATGGATTGACTGTTAGTTTGGGCACATTGTTGTGGAGATGCAAGTGCTCCTGTACAAAACAAAAAAATTTGAGTAATGAAACACTGAACTTTTACAACACAGAAGAGACACCAAAAACAACATGAATTGAGAATTTGCTCCGGTACAAAAACAATGGAGTATTGAAACACGAGAGTTTTATAAAACATAAGAGAGACCGAAAACAACATGAATTGAGAATTTGAAAAAATGACAATGAGAGGGAGAATAACTTACCAGTTCAACTTTGAATTGACATCAAGGGAAAAGGTAGACTCAATGGGAGTCATAGCTTCCTCTGCAGTCTACACATATTTTAGATTACAGAGGGTCACAATTCATCTTCTGGAGTATGCACTATGGAGGGATTCCACAGAGGCAATTGAAAATTGGGGAGGATATATAAGAGCAAATAATTGGAGCCTGCTGGTGCTTTCATGAATTTCAAATTACAGCACTGGCACAAAAGGTCTATATAGATTCATTTTTTTATTCTTTTAAGCATTAGATTATCAAATCAAATAACTTTTCAGTAGAAGGCCTGGAATCACCCATATTAGACGTGTGGGAGAGAGAGTTCTGAGAGAAACTAAACTTCCAAGTACTGTATTGTTATTACAATGCGGCCGCGGCTTACCTTTTCAGTCAAATCGAGTGCTCCACTGATGATGGTAGCTTCATCATGTGTTAATTCACCGCCTTTTCCGGCCTAAATGAAAGAAGAATTCAGTGATTATTTTATGAGATCAGCTAAGCTACAGCACGAAAGTATTACAAAATTACAATAATGCTTAATTTCATCATCATAGGGTAAAGGACCAATCCATTTAATACCATGATTCATAAACTATCAGTGAAATGTTTTTCAACAGTATTTAACTTTAATGGTGAACGAAATTTACCTCCTGGCTGTGGATAGAAACAAGGGCTTTAAGTTGAGCACGCCGGAACAAAGAATCACCATGTCCCAATACTAAGTCAAGAACCTGAATCACCACATCAGTATTGCATAGACGGACACATATTACAAGCATTTGCAAAAAAAGCAATGCATTCTAGACTGCATGGAATTCATATTTACACCCCATAAAGGTATATGGTAGACAGCTTAATTTACCAAAAAATTGGACAATGCATATTGAAAGTGTGTTCTCTTATCTTTAAGACAAGAATCAATGAATAACAAACACAACAACCCAATTGGATCCCACACAAGTAGGGTCTGGGGAGGGTGTGTACGCAGACCTTGCCCCTACTCAAAAGTAGAGAGGTTGTTTCCAAGAGACCCCCAGCTCAAGCTGCACGGATAAAAAGATTACAGGAGATACAACATGAATCAATGAATAATTTATTAAAGTGCATTATAATGATCATTATTTTCCTCTACATTTTTTTGCAACATAAGGTGCAACTTTCACAAAAATCAATGTGTTTTTAACACTAAATCCAAAATATTGAAATGGCCATTCATGTCCTCCACAATATGCAAAATGAGGTGAACTACAAAATATGAGGAAACCCCTTTTCATGGAGTTCTAAAGAAACGCAAAACCAGCACATTATTCTGCACCTTCCATATTGCAGCAAGAGATGCATGAAATTTACCTTTCCAATTGGGTAAGCAATCGGAAAGCAGATAATCATCAAAATACGCACAAGCCACACAAAACTTGCACCAACAGCAAGTCCATATCTAGAGCATACTGCCTGTGGAATAATCTGGAGCATAAGATTAAAAAAATGTTAGTATGGTTTTGGAAGGATATATCTTTGCTTTCATGACCGGAGGAAAATAATCAATAAATACAGTACCTCACCAAAGGCTAAAACAAGAGTTACAGAGAGAACAACAGCAACTACCGGATGAAAAAGTTTGTCCAAGTATATGGGAAGAGCCTGCGGTTCACATGAGAATGGAAATTCCATTAGCAAATCTTTGATTCAGTTGTGACATTCAAGCTAATTACTTTATTTGGGTAAGTCTCTAATCTCTCTAGTATGGTTATATAAAGTTATCAGTATTGCCAAATTTAAAATCATGATCTAATTTCTTCCACGGTAATTCAGTATGAAAAATGAAAAATCTCAATTCTTTAAGCCACATTAATGCTGTTCCTGAACCATAAGGTATTTAATTTAATAAAGATATAGCAATACCTCCATGGAAGCAGCATTACACAAAAGCAAGGTAACAAGAAGCTGGTGCTGTTTTTTAACTACGGGCAGAATGGTTGCTGGAAACAAAAAGATTAGTCATTAATCCCAAGAGCTACTTGGCAGACATAATAGAGATCAAATTGCAGCTGTTCGAGAATGGCATACTCAAACATGAGTTATGTTGACACAACCTGACAACCAAACAAATTGATTAGGCTTTTGAGCCCCAATCGATGATCAAATCCCTAAAAAAATAAATAAACATTTTCCCTGGTTTGAGCGGATGACTGATTATCAGTCGGAACCAGCACATACTATGATACCACAAGCTAAAGTCCTGGCTCTCAATTGTGCAAATTTGAACAAACGGAGCTCCGTCCATTAAAATTAACGTTGTATTTTGTTTTCAAATATTTAGGACCGGAGAAAGAAGCAACAGTGTGAGACAAATACGAGTAGATATGCGGAGCAAAAACTGCTAGTAAGAGAGAAGAACCAGCTTGCTTCTTCTCGGAAGAGGTTCCGCTGCGCCGGAGAACTTCGAGGTCGACGGGACCGAGAGACATCAAGCCCAAGGTGAGGCCGGACATGATGCCGGCGAAGAGTACGAGGAAGCAGGAAACGCCCGCGTAGACGAACCACCACGGGTTGCCTAACTCGATGTCCTGCGAATCAACCGTGAAAATGCCCTTGGGGGCGGCGCTAGCGGCCAAGGTTATGGCAATGGCGTTTGCCAGCATCCCCATGGAGGAGAGGAGAGGAGAGAGTCCACAGTGCAGTGGCTGCAATAGGAGAAGTCTGTCCTCTTTCTTCTTTCTGCTTCCCTCCAGTCGTCTTTTTTATTACTCCCTCTGTCCATTACACTATTCACTTTGTTTGCTCATTTTTACTAGTCATTTTGTAAAATAATATAGTCTTGTCATCTCTAGTTTTGTAGAACTTTTCATGTAGTTTATTACTATATAAATTTTATTTTAAAATTTTACTCCTATAATCAATTAAATTGAATTGAAAAATAAAGTTGGTCAAGCCTCGTAACGCGTAACAGGAAGATCTTAGGTGGATGGAGGGGGTATTATTATTATTATTAGGTGGACGACCACCCAGCAGCACTCCCAGCAGGTATGGCTAAAGGGGGAAATAATCCAACAAACCAAGAGAGATTCGTTGTTTCATGAAAGCTACTCTTTCGCGTCCAAAATGGGATACTTTGCAAAGTGTGCAACCAAGTAGTCATAGATTGTCTAGCATGATCTTTTTGGATACATCCCCTTGAATATTCATTGTCGAGCAATTGAATACTCCCTTTATCCATCATAGATCTTCTCGGACACTATTTACAGGGTTAAACTTAATTTACTTTGTTTGCTTATTTTTACTACTCGTTTTATAAAATAATATAGTCTTGTCACCTCCAGTTTTGTAGAACTTTTCATGTAGTTTATTACTATATAAATTTTACATTAAAATTTTAACTCTATATTCAAATAAATTGAATTGAAAACAAAGTTGGTCAAGCCTCGTAATGCGCAATGGAAAGATCTTAGGTGGACGGAGGGAGTACTTATTTTCAAATAATGTAATACTCATTTTTGAGTTGCTGAATATTCATTTACAAGTATAATTGATGAATTTTAGAAATATGAATATTTAGTTGCTCGAAAATAAGTATTCAATTGCGCGAAAATAGGTATTCAATTGCTCAAAAATAAATACTCACCACGGATGTACGAGAAGTATTGTACAACCAGTTGTACAATATATATTAGGGTAGTCCTAGGGTGTAAAAAGGTCATCCGGTTTGATTCTTAACAGAAATAGTATGGAATATTTTATATTTTACATATTGATTTTACTATGGGAGTTATAGTCCTTTTATTTTCTTTGCATTTATTTTACTCTTGGAATCCTTGCCATAGTTTTATAAGTAGCTTGTGTTGCTTAATGAAAAGATGTGCAATTATTCTCATTAAGATGGTACTAAAGGAGGGATGCCTAAGGCTATTCTGCACCACTAAAACTTTTCTTCTTCTTTCCGACCACACGACCTTTTCTTTATCGTTCCGCAGGGCTTGATCTTCTACATCACCAAAACTTTTCCCTCTTCTTCTCGTTCCGCAGGGCTCGATCTTCGATGAAATCTTCCAAAACCACTGTTCTTCTAAATCCGTGTGACCTTTGATCCGAGAACCTCTTCTAAATATCACTTCATCATATATTGTTAAATTAACTTCCTCCAACTACCTTTTCTAGAAGAATCAGTTTGAGAAGCTTCTTCTTGGTTATGATCTTCTACAATATATTCAAGACGATTACACTCCACTTCTAGAGAAGATTTTGTCTGTAGACGCCAGCAAGGTGACATCCAGCGTCACTTGGATCCCAAATCTTGCGTTTGAGACTCATCAATGTCATGATTGTTTAATCTTATCTACAATTATGGGTTCCCTTACTTCTGTAGTTGGATCATCGGTGCAAAACATTAGACACTTCCAAAGAGGAATGGTATACTCTTCGCAATACCTATGCAAAACCGAGCAAGGAACATATTAAGCAACTCAAAGATCAACTAAAATTAACCGTCTAAGGTACCAAAACATTTACTAAATATTTATGTTGGTTCATAATAAAGTTGATGAATTGTCTTTGTTGGGGAAACCTCAAGATCATGAGGATGTTATTCAGAAAATTTATGATGGCCTTAATCACGCATATAAGTTTGTGGTTGATGGTGCAAGACAACCCTATTTCAATTAAAAAAATTGGAGGAGAAATTGATAAATATGGAGGTGCCAGACAAGCCTGCATGCCATCTACTTCGACAATATTGGTGCTACCTACTTGTGCTCCAATTTGCTTTTCCATTATCAAATGAAGCACATTGCATTTGATTTTCACTTTGTTCAGGACCTAGTACAATCTGGGGTTCACTAGGTTTCACATGTCGCTGGTGCTGATCAGTTAGCTCATGTCTTGATGAAGCTTTTATC
Organism: Cuscuta campestris; assembly: GCA_900332095.2. Taxonomy (NCBI): domain Eukaryota; kingdom Viridiplantae; phylum Streptophyta; class Magnoliopsida; order Solanales; family Convolvulaceae; genus Cuscuta; species Cuscuta campestris. The sequence continues at coordinate 129,970 of OOIL02002033.1, read as the reverse complement.
CCGTGTTCCATTTCTTTGTGTTGTGTCAAGATTGTACTTTCCTCTTACTGCACGGGCATATAGAAGTTACATCAGTTTTGAAGTCCTTTTATCCTTTTGCATTTATTGTACTCTTTTAGAATCCTCACTATAGTTGTATAAGTAGCTACTATTGCTTAATAAAAATGTGAGCAACTATTTAGATTAAGATGTAGTTGGGACTAGAACATATCCTAACCCTTAATGCTTGCTTAAGATTATGGATTCATTTACCTACTCTCAAATAACTATCTAGACAAAGCCTGAGGGGACCCTATAATAAGGTTCATCCTTTTTTTCTACTTTACCCTCAACAAAAATTACATGTTAGCCCCATAATTGGTTCAATCAATTCAATACATTTTTAGTAGACCTGATCTACCCTGGGTATTCGACCCGCCCCAAAAAGACTTGTCCATAAAAATAAGGACTTAGGCTTGCGTTTTAGTATTTAGATGGTGTCATAAATTACGGGGCCCACAAGTATTGATGGCGAGGTATAGTTAGTAGTGTTATTGGAGCTTTTGGCTTACGAGTTAGTGCTTGAAAATGGAAGATTATAAAAATGATGTTATACTAGAGTGTTGTTGCAATGTTTGTTTGGCCATCAAGCCAAATCCATCGTGGAAGAGGTTCATGATGGTATATGTTCCATACATTAGGACCTTACAATATGGCTCGGAGGATCATGTTGTTGGGGTGTTTTTTGCCAAGGATGAGGAGGAATAGAACTGAGAGTGCAAAAAGTATGTAGTGTGCTAATAATTTCATTCTGTCCATAGGCGACTACAAATGAACTATATGCTAATAGTTTTGGCTATCCCTTTTGTACAATTGGGGAATAGACCTAGTGCCCTAGTTGGAAGTCTACAGAAAGTCCGTGGGGAACTTGTGATGGATCATGGTGGTCTCTTGTGGGTAATAAATCTTGTTTGTTGACACTGCACGTCAGGGAGTTTTTACAAAAATTAGTTGTGTCCCTAAACACAGTTAGCCATAAAAAAATTAGATTTTAGAATTTTATGCACAGTTCTTCTAACTCATAAATGTTCTCATGACACTAAGTTGTAGCTGAGACACCTTAACCCGTATAACTTGACATTATATGAATCAATGTGAAATGAGGCTAACTTTTTCAAGCATGTCAAAAGCAACACAAAACTCAATCAAATAAAACTAGAAGGCATCAAGTGCCAAAATTTTATTTAAAAATTAATCCCTAAAAACATATTTCAAATGTGGAAGTAAAACATTACATCATTAAACAACTTAGGTCACACCCGAAATAACACAATGCATACAATATGTGAAAATCATGGCTAGCAACCAACCATTCTATCTTCTAATCATCCCCTAGATGGGATTTTTTTTACCGAGTATTATTAAGATATCATCGTCACCACAAAGTGAGGGGAGGACCAAACCGAGGCCTAACGCCAGCCCCTCATACGGAAGACAAGCCTTCCGGGGAGTACAAAGGATAAGAAAGGGAAAGGGGGCCTAGAACAGGCTTGACCAAAGCCACAATACGGTCCTAGCTAGAACAACTAGTCTACGGCTTGACCAAAGCCACAATAAGGTCCTAGCTAACAACAACACTACTAGTCTACGGCATGACCAATGCCACAATAAGGTCAAAAACACGACCAAAGTACCACAGAAGACCAATCCAAAACAGCCAACACAGTTCACACAACGTTATGAGGATGAGGAAGGTGAAAACTCAGGAACACGTTGGATGTCCCACTGACAGAGGATTTGACAACGCTTAGGCAGAGCAAATATACAATCAAATTCTCCACTTGGGTGACGCTGGTTACAACACCATCTAACCAGGAAGTTCGTCACCCTATTAGCATGATTATCACAAATGGTGGCCGTATAAGTACAACAGGATAATAAAAAAGCAAGTCTGCTCAATTGAGGGCAGGTAAGGATATCAAGTTTTAGAATATTTATAAGGTCCTCAAAATCAGCTTCCACCTGTAGTACTTGAAATCCTGCACTTAAGCACCATTGAAGCATTATGACAAGTAACTCAATAGTTCCAACCAACACAGAAGATTGATTAGCTAGCCAATAAGCATATTGAAATATCCCTTTTGAATCACGAGCCATAGAAGTAAGCCCATGGCCATTTGTATCAGAACACAAAGACAAATTAATTTTAACCGTATCCACAGGTGGGTTTTGCCAAAGAGATTCCTTGAAGTGAAAGGCCTTAGATATATTGCCAGAGAGAGTAAAGATGGCCTTCCAATCATTGATAGATCGAATTCGATAATTTTGGCCATTTATGACACACAACCTCAACGGCATCCTTCCTCACCTTGAATATAAGTCTAGGCACATTAACATGTTTCTCCCCAAATTTGAGCGAAGCATAATGAACCCATAATTCCCAAACAATAAAGGTAGGTATACACTGTTTCAATAATTGTCTAACTGTGGGCTTCTTAGAATGAATACGGGACCCCCACCAAATGTCAAGATATTGTTTGATAGTGGTACAGCCATGGTCCATACCAAACAGGTCACAAAAATAATTCCAGACAGCTCTAGCCACATCTCCTTGGGCAAACACATGTTCAGTTGATTCTCTATCAGGTTTAGTACAGCAGTAGCATTTAGAAGGGAAAGAATGACCAAACCTGTATAGAATAGTATCCANAAGGAAACCTTGAAAGGGATATGCTTATGCCAATAATTTTGTAAATATATGTCAGTTTGACCACTAGGCCTTAAGAATTGTTTAACTGCTTTCAAGGAAAACTCTCCAGTAGCTTTAGGTTGCCATATGGCTTTATCTGGAAATGGAGAACCAAACAAAGACAAGTCCACTTGGAAATGTATAAAGAAACCTGGGTCCATAAGTTGTTGAAGTTGAGCCAGGTCCAATGCCTTGTTCACAACATAGTTTTTCAAAGGAAAGAGCCAATATTTCCCCCGTGCTTGATTGGTGATCACAGCAAGTGACCCAAGGCCAGTGCAATTATCCCACCATAAGCTTAAAGACCCATCATAAATTTTCCAAAGGATTTTTGATTCAATCAAAGGTGTAATCTGCACCATTCTTTTCTAGATATGAGAATCCCCATGTTGCCAAGTCTTAGCCACTGGATGCACTCTCTGGCAATACTTTGCTTTCATAAACTGTACCCAAGTTGTATTAGTAGTTCTAAAGTTCCACCAAAGCTAAGCACTACAAGCTTGCACTATGTCTTTCATTCTGGTAAAACCCAGGCCACCATCTGTAGTGTTATAGCTCATGTGATCCCAGGAATTCCAATGATAATGAAGTTTATGTTCAGCTTGTCCCCAGAAAAAATTAGAGAAACTTTGTTCCATTTTAGCCAAAACACCCTTGGGAGGTTCCACAGCAGAGAAAAGGTGGGCAGGTAGAGCTTGTAGGACACTTTTAATCAAAACCTGTTTACCTCCAAAGGAAAGCAACCTCCCTTGCCATCCTTGACATTTCCGTGTCACTCTATTCAGTAGGTTGACAAAATAACAGCATTTCATTCTTCCTTTGTAAATGGGGCACCCTAAATAATAGAAAGGGAAGGCCTGGTGCTGGACTTGAATCAGGTCTGCAACTCTTTGAGTGGTCATAACAGCACTTTTTGGATGCATATAAAAGGAACTCTTATGAGTACTTATCAGTTGACCAGAGATGTGTTCATATAAATGAAGCTCCTTCATAATTTTAAGTATAGAATTCCTCCTCCCAGAAGTAAAAATGATCATATCATCCGCAAAAGCTAAATGACTAATGGGATGGAGTTTCTTGGGTTGTGTAAAAGGAATG
>OOIL02002033.1:103546-125693 GCA_900332095.2 Cuscuta campestris | reverse complement strand
GTCTGCAACTCTTTGAGTGGTCATAACAGCACTTTTTGGATGCATATAAAAGGAACTCTTATGAGTACTTATCAGTTGACCAGAGATGTGTTCATATAAATGAAGCTCCTTCATAATTTTAAGTATAGAATTCCTCCTCCCAGAAGTAAAAATGATCATATCATCCGCAAAAGCTAAATGACTAATGGGATGGAGTTTCTTGGGTTGTGTAAAAGGAATGATGTCTTTGCACTGACTCCTTTGGTTGAGAAGTTGGGAAAGAAACTCAGCTGTAATAATGAACAGGCTAGGGGAAAGGGGGTCCCCTTGTCTCAAACCCCTAGAGGATGTGAAGAAACCTTCCCTGTGACCATTAATGAGGACAGTATACCATATGTTGGAGAGCATTCTAAAAACCATATCAATCCATTGTTCATAGAACCCCAGCTGCCTTTGGATTTTAATTAAGAAGGACCATGAAACCCTGTCATATGCTTTGGCCATATCCAATTTTAACACAATATCCCTATTACCAAGTTGCATCCCATGACATAACTCTTGAGTGATAAGAATATTTTCAGATATAGATCGCCCTTGAATAAACCCAGATTGTGATGAAGATATCACATGAGGAAGTATTCCAGCAAGCCTAGAAGACATTACCTTAGAAATGATTTTGCTGCTGAAGTTACATAGACTAATGGGTCTAAAGTCAGCAAATGTGTTAGGGCTGTCCACTTTTGGAAGTAGGACAATGGCAGTGTGAGCTATCCCTTTAGTCATGTAATCCCCTTTGAAGAAACCACAAACCATAGCAAAAATCTCCAAGTGTATAATGTCCTAGCATTTTTGGAAGAAATGGCTAGTGAAGCCATCCGGACCTGCAGCACTGTTAGGGTTTAAAGAGAACACTGCATCCTTTACCTCTTCCAAGGAAGGAGAGGCCACAAGCTGTTGATTGTCTTCATCAGTGATCCTGGGAGAGATACAGGCTAAAGAAGAATAATCAATCGTGCCTCTTGATTCCTCAGAAAAGAGCTTTTGAAAGAAATCAATAGCCTGGCTAGAAATCTGTTTATGATCCTCAATCCAATGGCCATCCTGCCCTTTGATTTTATGTATGTAGAGCTTCCTTCTTCTGTCCTTGACCAAAGAGTGAAAATACTTGGAATTTCTGTCCCCTCCTTCAATCCATTGGATATGAGCTTTTTGTTTCCAAAACATTTCCTCAAGGTGCAACTGATGAGTATATTGAGCTGTAATAGCTTTTAGCTTGAGCAGATTCTCATCACTGTCTTCCTGTTGGTATACTTCCTCAGCCTGTTGTACATTTGCTTCAGGTTCCTCCAGTTTAAGAAATATATTACCAAAGACCTCTTTATTCCATTTACTCAAAGCCAACTTAGTAGCTTTAAGTTTGGCATAGAGTTGAAACATGGGTGGGCCTGTCACATTAACTCCCCAAGCTTTCTGTACAATTTGATGGAAATCATCATGTGTTGTCCAGGCATTAAGGAAGAAGAAATGTTTAGGAGCATTAGAAGTGGTGTGTATAGTGACAGAGATATGAAGAGGGGCATGGTCAGAAGTAGTCAAAGAAAGTGCTTGAACTTTAGTTTTAAAAGTATCTGCCCAAGCTTGATTCACAAGCAACCTGTCCAGATTTTTCCAAATGGATTGGGTCTTCTTTCTACCATTCCACCAGGTGAAAGTATTTCCATAAGTAGCCACCTCCAGGAGACCACAATCCATGATGCATTGTTGAAAATCCCAACTAGCAGAAAGAGACATGGGTAATCCACCAAGCTTTTCTTCAGGACGTAAACTACAATTAAAATCTCCAACCACAGCCCAGGGAGTAGCATTGTCATGAGACTGAGCAAACTGAACTAATGAATTCCAGAGGTCCTTCCTAAGCCAACTCTTTGTTTTTGCATAGACAAATGCAATAACACTATTTCTGCAGCTAGAAAGCTGAGTAGCTTTCACAAAGACTACTTGGTCTTCATTAGTTAATAGATCAATGGAGTAGGTATCCTTCCAGAATATCCAGATTTTGCCTTGACATCCAACAAGGTGATGTATAAAACCAATCTTTTTTCCAGTGGAAGCACAGAATTCTGCATCTCTAAAAGGCTCAATAATGCAGACTATATGAGGATGAAGCTTTTGAACCAGATGGTGTAATCTATCGAGTGATCCTCTGGAGGAGACCCTCTTACATTCCACACAAGTGTGGAATCCATTAATGAGCTGTTTTGGGAGGGGGGGGGGAGTTCTGGTCTTTCTAGATTTCTTCCCAGTAGGTGGCTTAGGGGGTTTAGTTTTGGAGGCTCCTTTCCTTGTATTGGCAGCTGGAGTATCAGTTGGAATTTCAGTTATGTTGTTCTTAGATTTATCTTCAGACATGGGTGAAGAAAAGAAATCATCATCTCCAATAGGGCTAGCATATCCCTCATCAGACCATACTTCTTCAATATCATCCTCACCTGATTTGGGGCCAGGATCCAGTTCTGCAAGAGGAACACCTTTATTTGAGGGGATAGTATTTGCTGAAGAATTCATGCCACAAGTCTGATCAGGGTCAGCAATAGGCAGAATTGGAAAAGCCTTGCCACTATCATCAAGTGTTTTAGATTTGGATTCCTCCCTACCCCCTGGAATGGTAGAGGGATGAAACTCTGAGGCCTTAGGGTGTTCCATATTTAATTGCTGCAGAACTTCAAAAGTGTTGAACACATCCAAAGGTTGGGAGTAAGCAGGGTGTTTGTGCCCCTCATGAGTAGGTGGTTTAGGAATGAGGCCAATAGTTGGTGTCAAGGCAAATTGTTTCAAGGCAACTGGTTCTGGCTCTTTGGCATTGTGATTTTCTATAGCAGGAGAGGTTTTGTTAGAATGAGATGCTATTTGCTTAGGGAACTGCTTTTTGTGTACCACCTGGAAGTCATTCTTTTTTGGGTCAGTTTTGTTCTTTTCAGTGTTTTGCCCTTTGGATGTTTGACCTTCATATAACTGTGAAGGTTGAGTATTAAGACCCAAGGTTTTAGGAACATAAACCATCTGCTGGTGTTGAGTAGAGGGTGGGGCTCTGCTCCTACTTCTCCCACGCCTAGTAGGTTTAAGTTGATTTGGTGGCTCCTCTGTCAGTATATGTTTCCCCTTCCTCATTTTTTCTGCAGCATAATGATTATCCTCTTCCAATTTACACTTTTCAGCAGGGTGTCCTTGCTTGAAGCACCTAGAGCAGTAATATGGAATTCTTTCATATTCAACAGTCTGATAGAAGCCTTCATCTTCTTTGCCTGCTACTGTGGATGTGCCAATAAACAATTTATGGATTAATGGAGCCATTAAATCCATTTCCACCCTGACTCTTGCAACATGTGGTCTGGATTTGTTCTTAGTAGTTAGATCAATTCCCAGTATTTTGCCAAGTGGTTTGCAGACAAGGGCCAGTGCTGCCATATCAAAGAAATGGATGGGTAGACCTGGCAGTAATACCCACACTGGAGCTATAGCAGCAACAATAGATTTAGATATCACACCTTGAAGGTCTGGAGATTTGAGCTCCATTTCCGTCACTTTCTGAAATTGGTTCTGCGAATCCATTTTTTCCAAAATTCCCAAATCTGTCTTCGAATTCACAATTGAAGGTTTATAGACCTCCATAGCAGGAGGGCAAAGCCCTGGGGGGTCATCATTCACCATGAGTACGCATCAAACTGCACAAATATGGAAATCGATCATGGTCTTGTAACTTCCAGGTTTCTCAAAACTCCACCAAATCGCACGAAATAAGCCACCAATCCGTGCGAAATCACCAGGCGAGTACAAAGGAACAAGGATCAATCAACAAATCAGCAAAAACAAGGATCAAATTGCACGCAGCAGTCTCAGGTCTCGGAACGGAAAATTTTCGCGAGAGCGAAGAGAGAGAAAATAACGGCTTCCAATGAAAATCCCCCTAGATGGGATTGGGTCACATAAATCTTACTTCGTACCTACATGTAGAAAACAAAAAGACTACACGCTCAACAATGGCGTTGAGTGGTACCATAACGCTAGAAGTTGTTAATACATTCATTGATCAATACAATGTAGAACATTGTTTATATATTAATCACTTTAGCAACTGGATTATATCGTGAACAACTAGGCATGTGTATTTGTAACGCTCTGGAAACCTGCTTACTAGTTAGCCGTTATTTTGAAATAAAAAATTAAAAAAAAAATTTCTAACTCAAAATATGAAGTATTTGTGAAGTCAACCTTTTTATTTAAAAATTAGGTTTCTGGGTAGATCTCGTAAAATAATGACCAACGACATATAGTTTGTTAAGTTTGGACTTACATGTAAAGTGTGATGAGTAATATAGATGTTATAGTTCAATAAATAAATATAAAGATTTTATAATAAAAAATAATATATATAAATCCTAACCATGTTAGCTAGAATAAAGTCTCAACGCTAGAGGGGGTGAATAGCGTTTGAAACAAATCGCGAGAATTTAAAAATAATGTAAACGAAAATTAAAGAGTGTAAAGAAAGGCACACCGAGATTTATAATGGTTCACCACAATGTGTGGCTAATCCAGTCCAACGAGAGACTCTCTCGAAGGTCTTACTAACCCCGTTAAGCTTACGAGTGCTTAACAAACCTGTACAACGAGCCTCAAGAATGCTTGTTCGGACATGCAACACTCCAAGACTTCAACCCGAAAGAATATACTCTTCCTTTGTACAACCAAGGGAACAAGTGTAACACCCTAACCCGCGTAACCCGAATAAAGAGGTTAGTGAACCGGGTTGCTACTAAATTGGTATCCACATACAATATTTCTCAGGAAATAAAAACATATACTTTAACTCAAACAATTTATAAACATATCAAATTTTATACAAAAAGTGTGGAAGCTTTATAATTTAATCAAACATTCTTAATTCCCTGCATGCGTACATCTCCTCCGTCATGCTGCCCTCCAGGATATATTCCAATGTCAGTTTTCCATGATTACTTATGTGCAACAAGGGAAAAAAGAGGCTACATGCTCAGCAACGAAGTTGAGTGAGAAATATCTAACAGTTCGAACATACAATAAGCGAATCAACTAATTCATAATCATAACCTGATATCATGCACATAGGTTTAATATCATGCAGTTCATCTAAACAATTCATCACATAATTTACTTGGCACCTGCCCTATTCCATTCTCATCAAATCAGAGCATTTCTTGCAGTGGTGGATCATTATTTATCTGTATTTATACTCTACACTTGACTAAGGACATTCTACTTTTCTTGGAGTCATGATTGTTCCCACTGGATCAACGGGTCATGCTCAACCAATGAGGGTGATCCCCGTTGGGTGGGTGGAATCCCCACGTGATGGATCACCAGACAGTTCAAGTAAACCCATATGTACGTTTTTACTTGGTTTAATTAACCATTGGAGCCCAACAGGCATCCACCTGGTTTATACTCTTACTTTCGTAGAGTCAGTCCTAGAGTTCCTCTAGGTAGAATTACCTTGGCTCATGGGGTTGGATCAATACCCATGTAACATGTGCTTCATGAGCTGAATCGGCCCGCTCTTATCATTGGATTCGAGGTTGGATCACCATATGTTCTTAATTCAGTTCCAAATCTGACTCAATTCATCTGTCAATGAATCCAAACAAAACATAACAATTCATCAAACATATATTCAATAATCAATCAACACCTAAATCATGCGTTCTACCCTTTTTAATCAATATAATCCATGGAACCACAATCAAGCAATTCAACAAAGTATTCTACACAAATCAATCACGATAACAATTAAGAACGTAATTTCAAACATATATGCATATTCTAGCGTTAGGTGTCCACGTACTCACCTCAGTTCTTTTGTCGTATTCATATGAACGTTACCGGAAGGCCATCGTTAGAAAACGTCTCCAAAGTCCAAGGCTGTCGCTAGTGCCTGATCTCATCGTCAGCCTCCTTGGAACACCCAATTCCATCCAGGCATAACCGCCGCTGCCTAGACTAGCCCGCTGCAGCCCAAGCCTGCCTGAATCTAATCGATTAGTACCCCAACATCGATGGTCAATGGAGGTCGTTTACCAGAGCACCTTTGCTGTGTACAATGTCAACTCGCCACCGGGGCTTCGCTGGCGTATGACTTCACCGCTGCTGAACGTGTATTGAACGTGTATTGAATGACGTTGGTATTGACAACTCTTGACGAAGAATTCTTCAACTGAAGATCGATGATGGAAACCTTATATAGGTGAAAGCAAAGCTGTTTTCTAAACCGACCGAGTTCATCTTGAATTTATGTGCGCAAACCTCTCAACCAAAAGGAGCGTAAAGTCTTTTTGTGTGAAATCTACGCGAGGAGAAATATCTGAACTGAAGTAACGTACCGAGAGTATGTCACCTCTCTGATATGAACTTCCTAATATTTCACCTTTCCGAGAAATTGAATTCTTTGTCAATCTTGATCCTAGAAAGGACCAATATTCGTAATTCTGTATTGAACGTGTTTTCATCAATGACTCCCTGACAAAGAATCATCTGATCAAGTGTTTCCTCCTTGGGAGAATACCTATTTTGTTCATATGCGAATTCAGAAGGATCGACGAGACTCTGTATCAACTATCGTCAATTAAACAAATCCTTATCTTTTACTTCGTATCATGACTTATTTGATCAGCTTAGAGGATCCATTGTGTTCTCTAAAATTGACTTACTATCAGGATACTATCAAATCCCTGTTAAAAAAAAAAGACGAACAAAATGACGATCAAGAATCGCTACCCTTTACTTCGTATTGACGATTTGTTCGGTCATATTCGAAGAACTTACTTGTTAAAAGCTATAGATAGCTCAACCTTGTTGAATGAATTGATGCCTTGTTATGAAGGAATTAATGACCTAATTGCTTATCATCAAAAACGTCAATGTAGTCTGATTGAATAAATAAAGTGAAGTGATGCTCACAAGACAAATCAATAAGATAGTTGACTCGTTCAGATATCCTATTGACGTAAAAGATCGCGATCGTGATGATGATACAAAACATGACGTGAATCAGTGACACCAACAATGAAAGACTGAAGAATGAAGAGAATGTAGTTCGCACTGGCCATACAACGTAATATAATATTTACGAATAATATCATTCTAACACAAATACAACTAGGATTACATGAAGTAATATTACAAATGTAACTCCAAATCTAATCCCCCGGGATTTGCGAACTCGTCATAATTAGCCCCAAAAGCCGGAAAAGCTTTAGCGAACTCTAGCTTGTCTAAAAGCTCACCAACAAAGAAAGAAGAAATGAAAAGTTTTCTTTGACTGGAAGCCATGAAGTTCTGCCTCACCGCATCATCTAAAAACTTGATTAGGTTATTGAAATAACCGTCAATGTTCAAAAGACCAATGGGTTTATTGTGTAACCCTTCGGATGCCCATGAGATCAAAGTGAATAAACCTTCCATAGTGTCAATCCCTCCTGGAAGTACGATGAAGGCTTCCACAATATGATTCATCTCGAAATACTTATAGTAATTGCTGGAAACGGTATACTCTACACCGTACGTAGGTCCGTAAACCTGCTGTGTTGCTATATACCCTGGTATGAAACCTCTGACTCTACCACCATTATTATAGACTGTTGAAGCTACAGCTCCTTGAAGACCAACGTTACCTCCTCCGTAGGTAAGCCTGATTTTTCGCCTAACCAATTCCCGTCCTAGATCGACCGCTGTAGCCATGAACCTTGGATTACTACCAAGAGCATGACTACCAAGTAGACCAACGAATCTTATGGTATAAGAAAGAGTTCGAGAAGTTCCTTCCATAATGTGAAAATGTGAGATGCTCTTGCCACAATTTGATATATATATATAGACTCTGAAACCGGACCATTGATGGAAAAAGTAATTATCACCCGCCTAAAAACGTACAGGAAAGTGGATTCGCTCCAGACAAGAATGTACTCGCCAATACTACAGTCTGCTGACGACATGACATATTGAGACTCATGAATAGTTAGGCTCGTTGTTCTGAAATACATTCAAATCCGAGACGAAAAGTCAAAATGACTATAACCCTAAGATAAATGACCTCTTGAGTAACTTCCAAAGAGTGAAACATTAGAGGAAGAAAACCTACGATTAGTAACGGTAATTCGCAAATGCTATCTTTGTATCTTGTGATTCATATCCTTGAAATACTCAAACTTATTGTGTTAACTACACCCTTGAAAATATCTCGCTTGATCAATCTTGAAAAGATTGAATTCCATTCTTTGTATCAAGATACTAAAACCATGATTCTTCATTGAAATCAAAACAATACTCGGTGATACCATGATATCGATCTTTGAAAACTATACCCTGTGGAATACTGACTCGATCACAATAGTAAAACTACCCTGACTTAAACATTATGTTAAACCTCTCTTTGTAGACCACAAAACGATCAATACGATTGCGTTATCTATAAAGATTACTATCGATGATGATCAAGGAACTCCGTTATAACCCTATCAAGGAAATGTATGTGCGACAACCAGAGAAGAAATGACGTCGCAAAAACAGGCTGAATCATTCAAGTGAAGATTCCGAACTTATATGCGATGTTGGTATAAGAACTAGTAAAGATTCCTCATTCTATGAATTCACGAATTGAATCACGTACTGAAGATATTATCTTTTTCCTCAAAACAAGATCAACAATAGTGTTACAATCGAACCTGTCGCTATCTAGATTTGTTTTCAAATTAATGAAAGAAAATTTGAATACGACAAGACGTACACGAGACGATACTCAAATGTTATCATGTATAAATAGGAATTGGTACATAGACTCATTAACGATAATGAGGACTACTACGAAGATGAACGAAGAATTATTTCAACAAGAGATCGATAAAGGCAAACTACTGTACAACTAATCGACAGTACTCCCTCGTGAATGATGATAAATTCCATATCTTGAAAATCTTGGACCACTAAACGCCACTGATGTACTTACGAATTATTGTTGAATTATGTGAACGATATGAAGATAACTCAAGTAACTTGAGAAAGTTACGTTATGATGTATGAATTAAACAACCTCCAAATCTTCCACTACATCTACCGCGAACTTAAAATTTCAAATGCTACTGAAGAACCTTCAATCAGAGGAAAAATATTGTTAATCAACATGGTACAACGAGGAATTGAGACTGAACGAAGTTTTGTGCAAGTATGGCAAGTATATAATCCTATACATCACGAAGGAACTTTAGTTGTTGATACTGAAGGATCACTGAATGTCTTGTTTAATCAAAGATTGTTAATCTCTTGAAGAAAGAACGAGTTTTGTAACATCGACAGTTTGAGAATAATTATCCATGTGGATAATGACGTGATTATGATTTAACTGAATGAACATGACGCGATTATGATTAACTGCGATCACAACAAAATTTTGAACGTTGAGCCTTAGAAGAATTTCGAGGACGAAATTTTTTTAAGGGGGGGAGAAATGTAACGCCCCAAAATATACCCTAAAATTTATTGAATTAAATATTCAATTAAACAAAATTTATTTTGATTAAAATAAATTATTATTGGGCTTTGGGGCGGAATAAAATATATATTGATTTGAAATGATTTATTGAAATAAATCATGGAAATAAATAATATGAATTAAATGTGAGAACCTTTTTGAATAAAAGTCAATTAAACCAATTTTGACTCTGTCATAGTCAATCACCCAAAAATATGATGTCGGAAAAAGTATAACGAATAAATGTAAAAAGTATATCATTAGATAGAGTTTAATTGTACGATCGCAACGGTGCAAACGGATTTCAATTCGGAGAAAGTTGGACCAAAAAGTGTATCCCGACTGGGATGAATTAGTCCCAATCAGAGAGGTAACGTGCAGAATCGCCTAAAAATCACATCTGCGCCGAATGAGAACGTGAATTGGGAATCCTACGCAGCAGCAGCTCACCTTCCCTGTCCTCTTCTCTTCTCCTCTTCTATATAAAGAACCTAATTCTCCCATTTCTTCACCATTCTCTCTATTTCTTCTTCCATTTTGTCCCTGAGAGTGTGGAGAGTAAAGTGATGCTGTCCAGAGAGTTGGAGGTCGCCGGAGATAGTCACAATCCTTGCCGGAAGTCTCGCCAGAAAATCCTCAAAACCTCCATTTCGCTTTGAGGTAAGCCCGTTGATATATCTAATGACTAGAATGTTCGTATAGATCGTTTCTACGTTCATAAACGGTCGTTTGGTTGAGTTTTGTGTTTTACATGCTTAAACAACCAAGAATCATAAACCATTAAATTGATGTTAAAACTATGAATTAATGATGCCAAAATGATCTATGAACCTTAAAGAACATATCTATATAGTTTCGTTGAAGTTCGATAACTAAAAACGATATTTCCGAAATTGGACCCGAACGAAGAAGACGATGAACAGTGGCTGAGACACCACTGTCTGGATCGATCCAGGGGCTTGGATCGATCCCCTGGGAGTGATTTTTCATAGTTTGGATCGATCCAAAGGGCTGGATCGATCCCCCGAAATTCTGATCCGAAAATTTGTCTGAAAATGCTATTTTTGAGTTCTAAAATCCTATTTTTGATACCAATTGATTATGATCATTATAAAAATGATTTACCACAATAAAAATGATGTTTTTAAAAAATAAAAATGTTATGTGATGCATGACGGTAAGTTCGGGTGTTAACACTCGAAGCTAGGCCGCTAATTGTTGTTGAATATTATGTTGATTAATGATTATGGTAATAATTATTGGTTGATGATTGTGATGATTAAATCTTGATAATTGTTGTGATTAAAAATGGAAATTATGAATGATTAAATCATAAGGGATATATTGATGATTGTGAAAATAATATGTGTTGTTAAGGGTATCTAGAAGACCTCTAAGATATACCCATATTAATGTTGATTTGAAAGGTATCTAGAAGAACTCTAAGATATATCTGTATAAGTTAGGCCTTGCGGGTATGATGCCCGGTGGCTAGGGTTAAATTGTACGTACGGGATCCAAGAACCAAACTTGAGTACCTACTCGTTTGGGGGTACCACCCACCCAACAGTGAACACTACGCTGTCGGTTTTTGGTTGACCTTAAGTGAAGGTAAGTTTAAGATTTCCAAAACCCTTTTATCTTAAACTAGGCCTAGCTTAAGGATTATTAGGAGTACTCTGTATACTGGAATATAGTTTAATTAGTTAAACTAGAATTCATTTAAGGGTTGACNTTGAATAATGATTGTTGAAAATTTGAATATTGATGATTGACTATCTAAACTGAACATTATGTGCATGATATCAAATGGTTGATTATGAATTGAGATTCAATTTATGTGGATGTTCGACGCATTAGATATGCTTACTCAGCTTTACCGCTGAGCGTGTAGTGTGTTTTATTTGCTACACGCAGGTCAATAGAATGACGTGACATGATCCTGGAGGCAGACGGAGGCGAGATCGTCGAAATGGATGTGATGGTTTTGAATAAAAGAATATAAATAAATTATGTTTGTGGTTATGATTTGTTAAGCTTCCGCAATATTGAAAACTCTGTAATGTCTATGATATGAAAAATATTATTATGATAAATAAAAGTGTTTGAAAAGTTTTAAATTTTACGATTACCAAGTTAATACTTTAGTCCGAAAGGGGCTGCAGACCTGGACGGATTAGGGTGTTACACTTTCTCGTCCATTCATCGTCCGTCAAAATCATTGTTGTCGCGTGACTCTTTCTAGTGTCACCATCGATTGTTGGTGGAGAAGACCAGAGGAACGTCAATTAGCCTTGGTCGCCATCGCCCGATTGAAGAAGAACCTAGAGCAGTTTCTGTCGCCATTTGGAGAAGAAGAAAATAGAGTCGTGGCGTAGGGGCAAAAAATGATTTATATATATCCTAGGGTTTTGTACTCCGTAACTTAAATTAACGTGTCTGAGTAAAAACATACTTTTCGGGCTAACTTGCTCCGAATTAATATCCATTTGCATCGTTGGATTCGATTCATCAATCCTTACCGAACGATTTAACTTTTATAATCAAACGAAAGATATTTATAAGTTCCACCCGGCCCGTCTTAACTCTTTCGATTAATTAGTAGCGATTAGTCTTTTAATTTAAATCCTTAACATTTACATCAGATCAGTCACGCATTGGGACTATTAGTATCTCCAAAGTATTTATTAATTCTTTTAAAGAATAGATTGTCGTAAACAAATAATTCTTATTTATTTGATTAGTGAATGACTTCTAGGCCGGTTCTCAGGGCGTTACATTTCTTCCCCCCTCCCCCCTTAAAGGAATTTCGTTTTCAAAATTCTCCCAAGGTACGGAGTTCAATAATTGAGTTTCACATTTGCATTACGATCATGGTTAGGTGAATGGCCACGCCATTCCTACAGAAATTCTCTTCATTTATCGTGCGAGGTATTATCTTAGGAGTTTTGTATTCGTGTTTCGTTCAAGACATACGACAAGTTCGTTTAATTCATAATTCGATCTTTTCTTAGTTTGATTTCAACGGACATAAATGGAGTACCTCCATAGTGCGTAGAAACAATATTTAAGTTTTCAAATATCATAGCGTCAGTTATTTGGTCGATCGATCAGTTTGTATTCGAAGTTTGTTTGTTTTGTTACTTATGGCGCCATCATAAGATCTTTCTGGGATTTCTCATCTACTAACACAATTGTGGTAACGTTCACGCCTTTCATGTGGTAGACAATTGAGTTCAGGAAAGCTTGTTTCGTCATTAGGCTCTTCGAGCATTAAAAGTCGTTTCGTAAGTCTGTCTCGAGTTGTTTTTGTCCCTATCATGTTATCACATCATGATTTCTATAGCATATCGTTAAGGTCAATTTCACGGCATTGCCAATTCATACTTGGATTCCTCTCTAGTGGAGTCAACTGCTGATGTCTATATATAACGGATTACTATTCGGTTCTTATTCGTGTTCGACAATTTTTCTGCGTCAATAGCATATTGGTTCATTTTGCTTGGTATATAACAGGATACATTCCTAGTAACAATCAGTTTGATCATCTATTTATCAACGATTCCCTTTCTGAATAGAAAGAAGATTCTTCACCACGTAGTTCGTCCACGATCTTCAAAAATGTTGAGGTACTTATGACATATAGATTTTTGTTTTAGGAATTTGGTTAATACAAAATTTGCAAGTTTATTCATAACGATCTTCATAATAATCTTTTCATTCAGCGATTTTTCGTGCGATTATTTTAGAGTGATGTGAATACTTTGGGTGACCAAATACAATACGCGTGTCTTTGTTGGTAGAGTAAAATATTCATCGTTGAGCTCTTCAGCGAGGTTCTTCAGGAATCGTAGGAACGTACCAACTGGTACAGTAGGGTCACAATGATTTCTTAAATGCATTTATTTAGAACAATTCCATCGTTGCATTTTATTTTGATGCTTCGTAGAGTACGAGTTTAAAAGTCAAAGTCAATGTTGTTACATAGAATTCTTTCCACACGAGGCATTGCTATCTTCACGGGTACGTTGTTGCTTGATTTTAGAAAGAGGTTTTGACAATTTGTCATGGAGATACCATCTCCATTCGCGTGTAGACGTCTGACCACCGTCAATGGGTCAAAGTAGAGAACAATCAATGTAGTCAACGTACAGGTGTAGATTACAGATAAGCTTTAACGGTTCAGGAATATTAGCCATTCGTTTGTAACGATATTCAAACCCAACGTCTGTACGATCTCACACATTTGACAAGAAGTTTTAAGAGTTACTCCCTACGGTTCGTTAGCCTTTAACGCATTTCTCGAGCGAGTAAGTCGTTATCTCGGAACTCTCCATCATGCTATCTACATGCTTTAGTGATTTACTCTCAGAGACGTTTTCGCGTATCAAGTAATTAGTGTGGCGATGCGTTTCTCTCAGCATTCATCATCATCATGCAATCGATGTCATTTGCATTCTTTCGTGTCACGTTTTTCAGTTCTAAGGTATCAGTGATTATCGATATACGGTCTGGTCAGGTGTGCCCTAGTTCATCGTGCCCTAAGAGCGTGTCGTACGCCCTACCTTGTTTGTGTAAATCATGTGGTGTTATTTACGAGATTCTTCTCAACGATTCCTTTTGTTCAAGTCTATGTTGTGACACAAGTTCAGTCCTTCGAATAAAGTGTCTACGTGAGGTTGTGTCATGCACATTCATGGTGATGGGGAATAACCCCACGTCAGCCTAAGACTGACATCAGCATAAATTTCCTAAGTATCGGGCTTGGACATCTCTGCTCGGTCATCTTTGCTAAACTAATATTGTATGTGGATACCAATTTAGTAGCAACCTGGTTCGCTAATCTATTTATTCGGGTTATGCGGGTTGGGGTGTTACATTTTGGTATCAGAGCATATGGTTTTAAAATCGGTCTCCGGACCATTACAAAGTATTGTTTTGGAAATAAATAAGTGAAAGTAATATTATTTTAATAACTTTAACAATGGAAAAGAAAGTTATTTCCAAGTACTGCATCCGCATCCTTAACGTCATCTCTGCCTCCCAGGAAGATAATGAATTATTATCTTATTACTTAATGTTGTTTAGAACTAATTGCTCAGGTTGTTTGAACCGAGCTGAAGGCTCAAATAATAGTTTGGAGCTGATTGCCCGAATATTTATATGGAACTGATTGTTCGAATAGTTGTGCTGAGCTGATTGCTCAAATATTTGTATGAAGCTGATTGTTTGAATGTCGGTGTCAACTTGACTATTGGAATATCTGTGTTGAGCTGCAAATTGTTGATTACTGTGCATACTGAAATGCGATAGTCTAAGATAGGAATTCACATCCTGTAGATGGAACCTACTACTCTATGGTGAATGTTGGTATAAACTATGACAACGAGATACTAGGTAACAAAAGAAAAGAGTGTAACAATGTACACATAGTAAAATATCTTGTCTAATATTCGGTTACCTGAAGGGGCTGCAGACCTGGATGGATGAGGGAATCTTATTTTAGTGTCAAACGGGAATAACCGTATAAAGGTCAAGGAGAAGTCGTTTGATTAATAAAGAAAGTAGTATCTACTCCCAGCACATCATAGTGTAGTAATGTGGCTGGATACAAATCAAAAGAATGTAATGAATAATCTATCTGCTAAGGCATTATGTGCCAACATACCTTGCTGACAGGATGAACCGAATGAAGCGTACCGAAAAAAAATGATGTCGACACATGGAAATATGTTTGGCCGTTAGCAGACACAACGTTGAAGGGCTCCTGATCCGTTACAAAGTCTAGTTAGCAGGTACTAGTGACGCCGATATTGATAGTGGTGACGTTAGTAGAATGCCCCACTTACTCTCGTTAGTATGACTCAAAGAATTGTTGAGAAATAACTTTAATGAATCAAGAACGAATTAGTTTAATCTCGACTATGCCGTTTGAAGACTTTAGGTTACGACTCGCGAAGGGTGAACCTACTTCGAGGTCGACGAATGCACTTAATGTCGAATACGTTACTATTAATGTCATGTCAATAAGTTGAATGCCACCTGAAACTTGGGGACGAATCCCTGAATGTGCGCCAAGAACGTGAAGTTAAAATATCCCTACGTACCGCTTGAAAGGGGTAAAGCACGATAATGCTGAACACCGAGTTACATCGAGTACTCGGGCCAAGCACGACCCATCGAGGGTATGAAGCCGAAACAAACACGAACACAACAAATGTGTGCGACGCAACTGCACGTTGACACTCCATCCGAAATATGGAATTGATACCACGTGAACTACACAAGCTAGGGAGGGCGTATGATACACTCCCATGACAACTTTGGTACGCCGTACATCCGACGAGGCTATATATCGATAATTGCTGACGCTGCAGAACTGACAAACATGACATGAAAGAATACAAATGATGACAATGATCGTATGACGACGAGGAATGCTGACAATACAGTACCCACGAGTACGACACACGAACCGTTAGACGACAAGTACAAAATCTAAATAGGTAGTTGATATTCTGCGAGCCAATCAACGAATGGTACCGAGCGACTATGTGACATGGATAACATGTACGTGAATGACAGTCGCTACGACTTTTGATGAAGTACCTTGATTCGCATAACAAACTCGCAGATGATGGATGAATCACGACGAAACTTGTTCCGCAGGAAACAAGCCGACAACTAACTATCTGATGTGGGACAACCCTCGAATTTAATCATGAACGTATGTAGATCGTATAACGAAGGGGTCTCGAAAGACCCGCTCGAGAAATGCGTTAAAGACCGACGATCCTTAAGAGGAATCTCTTGAAACACCTTGCTGATTGTGTGATGGTACAAATGTTAGGTTTGAATATCGTGACAAACGAACAACTAATATTCCTAAACCGTTAAATTTTATCAGTAATATACACCTGCACGTTGATTATACGAACCGTTCTTCACTTTGACCCATTGGCGATGGTCAAACTTCTACACGTGAGTGGAGAGGGTATTTCCGTAACTAATTGACAAAACCTCTTACCAAAATCAAGTAATGACGTATCCATGAAGATAACGATGCCTTGTGTGGCAAGAATTTTGTGCAATAGCGTTGACTTTGACTTTTAAACTTGTACTCTGTGAAAAAGTTGACTAAAGCGTAGTGAAGAACGTATTCTAAATAAACACATCAAAGAAATCACCGTGACCCTACTGTACCAGTTGGTACATTCTTACGATTCCTGAAGAATCTTCCTGAAGATCTCAACGATGAGGATTTTACTCCACCAACAACGAAGACACGTGTACGCATGGACGAGAAGAAGGTGTTGTATCTTGTCACCTGAAGCATCTAAATCCCCTTTGAACGGATCACATGACAAATTGGTGAACGAACGGTGGTTATGAAGCTGTTATGAATGAATTTGCAAAACATCCTATTAACTGAGCTCTTAAGATGAAAATATGTAAGTCCTCATTACCTTGAAATTATTGAAAATCGTAGACGAACTACGTGGTGAAGAATCTTCTTTCTGTTCAGTAAGAGAGCTGTTGATAAATAGGCGATCAAATTAATTGTTACCAGGAATGTATGCTGTTATGGACCAAACAAAACGAAAAGATATGCTATTGACGTAGAAACATTGTCGAACATGAATAATAACCGAAAAATAATATGTGTTTGTGGGTATTAGTAGTTGACTTCACCCGAGAGCAATCCAAGTATGAATTGGCAATGCGGTGAAACTGACCATGACGTTATACTACAGGAATCGTGACGGGATAGCGCGATAGAGGAAAGAATAGCTTGAGATAGATTTACCCACAATCCTGCTAATCGTTGAAAAATCTAGGAAAAGATCTTATTCGGATACCATAAGCTAACAAAATGAATGAACTTCAAATACGAATCGAACGACTGACCAAATAACCGATGCTACGATATCTGCAAGCTAAAATACTTGTTTGTATGCACTATGGAGGTACTCCATTCATGTTCATTAAAATCAAACTCATAAAAGATCGAATTATGAATCCAACGAACTTGTCATATGTCTTGAACGAAACACGAATACAAGAGCCCTAAGATAATACCTCGAACAATAAATGAATAGAATTTCTGTGGGGATGGCATGGCCATTCACCTAACCACGATCGTAATGCGAATGTGAAACCAAATCTTTGAAGTTTGTACCTTAGAAGAATTTCGGGGAGGAAATTCCTTTAAGGGGGAAAGAAATGTAACGCCCTAGAAACCGGGATAGAAGTTAATATATAATTAAATAAATAAGAATTATTTATTTATGACAAATTATTCTTTTAAAGAATTAAAAGATATTTCATAGATTCTAATTGTCTCAATATAACGAAGCTAATCTGATTATATTGATAAGGGTTTGAATTAAAAGACTGATCAGTACCAATTAATTGAAGGAATTAAGACGGACCAAGTTGAACATACAAATGTTTGTCGTTTGATTATAAAAGTTATATCGTTGGGTTAGGGTTGATGAATCGAATCCAATGATACGAACGAATCTTAATTTGGAGCAAGTGGGTCCAAAAAGTGTGTTTTTACTCAGACACGTTATTTTAAGTTACAGACTGCACAACCCTAGTCTTATTCACGCGTCTCTTAATTCGATCGCTGCCCACCTCTTCTTCTTCTTCCTTCGATTCAGCAGCGCCTCCCTCTCCTTCGATTCACCGCACGCGAAGACACTGGCGACGAGGCAACAACGAGGGACGCTGACCATACCAACGCTGGCGACCATGGTGATGGCGATGAGCTCAGGCAGACGCGAGCACACAATCGACCTCTGCTCCGGCCACTGCTCTCTATTCCGGTGAACGACCCCAGCAACCCCGGCGACCACAGCCCGTGACCACGGCGACTCAGGGATTCGGCAGAGAGCATACCCGACCCGGTTCTCCGGCGGATCCCTCTCGATTTCCGGCGTTCCCAACGAGACCCAGCGATTCGCCAACGTCCACCCGACAGCGAGGAGCAATCCGGCAGCGGGTTGACCCGGTGGCGAACGAGAATTCCCTTACGGTGACGACTGGCACGGCGGTGGTCAGATTTGGGCAGTTCCGGGTAACAGCGGGTAGTCAAGCAACGAGCGAGATTACACCGACGTAGCACCCGAGCGACGTTATTTGGAATTGAATCAATCGAAACGAATCAAGGTGAGTACGTGGACATCTAACACTAGAATGTGCATAAATGTTTGAAATTCCGTTCATAGTTGTTATCATGATTGATTTTTGTGAATTACTTCGTTGAATTGCTTGATTGTGGTTTCGGGGATTATATTAATCGAAAAGGGTAGTGTGCATGATTAGGCGTTGATTACGAGTTAAAGTGCTTGATAATGTTAAGAACGTCAATATGAACCTATTGGTGTTTGTTGTTATGATATTGTCGTTGATTTGATGCTGAAAATAAAACAGGTAAGAAGTTGGAAAAATTATTTTGTCAGATGGTAGGCGGTACCGCCAGGACGGTACCGTGCTACCGTCATACTCTGTTTGTTCCATTCCCCTCTGACGGTAGCTGTGACCGCTCGGTACCTAGGTACCGGACGGACGGTAGGCCCTACCGCCCAGTCGGTAGTCAGCTACCGTGACAGCCCCACCGGAAGAGCCCAGATGGTTCCGACGGTACCCCAGTACCATAGGACCGGTACCCAGGTACCGTGAGGATGGTACCCCGTACCGTGAAGGCTTGGGTACCGTTTGGTACTTGATGCCACGTCTGTCGATATGTGTTTTCGTCAAGGATTGATTCCAAGATCTTATGTGTTGTATGATGGTAAGTTTGGGTATCAATACCCAATTCTAGGCCGCTATATGTTATGATTGTGATTGCTCTGTGTTGATCCAACACTTATGTGAACTAATATTATTATGGTGATCCAACATATGTGTGATTATGTGAGATACATATGGTTGGATATGATATTGCAAGTATGAGTGGGCTGATCCAGCACACAGCAAACAGGTACCGCGTGTTGATCCAACGCGTTTGGTAAGGTAAGTCTACCCAGAGGGAAACTTTGGGAGTGACATAAATATAGGAAATTAAGAGTATAAACCAGGTGGATGCCTGCTGGGCTCCAATGGTTAAGTCGAACCGGGTAAAAACGTACGTACGGGTATCCTTGAACTGCCTGGTGATCCATCAGGTGGGGATTCCACCCACCCAACGGAGAACTCCTTTGTTGGTTGAGCATGACCCGCTGATCTAGTGGGAATCCTCATGTCTCCCATACAGTAAAGTTATAGTCCTTAGGCTAGTGTAGAGTTCAAAAATAGACGAATGGTGATCCACCATTGCAAGATACACTCCGTTTGGCGAGGATGGAAAAGGGCAGGTGCCAGGTAAATTATATGATTAATTGTTTATGTGAACTGCGGTATTAAACCTATGTGCATGATATCATGTGGTGATTATGAATTAGTGGATTCGCATATGTGTATGTTCAAACTGTTAGATATTTCTCACTCAGCTTCGTTGCTGAGCGTGTAGCCTCTTTCCCCCCTTGTTACACGTAGGTAATCATGGAGGGGATAACCTTGAAGTACACCCTGGAGGGAAGCGTGACGAAGGAGATGTACGGATGCAAGGATTTCATAATGTTTGATTTAATTATAAAGCTTCCGCACTGTTTGTATGAACTCCGATATGTATTTGAATGGTTTTGTATTACTTAGTTTTAAATCAAATGTTTTTACTTATTGAAAAATATTGTATGTGGATACCAATTTAGTAGCAACCCGGTTCGCTAATCTATTTATTCGGGTTATGCGGGTTGGGGTGTTACACTCTCCCTTTTTGATGTTGACAAACAATATACTTCAAAGTGAGTTATGCGGGAGTAAAATAATGAAGCAAGTAAGCTCCCCCTAAGAATAAGCGTACTAAAAATACACACTTTGAACTTTTCTTGTGTTTATTAAAAGTTTAAATTTGATGCAAATAGTTACACAAGAATGCACTCAAGTCAAGTTGCATATGCACCACTTTGAAGTATACATCTTCTCCCTCTTTTGTCAAAATAAAAAAGGGTATTTTGAAAATTTTAACCATGTATAACTTCTTGAAACCCTCCCCTATCAAAATGAATTTTTAGGAAAAATGATAGTTTGGAGATCATTGGGCAAAAGGTGCATTTACAACTAAACTTCCCCTAAAAATGAAAACTCCCCTTAAATTATGCAAGTTTTTTAAAAACTTTATTTTTCAGGGATTTTTGGGGATTATTTTATAAAAGGCATGATTTAAAATGGATTTTGAAAATATTATTTAATCATGCAAACCAAGGCTAAAACAAATAAAAGCACGTATGGGATAAGGTTTTATTTTTTGAAAAGAATTAAAACCAAACAAAATATCTTATCCCAATGAGCAAGAGAAACTTACCTTGGCTTATGCCGTTCTTTTTTCGGCTTTGAGTATACTTCTTTCCTCTTCACATACTTCTTCCATTTGAGGAAATCCGTATACTTCATTCTCATTGCCTTCTCTTCATCTTCTTCATCATTTGACTCTTCCGTAGAGCTTGAGTCACTTGAATCATCACTTGATTCACTTGACTCTTCACTTTATAATTCTTTGGAAGCTTTGAATTATCTATTCCGTATTGAAATTTTGTTTAGAATTATGTGTGTGAAATTTGAATGTGTTGCCCCTGCTACTGCCTAAAAACAGAAAAAACAGAAAATGCTGGTGTTGTGATCAGGTTGTCTGCAACGGAAATTCTTGTTGCTGCGTTTTGTCGCCTGTTTGCGACGGACGTCCCCGTCGCTATTTCCGTCGCCGATCTGCGACGGTTTCAATACTTCCGTCGCAGATTTTTGGGGTGCAAAAGACGAAGGTACCCGTTGCAGGTCCGTGGCAGATCTGCCACGGAATCTTATTTCCGTCGCAGATTTTCAATCTGCCACAACTTTTCTGCGACGGAAAATATTCGTTGCAGTTCTGTCGCAGATTGCTAATCTGCCACGAAATTTCAAAATCTGCCACGGAAATTGTCCGTTGCAAATTGACAGTTTTCTTGTAGTGGAAGGCGTTTGTAAGTTTGGGATTTTCACGCATTTCTTCCTCTTTTATCTCTCTCAACAAAAGTTCGTGAGAATACAAGGAAGACCAAATGTGGGCGGTTTTGGCCGTATCACATTTGGGTAATGAGTCTACGATACTACTATGCCATTCTTTTGGTAAAGAAAATAGAATTTTCGTATTAAGCTCGAAAGTAGTATACGTCTTACCCAACTTACTTAACTTATTGACGATCTCATTGAACCTTTTGTTCATGTCTTGGATCGTCTCGCATGGCCCTTTCTTGAAAGATTCGTATTCGGAATTCCCAAGGGCAATCATCGTTTGCTTAGTTGAGACGTCGCCTTCATGAGTAGCTTGTAGCAAGTCCCATACCTCCTTGGCCGTTTTGCATGAGCATACTCGTGCAAATTCATCGGGGCCGAGAGAGCAATGGAGGATGTTGATTGCCTTTGCGTTCATTGATAACTTTCTCTTATCTTCCGACGATAATCCTGCAAAATCACCATTACTCGGCACAAACGGCCCGTGAAGTACATTCAACCATAAATCAAAATCAATAG
>OOIL02002033.1:97722-103026 GCA_900332095.2 Cuscuta campestris | reverse complement strand
CACATGGCTTTTGTTTCTCAAATTGAACCTACAACCATTTCCGAAGCAATAAACGATGAACATTGGACCTTGGCTATGCAAGAGGAGCTAAACCAATTCAAACGGAATGACGTTTGGGAATTGGTGCCAAGGCCCGATGATCGTACGATTATTGGTACGAAATGGGTGTTCCGTAACAAACTTGATGAAAATGGAATAATCACTAGAAACAAAGCTAGGCTCGTAGCTAAAGGCTACAATCAAGAAGAAGGCATTGATTTCGAAGAAACTTATGCACCCGTAGCACGTTTAGAAGCTATTCGTTTACTTCTTGCTTTTGCTTCGTCTATGGATTTTAAACTTTATCAAATGGATGTTAAGAGTGCCTTTCTCAATGGTTTTATTCAAGAGGAAGTGTATGTTGACCAGCCCCCGGGGTTTGAAGACTTTGAGTTTCCCGACCATGTCTTCAAACTCAAGAAAGCGCTCTACGGTCTTAAACAAGCACCCCGTGCTTGGTACGAACGTTTGAGTAAATTTCTTTTGGATAGTGGTTTCCAAAGGGGAAAGGTTGACACTACACTTTTTATCAAGAGTAAAAACAATAACATCCTTTTGGTTCAAGTTTATGTAGACGATATTATATTTGGTGCTACTAACGAGTCGTTGTGCAAGAAATTCTCAACGTTAATGAAAAGTGAATTCAAAATGTCAATGATGGGCGAGCTCACATTCTTTTTGGGACTCCAAGTCAAGCAAATGAAAGATGGCACGTTCATTTGCCAAGCTAAATATTGCAAGGAGCTCCTAAAACGGTTTGAAATGGACAACGCCAAAACCATGGCGACCCCGATGAGCACGTCTGACCATCTTGACAAAGACGAGAAAGGTAAGGAAGTAGAAGTCAAAAGGTATCGAGGTATGATCCAATTCCTTCTCTATCTTACCGCTAGTAGGCCGGATATCATGTTTAGTGTATGCCTTTGCGCAAGGTATAAATCGTGTCCGAAGGAATCGCACTTAACGGTGGTGAAACGGATCATGAAATACCTTGTCGGCATGGTTAACGTTGGACTGTGGTATCCAAAAGGCTGCTCTTTCCATCTCGTTGGTTATTCCGACTCGGACTTTTCCGGTTGCAAATTGGACAGTAAAAGTACGAGTGGGACTTGCCACTTACTTGGTAGCTCTCTAGTTTCATGGTTTAGTAAGAAACAAGTCAGTGTTGTGTTATCCACAACTGAAGCGGAATATGTTGCCGCCGGTAGTTGTTGTGCTCAAATCCTTTGGATGAAGCAACAACTCGTGGACTATGGCCTTAGTATCAATCACGTTCCTCTTCGTTGTGATAATACTAGCGCCATAAGCTTGACGAAGAACCCCGTTCTTCATTCAAGGACGAAACATATTGACATTAGGCATCATTTCATTAGAGATCATGTTCTCAAAGGTGATGTCAAAATTGAGTTTGTTGAAACACACAACCAATTAGCCGACATTTTCACAAAACCTTTAGAGAAAGAGTCGTTCTTCCACATTCAAAGTGAACTCGGAATCCTTGACTCCACGATGATCTAAGTTGTGCATTTTTAACTTGTTAAACGTTTACTAACTTGAGCGTCGGAGAACTTTTCTTTTTTGCAGGTACCCCGTTCATAAAATCAGGGGGAACCATGCCTACAGCGCTGTCCAGGAGACCCAACAGCGCTGTTGAAGGAAACACCGTCAACCAGCCTGAGCCAACAACGCTGTACAATATACCAACAGTGCTGTCCCAGGGAGTTTTCTCTTCCTTCATACTTTCCAGAATCTTTTTCAACAGCGTTGTATACCTTTTAACATCGCTGTTCTCCATAACACCATGTTTTTAAACCAAAACCAGAAAGTTTTCCAACAGCGCTGTCCGTTTTTACAAATTTTTTTCCTATCGTAAAGTAGCGATGTAGGGAAACCCATCAACGCTGTTCTAATGGGTTCAAACCCTTACACATTTCCAGTAACTTTTGGAACATCGCTGTAGGGTACCCAACATCGCTGTCCATTTGACACCTGGTTTTTAAAACTTAACGCAGAACAACGCTATACAAGGGTCCTACAGCGCTGTCCCAACAGCGATGTCTTCTTTAGAACATCGTTGTTCACGTTGAATTTTTCAAAACAAATAACCATTGGGCACTGCATTAAATGCTCCAACAGCCATTTTTTCAAATCTTTGAATGTTGGGAACCCCTCTCCCTATATATTTTGGACTCCTCTCTTCACTTTTACACATCTAAACACAATTTTCTTATATCTCCTTGCATAATATATCCTCTCTACAACTCTCTCTTGAGATTTCATCATCACAATGGGCAAAGACAAGTAAAGAGCAGGTACCTCCGGGAAATCCAAGTCTAAATCCCGGGCACCGGCAACCAACTCCGAGGAGTGCCTCTAGTACGGCGACGGATCCTACCTATGGTTCGATTCCGAGGAGGAGCACACCCGTTTCCTCACTTTTTTCTCTAAACGGGTTGTGGCTCCCCCATGGATGGTCCCGGAGCGCCTACCGGAGTTGTAGGGCTACGACGACCTCAACGCGCAGCTTTATCAAACCGGCCTCTGGCCGTTTGTCTCCCGGGCTTGGAAGGAGATCAACCCAGCGCTGATCCGGGCGTTCTACTCCAACCTCCGGCGTGAGGACGACGTGCTCTACTCCCTTGTCAAGAGCACGCCGATTGAGCTTTCCATTGAGCAACTTGGGCGCATTGCCGGCCTCCCCTACCAAGGCGACGACGTCTCCCACTATGGTGGAGAGGACTGGGTACTCAACAACGAGGGCCTTATCCTCAACGAGCTTGGCATCACCGAGCTCATCTGCCATGCATCGGGCCGCCCCACCATCCACTCCGCGAACTCCGAGAGCCGTCTCCTCCTCTACATCGTGTCCCGAATCATCAAGCCCCGGAAGCACGGGCACACGATCATGTCCGGTGAGGACCTCAAGCTTCTCCACGCGATCATGCACACGGCGCCAATCAATTGGGCGAAGTTTGTCATGATCAACATGACGGTCGCCGCGTCCACTGACCACGATCACCTCCTCCCGTACCTGTTCGTGGTGATGGACATCCTTGAACGGTTCAAGGTAACCACCACTGTTGGCCCGCTCACAAAGTCCACGAAGCTTTGGACGATTAGCGCCCAAACCTTCACCAAGCGGTCGGACAACGCCGCGCCTGCCACTGCCGCGCCACGCCGCACTGCCACTACCGCTTGCCCAGCCGAACCCCAGGCCCGGGCCAACCTTGCCTCCATCGCCGACTACCTCAACCGGCTTCACTTCAAAGTTGACGGGATGGATGGCTACCTTGAGCGGCTAGACGAGGCTGTCCAACGCTAAGGGCATGCCATGAACGCATACTTCCAACGCGTTAACTACGTCCCCCCACCGTACCATGGCACGTTCTTTGGGCAAGTGTACGGTGACGAGGACGAAGACGACGCCTCCTACGCCCCGTCAAGCTCCCCGGACGAGGATGAGTTCGATGACGCCATTGACGGTGATGAGATGGACGACGACGACGACGAGGAGGAAACCGAAGACGAAGACTAGGATACCCCTAGAATTTCTATCTCTTTTTTATTGTCCTATTTTTCTTTAATCGCTTCTGTTGTACCATGCTATTTCCCAATTTAATAAATAAAATTATCTTTTATCTTTTTGTTAATGTCAAAAGGGGAAAGAAAAGGGTTATGCATACACTAAGGGGGAACGCCTCTAAAAACGGGATCATTTGATTTTAATATGACTACTCGTTTTTTAAGCACAAATTAAGGGGGAACTTTTTCAAACACTTTTTGAAAACCAAGTATCCCTTAGTATGCATATCCCTGTCTTGTTTGCCATTATCAAAAAGGGGGAAATTGTAAGAACACGGGTTTACGCCTATGACGTACTAAACCGTGTTCGTTTTATGACGGGTTTTGATAATGCCAAACCGCCGTGACGATAACAAGGCTAAACTGAGCAAAACCAAAGCGAAGGAACATGGCATGATGAATTGAGAATCAAGAACCAAGAACCAAGAACGAAGACTTAGAATTTATTGAGTCGGTCTTATTGTGATCAAGACCGGCACAAACTTCATAACTTGGCTCTCTAGGCTCGCTTCATTAAAATACTTTTTTGCATATTCAAAAATGTTTTTCATAAGTTTTAAACATGCCTAAAAACACTTGGAGTTCGCCCAAACCAAAAATCAAGCCATCCGGCGTTCGGGTTTCAGAAATCGGCGTTCGGCTTTCGGTTATCGGCATTGGTTTTTGGCGTCCGAACCAACCAAGTGGTTTTTAACTTTTTATGATTGGTTTTTACTTCTGGGCATATTTAATTAGTTCTCCAACAAAAACGCTTCAAAAACCACCTATCGTTTTTGGTCGTTTAGTGAAAACCATGCGAAACGGCGCTAACTTGGCTAGCCGTGGTCTTCAACTAAATGACGTGGTTTTCAAGATGTTTTATTTGCTTTCTTAGCAAAATGCATTAAACAAATGTTTTCAATACTTGGTTTTTACTTTGGAGAACTTAGCTTTTTGAGATCGGCTAACGACATGACTAAACCAACCATGGGGCTGGCTAAACCAGCCCAACAGCGATGTTGGTGTAACCAACAGCGCTGTCTGGCATGGGAAGCTGAAACCATGGTTTGGCGTTAAGTCTTCAACAGCGATGTTGGATTTTAGACATCGCTGTTGAGCCAAGGTTGGGTTTCCAGAAACATCTGGAACAGCGATGTAGCCTTCTCTACATCGCTGTCCAACCTAAGCCAAAAACAATTGCATTGGCAGAAAGTTTTTGGACAGCGCTGTTGACCCAGCAACAGCGCTGTCAGGCCAAACTTTCCACCTTCAAAGTCAGGCCTAAACAGCGATGTTCAAGTAGTGAACATCGATGTAGGCACCTGACCGTTGGGAGAAATTTATGGCTAAAACTTTCCTTGTTTGGAAGTCAACAGCCAAAACAGCGATGTAGGGATTTTGGACATCGCTGTTGGCATGAGCGTTGCTTCCCAATTTTCAAAAACCAAGCCTAGAACAGTGATGTCCAAGCCATGGACAGCGCTGTCTGGGTGAATTTCAGCAGATCCAATTTTAATCAAATCCCACAAATTGTGCCAATCACCCCTTAAATGTTTTGATCCGTTGGAGCCTATTTTTCTACTATAAAATGGGGTGTGTGGGTCTGTTTTACATATTACATAACTTCACAACTCTACTCTTTCATTGCATACAATTCATACATTTTTCATAGCTTTTCGAGAGCCACTTTTGTGAAGTTCGTGT
>OOIL02002033.1:37722-92722 GCA_900332095.2 Cuscuta campestris | reverse complement strand
GATGAGACAGAATGATTTTACATGTTGCTTTTATAATTCACTTTTGTTTTTACATTAAAAATTTGATTTTCCCTTTTATTTTATGTTTTAAATATTTTAGAGCAAAAATCTTATCATGCAATACATGCTAAATCTATTTTACTTTTATTAAATATTTACTAGGCCAAGTACTATATAGGCAAATTTTTTAAATTATTTTATTCAATGTTCCATATGTCCCAAAAAAGATCTCATTTCCCTTCTCAAGACATTCTAAGAAACTCTTTTTCTAGATTTGGCAAATCTTTTGTGGCTTAGTATTTTTTGTATCACTCTCAACTATATAATTTTACTTTTCTTAAACTTTATACCAAATTCAATTGAAGAGTTTTTTGGACAGAGAAAGTATAATCTCTTTACTATAATGTCCATACATATTGCACCAATGTTCTCCAATTAAGAAAAATATATATAAATTAAAAAAATTGGGATGTAATTACTGATTTTCTGTAATATTCATAATTAAAATTTATAGAAAAAATCTACCCATCTATTGTGCATCAGGATAAAGTAGTTATTTTTAAATTTCTTCATTTTTCTAATATGTGATTATATTAAATTATGATAAATTTTTCAGCCCGTGCAACGCGCAGGTACGAATCTAATATTATATTAAATAGGAAAGGGGGGTTAGGAGACGGAGCATCCCTCTTTCCCGTATGTTCTCTGTCCCTTCCCTGCTGTCGATTCTTCCAAGGCCGGCTCAAGCCAAGGGAGCCAAGGGCAAGATGGCCTCTTGGACATGGCCTAATAGTAGATGGGCCCCCACTTTTTGCAAATGTGTTACATATATTTATTTATTATTTAATTATTTATACACTTTTCGTCTCAATTTAAATCACCTATTATTGTTTATAATGTTTGATTGTAATTATTTTTAAATCATTTTATTTAAAAATTAGTGTAGAATTAAAAATAATATTTACATATTTAAAAAGTAGATCAAAAGTCCTATATCAACCAATTGGATCTCAAAAATGCTAGAAAAACTTTAGGAATCTTTGGCTAGTTATTAACGTATGTAATTAAACATTTATAAGACTACACACTTGACTTTTTATTATTCTTATTACTATTGTACAGAGTAATTTTTTTATTATTAAAAATATAATTTATAGATTTTGCTTCATTATGAAACGATGACCAATTTTTTCGGTGTTATCCAAGGCCCATAATTTCTCGGAGACGGCCCTGGATTCTTCTTCGCGTCCGGTCAATCAGCAATTGCGGCCTCCACCGAGAGGCTCACCGGGAAGTCGCCGTCGGCCCCCATTCCCCTCTCGCAGCCTCTCTCTCTCTCTCTCTCTCCCGTTGGTGTTCCATCCGCCGCTGCACATCGACCAGAGACGCCGACTTGGGAGCTGAGGGCGTCAACCACTGTGGCCTGGGGAACCACCGTCGTCGCCCCTCTCTTCCCCTCCAATTTCTGAATCGCACGCATCATTTCCGGCAAAGAGCAGCGGTGATTTGTGGTTTCAATCCAAGGTTTCGATTTCTTCAATTTTCGAGGTGATTTGTGGTTTCTGTACCTTCCGTTAGCATTAATTCGTAGATTAGAACTTCCTTGGCATATAATCTTGCGATTTGATTGGGAATTTGTGATTGTTGTGTTGAAATTATGGAATTGGTGTTTGGGGGGGGTGTTTTCCGTCATCGCCTCCGGCGACCGCCGGCAACGGCGGCGGCGAGGTGGCCAGAACTGTGCAGCCTCTTGATTTGGACCAATTAGATCCAATTGGCACCAATTGGGTCCAATTGGGTGCAATTGGGTTCAATTGGGTCCTAACGGGTTCAATTGGGTTATTTGGATTTTATTGGATACAATTTCATTGGATTGGACCGTTTGGGGCTAATTGATGGCTTTTCGGCTGGCTGCGAATCACCCAATAGGGCAGTTTGGTCGGGCTTTGGGTTTGGGTAGCCGAGCGGGTACGCGCAGGGTGCTGGGGTTGTTCCGGCGATGATGGGGAGTGCTCCGTTAGGGGCAGCGGGCTTGAGGATCGATTCCTTGGGCTCGATTTCGCGCAGGTAAGTTGGATTAATTCTAATTTGGGTTTGTTGATTATGCATGACGGTAATCGTGGGTCTTCGGACCAGATAGGTCACTACGTGATTTGTTGTGAATTTGTGAACCAATGTTAAATTAAATTAATTTTATTGGTGAATATTGTGGATTATGAATAATGTATGATAAATAGGCCACCTAGTATAATTATGCGGACCTGAATTGGATTGACTGATTGAATCACCAATTGGATATGGTTAGGAAATTGGCCATTGCGGGCGTCGTCGCACTCCCGGTGGGCTTGGGTTAAAAACGTACGTACGGAAGTCCGCGACCTGTCCTAGCATCGTAGGGACAGGGGCTTCAACCCGCCCAAAGTGAATCTCCTCCTGGTTTCTTAGCTGGCCTTTTTATAGCAATGCATGGGGTGCCATGACTCAAAGTAGTTGATGTGGAATAAAATAAGGACATGATGTTCAAATGGAAGGTGTTAATATAAATATGTTTTTTAAGGTATTTTTCTCCGTGATCACATGTTGTGGTTGATTGTATGTTAATGTGGTGCTATTCTGTGAGTTAATGTTGGCTTAAATATATTTTCACTCAGCGTTTCGTTGAGCATGTAGTCGTTGTTGTTTGACTGCACGTAGGTAGGAACACAAATTTGGATGGGCAACCCAGAGGGCAGTGAAGTGGTGGTGGGGCGTGGATGGCTCTTGTTTACTTTAACAATTAAATTACATTATTTTATTTGATTATATGGACTGTTGGACATTACTTTGGTTTTCTTATGCTTTTGCGACGTTTGGATTTATTTAATTATTTTGATGAATTTGGGTTTAGTTAAAACTCTACGGCAAATTTTATAACTGATTTAATTGTTAATTTAGAAAAAAAATTTATGCATGCAGATATCAACTTAGTGACAACCCGGTTCGCAAACCCGTTGGTTCGGGTTACGCGGGTTGGGGTGTTACTCTTTGGTATCAGAGAATGTGGTTTAAAAAACGATTCTTTGCCAAAATAATTAAACTTTTAAAAACTCTTTTTTATAAAAAGTTATCAATTTAAAAAAAAAACTATTTTGTTTAAAAACAAAAAAAAACTATTATTGTATATACATTTTTTGACCCTTTTGTCGATTTCAATTTTTTTCAAAATAATATATTTTTTCGAAATCAAGTAAATATATTTATTGCATGATTTTTAATCAATGGACAACAACGAAAAAGTAGAATATGTAATATTTGAGGAATTGAAAGTGTACTCAAAATTTTTTTTTTAATTCCATTTTTTTTGAAACACTTTAGGGTACACAACATTTTTGGTATGGTTGTAAGGGTTTCCATTGTCATCTAGAACCAATATTTTTAATCATGTTTTTACCTTCACTCATAAAAAAGTAACATAAAGTTAACCATGTGATCACAGAAAAAAACTATTATTGTATATACATTTTGGTAACTCTGAATCTTTATTGTTGCTTATGTGATAATTAATTGTTGTCTTTAATATTTAGTTATTGGTTGGTTTATTAAGTATATAAAGAGATACTTATGTGTAGTGAATTTGGAGGGTGAATCTTAAATTAGGGTTGTATTTGGTGAGAAGAAAAAAATGTGGATTTTGATATCTCGAATATCAAAGTCCTAATTTTGGTGTTGGTGAACTTAAAAGGAATTTAATTTTAATTTGAAAGCAAGAGATATGGGAAATTTTCAATCTTAATTCACCACTTTCAAAAATGAGAAAAACGTTGGTGTCAAAATCGAAGGAGGTGAAGATGGGAAAACTCTGTCTCAACACATCAAAATCCTCTTATCTTTGCACCCAACTCTATGTCTCCTTCCAATGGGGCAACGGGAAAGTCGTGTCTCTAGCAGCGGATCTGGATCATCGACAATGACGGCCGAGGAATATGTTTCCTATTTATAACCCATGCTCACCGTTTAGTTTTCTATATGTTCCTCTGCAATAAAATTTGGCGAAGTCCTCAGCGGTGGATTGGCCACTGTTTTGCTACTATTCATAATCACTACATATATACATGGTATATGTCTCTCTCACCAAACACCTTCTAATCAGATTTCGGAACTCATATCATCTCCTCTCAAATTTAAAAAAACTCATGTCTTATCGCATCTCCAAAACTCACCAAACGAGCCTAAGTCATTATCCACAACTATCCATGACGACTAGTGCGATCATGTTATATTAATAATTGTGAGAAAGAATATATTATATTACATGTTGATAACATGTGTAAGAGTTAAAAAACATAGTCACAGTTGAAAATTTCAACCACCGGAGTCGGATTTAACACGCTGGTAGTTGGTTCGTATAAAGAATGTAAATATGAGAGGAAAACAAAAGGTGTTATAAAAGAATGTAGATATGAACTTAGCTGCCTGGTGCCAACTTGAGGGAAATGGATAACTCGCAAATTATCCTCGAAGTTGATTTTGATTAATTTCGGAATAAACTTGTTGTGCTGAGACTCTCAAAAGATAATTAGTTTCCTCAAAATTGTAGCATCACACCACCAAAGACTTATTAATGCTTAATATTGAAATACAAGGTGGCTCAATAGTATGGGATGAATCTGAAAGAATTTAGGATGGGGTATGGATAACTGGACTGAGCAATAAGACACTTGGGTTGAACCACATTAAAAGATTGAATCCAATCGATTAGTTAGTTCAACTCAACAGCTTATATATATACCGATTATTTTCTTCTTTAATTTCTGATGTGGGATGCACTCTAACAGAATCACACAACGTAAATATTCTAGAAGAGAATAACAAGATATGTACTAATTCCTTAAATTTTATATATCGAAAAAAAATATCTCAAAGTTGAAGATTTATAACTACCACCATGTTGTAAAGTATATGTAAAACTTGATGTCTAGAATGAAATGTTCCCAACAAATAATTGTTGAACGAAGAAAATGAAAACAAATATTATGGGTTGAACCATTAGGATTAACTCTAAACCAAAGTATTTTGGTGAATACACATAATTTGAAGAAAATGAAAAAAACTAATAAATTATAAGCTACTTAATGAACTTACGCAGCTAATAATAAATATCATATTGAGCAGTGGTTTACAAGAAAGAATTTTTGAATTAGACAGTTTTGCGGGTAGTTACCATATATTTAGACTATGTGAGGGATTACTATCTAATAAGTTATCTTTTGAAAAATATATATAATATATAAGTGAAGTGGACCGTCGTTAGATTACATTTGAAGAAAGTAGCTAAGGTTACTTTTAAGAAATTAAAAGTTTTGACCATTATGATACTTTTAATGAGATTAATTTTCTAACAACTTATTAATTGATACAAAAAAAATTATGTATATGAATCAACTAAATGAGGGTTGCTCGAGAAAAAAATATTGCAAAGGGGTTTAAACTATGCTCTTTTAAATTGGTGATGATAATATTTTAAGTGGTAAGTGACTTTGCAAAAAAAATTATATAACGAAACTTCAAGAATAGTTTTAGGTAAGCTTGAAATTAAATTTGTTCAATCCATGCGAGAAAAGGGTATATTGTAGCACTAAGGTAAGACGTGAAATTGGTGGCCCAGTGGCATCATTAATAAATAACTTTATCTAGCATTCAATTCAATCGCTGAATAATGAAATGACAACCAAATACAGAAGGGGCTCCAGACTCGGACGAATGAGGGTGTTTTATTTCGGTGTCAGACGAGGATGACAATATGATGTAATGTGTAACGAAAGAAAAAAAACAATACATTTCCTCTTTATAAAAAGGGGGTAAGAAATAAAGTTTGTAAAAGGTTATCTTATTAAAGGTAAATTGTTACTTTCATAAGAAAATAATTATTTTAAGATTGGGTGTTAATCTTTTAGAAAAGAGGCATAGTGATTAAGTCACTTAAACATTTTCACTAGAGGACTTTTGATAAATGATTA
This sequence comes from Cuscuta campestris, assembly GCA_900332095.2. Taxonomy (NCBI): domain Eukaryota; kingdom Viridiplantae; phylum Streptophyta; class Magnoliopsida; order Solanales; family Convolvulaceae; genus Cuscuta; species Cuscuta campestris. Next base: position 86,726 of record OOIL02002033.1, on the reverse strand, counting down.
AAACGAACATTTTGCACACACAAAAAAAAGAAGAAGAAAATACGTGTTGTATCCAAAAAAAAAAGTGAAACGTAATGCCGTGAAGTATACCCTAGGATTTAGTTTTAATTATGTAACAAATCCTAATTTTAATTTTTATTTAAATTAAATATTAAAAAACAACAAAAATGTGAGTGCTAAAATTAATTGATTTTCAAAGTTAAATTTGGTGGGAAAAATTCATATTCAAATTGAAAGTCCTAACAAGACATGTTCAATGGCGTATTCCGCGTGCGAATCTGAGTTATGGAAGTTAGGGAATTACCCGTCCCAAGACCGAGAAGATTTTAAAGTGAACGAGTAAAATACGAGGGGACGTGGAAATATTGTTAACTCACAAATCCTGGATAGTTGGGTAGGTCTCGCAAAAGGGTGACCTGTGACACATCGTTGGTCGAGTTGGGAATTATGTTTTAAAAGTTGTCATCAAAATAAATGTTAGAGTTCAGTAATTTTACAATAGAACTTTTAATAACAAAAATAAGAAATTCCAACCCGTAAATGCAAAACCATCACGGATTGATACTTTCCAAGTCAAAGATCCATTTATCAGATTTCCACCAATTTAGTTAGCACTCTTTATCGTATCATCCTCTCCTCGTTTCTTCGTTAATCAGATTTTCCATGGAGAAACACGGTAGTATTCTCTAAATATTGTACATCAATTAAATTGGGAGTATCTTCATCATACAACTGGGTATTAATAAGATTTATCATGTCATGTAAGGAAACTATTGTGGCCCGTTGTGAAGGGAGAGATCTTTGAGTTTACAACACGGTTTTGACTTGCCAGCAAGTCAAGGCCGAGCATTGATTACCGTCTAAAATGTTAAATCCGCCTTCTATCCTCGAGTGAAAATGGGTGAATCACGATAGATTTCGTAATTGGCTTACCCTTACGACGGTGTATGGGTCATTTTGGATCGTCTTACAAAATCTGCACGCTTTCTACCTGTTCGACGGGTATGTCGCTTCAGAAGTTAGCTGAATTGTGTGTTCGCGAGATTGCTCGATTGCATGGAGTGTCGGTATCTATTATCTCCGATAGGGGTCCCTGTTTCATCTCAAAGTTTAGGAAAGGCCTTCAACAAGTTTTTGTTAGAATAAGTGACCAACGCTAGAGGGGGGGGGGGTGAATAGCGTTTGATCGTAGAAGTCGCAGGAATAAAAAAATTAAAAACGTGAAAAGTAAAGAGCGTAGAAAAAGTAAAGGGAGCACACCAAGACTTCAACCCGAAGGAAAACACCTTTCCTTTGTACAACCAAGGGAAACAGGCTTCCCTTAACGTATATAAACACTTAGAACACTCAAGAACAAGGCTCTCTCTAAAGAGTGAATATGAGTAAAGTAATACGCTCAACATCACAACACAAACTTCACAAAGATGGATCTCAAAAAGCTATGATTAGTGTATGAATTTAATGCAATGAAAAATTAGAATTGTGAACTAATGTGATATGTAAAGCAGACCCAAACACCCCATTTTATAGTAAAAAAATAGGCTCCAACGGGTAGGAGTTGAATGGGGGGATTGGCACAATTTGTGGGATTTGATTAAAATTGGATCTGCTGAAAATCAGCTAGACTGCGCTGTCTATGGCTTGGACATCGCTATTATAGGCTTAGTTTTTGAAAATCAGGAAGCAACGGTCAAGCCAACAGCGATGTCCAAAAGGCCTACATCACTGTTTTGGCTGTTGACTTCCAAACATGGAAAGTTTTAGCCATAAATTCCTTCCAACGGTCAGGTGCCGACATCGATGTTCAATACCTGAACATCGCTGTTCAGGCCTGACTTTGAAGGGTAAAGAAATGGCGTGACTTCGCTGTTGCTGGGTCAATAGCGCTGTCCAAAAACTTTCTGCCAAAGGTATTTCTTTTTGGCTTAGGTTGGACATCGATGTAGAGAAGTCTACATCGCTATTCCAGATGTTTCTGGAAACCCAACCTTGGCTCAACAGCGATGTCCATATACCAACATCGCTGTTGGAAGACTTATCGCCAAACCATGGTTTTCAGCTGCCCATGCCACATAGCGCTGCTGGTCACTCCAACATCGCTGTTGGGCTGGTTTAGCGAGACCCATGGTTGGTTTAGTCATGCCGTTAGCCGATGTCAAAAATCTAAGTCCTCCAAAATAAAAACCAAGTGTTGAAAACATTTTTTAAAGCATTTTGCTAAGAAATCAAATGAAAGATCTTGAAAACCATGTCATTTAGATAAAAACCACGACTATTCAAGTTTTTGCTGTTTCGCATGGTTTTTTACTAAACGACCAAAAATGAGAGGTGGTTTTTGAAGCGTTTTTGTTAGAGAACTATTTAAATATGCCCAAAAGTGAAAAAAAAATCATAAAATCTTGAAAACCACTTGGTTGGTTTGGACAACAAAAACCAACACTGAAAACCGAATGCCGAATGCTGGTTTCCGAAAACCGAATGTCGGATGGCTTGGTTTTTGGTTTGGGCAAACACCAAGTGTTTTAGGCTTGTTTAAAACTAATGAAAAACATTTTTGAATATGCAAAAGAATATTTTAATGATATGAGCCTAGAGAGCTATGTTTAGAAGTTTGTGCCAGTCTTGATCACATTAAGACCGACTCAATTTATTTCCAAGTCTTCGTTCTTGGTTCTTGGTTCTCGGTTCTCAATTCATCACGCCATGTTCCTTCACCTTTTATTTGCTCAGTTTAATCTTGTTATCACAGTGGTTTGGCATTATCAAAACCTGTCATAAAACGGACACGGTTTAGTTACGACGTAGGCGTAAACCGGTGTTCCAACAATTTCCCCCTTTTTGATAATGGCAAACAAGACGGGGATATGCATACTAATGGTCATTTGAATTTCAAAAGGTGTGAAAAAGTTCCCCCTTAATTTGTGCTTAAAAGCAAATAGTCGTTTTAAAATCAAACGATCCCGTTTTTAGAGACGTTCCCCCTTAGTATATGCATAGCCCTTTTCTTCCACCTTTTGACATTAACAAAAAGATAAAAGATAACTTTTATTTATTGAATTGGGAAAGAGCGGAGTACAACGGAAGCAATTAATTAAAAAAACATGACAAATGAATAGAAGAAAAAAAGATAGAAATTCTAGGCGCGGCCTAGTCTTCGTCTTCCTCCTCTTCGCCTTCGGTTTCCTCGTCATTGTCGACGTCCATCTCATCACCATCAATGGCGTCGTCGAACTCATCCTCGTCTGGGGAGCTTGATGAGGTGTATGAGCCATCTTCTTCGTCCTCTTCACCATACACTTGCCCAAGGAACGTGCCTTGGTACGGTGGGGGGGACGTAGTTGACGCATTGGAAGTACGCGTTCATGGCGTACCCTTGGCGTTAAACAGCCTCGTCGAGCCGTTCAAGGTACCCGCTCATCCCGTCGACTTTGAAGTTTAGCTGGTTTAGGGAGTCGGTGATGGTGGAAGGTTGGCCCGGGCCTGGGGTTTGGCTGGGCCATCGGCAGTGCGGTGACGTGCGGCAGTGGCAAGCGTGGCGTTGTCCGACCGCTTCTTGAAAGTTTGGGCGCTGATCATCCAAATCTTCGTGGCCTTGGTGAGCGGGCCAACGGTGGTGGTAACCTTGAACCGTTCAAGGATGTCCATCACCAAGAAGGGGAAAGGGAGGAGGGGATTGTGGGCGATAAATGTGGCGTCCGTCGTGTAAATCAAGACGAACTTCGCCCAATTGATCGGCTCTGAGTGCATGATGGCGTGGAGGAGCTTGAGATCCTCACCTGACATGATCGTGTGCTTGTGATTGATGATCCGGGACACGAAGTAGAGAAGGAGGTGGCTCTCGGGGGTCGCGGAGTGGATGGTGGGGCGGCCCGTGGGGTGGCGGATGAGTACGGTGATGCCGAGGTCATTGAGGACTAGGCCCTCGTTGTTGAGGACCCAATTTTCTCCGCCATAGGTGGAGATGTCGTCGCCTTGGTAGGGGAGGCCGGCGATGCGCCCAAGGCGTTCCACGGTGAGTTCAATCGGCGTGGACTTGACGAGGCTGTAGAGGACGTCGTCTTCACGTTGGAGATTCGAGTAGAAAGCCTGAATCAGCGCCGGGTTGATTTCCTTTCGGGCCTTGGAGACAAACGGCCATAGCCCGGTTTGGTGGAGCTGCGCGTCAAGGAAGTCGTAGCCGAGCATCTCTGGTAGACGCTTCGGAACAATCCGCGGGGGAGCCACAACCCGCTTAGAGAAGAAGGTGAGAAAGTGGGGTCGCTCCTCCTTGGAATCGAACCAGAGGTACGACCCGTTGCCGTAGTAGAGGCGTTCCTCGGAGGTCGTTGCAGGCACCCGGGATTTGGACTTTGATTTCTCGGAGGTACCAGCCTTGCTCTTGTCTTTGCCCATGATTTAGGAGAACAAGTGAGAAGAGATTAGTAGAGATTGATAAATTATGCAAGTAGATGGAGAGAATAGGTGTTTGTGTGTGTAAAAGTGAAGAGAGAGGGTCCCAATATATAGGGAAAGGGGTTCCCATTGTTCAGATTTTCAAAAATATGGCTGTTGGAGCATTTAATTCAGTGCCCAACGGATTTTTTTTTTTTGAAAAATTCAACTTGAACAGCGATGTTTCAAAGGCTACATCACTGTTGAGACATCGCTGTTTAGCCTTTGTACAACGCTGTTGTGCGTTAAGTTTTAAAAACAGGTGTCAAATAGACAGCGATGTTAGGTTCCCTACAGCGATGTTCCAAAACTTTCTAGAAATGTGTAAGGGTTTGAACCCATTAGAACAGCGCTGTTGGGTTTACCTACATCGCTGTTTTACGATAAGGAAAAAATTTGTAAATGTGGACAGCGTGAAAGGTAACCACGGTTGGGAGGGCAGCAAAAATACAAAAATTTAATCTCCCAATAGTGATTACTAGCCCAAGAACACGTACTAAAACTATAGCTAGAGATAGAAACTTATACCTTCTCCGGTAAAGCGGTATGAACGAGAAGTCGAGCAAAAGGTGTTGAAGGAGCAAACGTAGTCGTTCAAGTGTCCGGCCTCCAACTTTGACACACGAACAATCTCCGGAGTCTACTATAATCTTTATGCTAGTAAAGATTATAATAGTATATTTAATATAAAGATTTAAGAGGGATAATTTTAATCTTGTATATTAAATAGTAGAAAATATATCAATAATATTTTAAAGAAAATATTATAACAATTTTCTACACTCAAAATATAAACTTTTATTTCAAAACTCTCCCCAGTGCTTCAAAACTTTTTTCGGCAATTTCCCAACACAAAAAGGAAGACTTTTAAAATGGTGGAGAAACATGGACATTAACTAAAGTCCAAAACTAAAAGGAATCTTCATTCTTATCCAAGTATTCAAAAGGAAACATGTCATGTGTTAATGTGCCATGTACTACACACGTACATGCACATACTTAGCTTAAATGAAGTATTTCAAAATGCTACGAAAAGTGTATTTTATTTGACATCAATAATTTTTATGATATAAAATAAAATACCCAAAACATTTTAAAACAAGTATATAAAATATACTTTAAAATAGTTTTTGTCAACATAATTATTTCCAGAATTGAAATGACACTCCAAAATAAAATGTACACAATATAATATATAAAAGTAATATATACATATATGTACACGTTATATACAGAGTAAATTCCATAATTGGTCCATTATAACAGGGGGATTTCCATATTTAGTCATCTATTATCAAATATTACCCCCGTAGTCCTTTTTAAAGGGTGCCTTTCCTCAAATGGTCCTTTTTTTGATCTTCTGCCAAGTTGGTGTTAATTTAAAGGCTAAAAGCATAATTTGACATCAACATTATGTCTAGTGACGTGTTCTGATATTGGTTAAACGAATAACACAAAAATAATGACTATGATTATGGACTAGAATTCAGATAAAAGACCACATTTGTAGACTATGGTTGTAGTAGAAAGCGACTGTAATTCACAAACGACGCAAACGGAACAGCCTTTGGAATTGTGTATGAAAAAAAGATATATTATCATTGTGAAATTACACTTTTAGCCCTCAAATTAACACAAACATGATTGAAGATCAAAAAAAGGACTATTTGTGGAAAGGACCACTGGGATAATATTTGATAATAGAGGACTAAATAGGGAAACCCCCCTGTTATAAAAGAGCAATTATGGAATTTACTTTTATATACATGTTAAACACATATATACATATGATCGTACATATAATGAGTATATATGTATATATATGCCGTGTACAATGTATGTACTTACATATATATTATATTAAACATTTTACTTTACTATTTTACAATATACAAATTAAATATTATCCCTTCTTATAATCTTACTCTTTAAATTGTCCAAAGTGTGTGACCCATATAGGCACTTATAAAACTGGCCACAGTATTGACTCTACACCAATACTATAAGTAATAAGCGGTATCTAGCAACACATTATTACCCCCAGATTATAAGTTCATAAGTTCAGCCGTTTGCTCCGTCAAAACCTTTCTACGACTAAGACTTTGTATAACGTAGATCCTTTTGTTCCAATGTCTTAACTTAGTGCAAGGGATATAAAATATCTAACTTGTAGCCATTAAGTTATTTACTGATTAACAAGTCTGACTGATGAGAACAGATGTCTAAACTCATCTCAGCATGGCCATGCATTTCTTCAGTCATACTTATCAGTGGGCCCCTACAAGACATTATTCTGCTTGAGTATCAGTGACAAATTCTTTGTACGTAATCTACGTCTTCAAATACGTGCAGCGGCATGCCCAATACAAAGCCTGTATACCATCCTTATTTCATACGTCTTAGGACAATGAATCAAAGCATGCGGGTTCATGCACTCGAAGAATGTAATACTTCAAGTGTAAGGATCGTTATACCAATAGTCGCATTAAGGACACTTAGAGCATAGACTAAAAGTCTAGGCAATGTCCTTAAGGTGGGCCAGGTCTGGCATCCTATTATTAACGATAATATCTGCCCGAGAGTAGATGCGAACACTCCGTCATTGACCAAGAGACTAGGTCAAACATCTAACTCTCACTAGTCTCACACGCACTAACGATATCCTGCTCTCGTTAATGCTTCGACTATAGACCGTTCAGAATTATACTAAGTCTACCACGAACATTTTCATTGTCTACCACGAACATTTTCATTCCAAGGTTTTTGTCTAGGTTGTCTAGTGTTCTTAGATTGACTAGGTTTTCTATTATTCTGATTCTTAAGGTTCTTACATTGAGTATTAGGTGGTTGTCTAGATGTTTGCTCAACGTTTCCCTTATCCTTAATCTCATTAAAGCCTATTCCTTCCTTAGTGAATTGCATAGAGTCAAGAATAATATTAAGATCTTTATGCGGTGTATTAAACCTCTTAACCGTGTTTTCAAGTTTTGCAACTTGTTCTTTTAAGGTTTTGCAAGAGTCACATTCGTTGGAGAGATTCTCCGGTTTATTAGTGCTTCTTTTGCCATAAAATTTATTTTCTTCTTTTAATTTTTCATTTTCTTTTTCCAGTTTTTAAAAATCGTTTTAGAGTATAGAAAAGCGTTTCTTCAGGGATTTATTCAATTTTGAAGCTCCGACAAACTCTTGATAGAGTTCTTGTAATGCATCTTGCATTTCCTCGAGAGAATATGGATTAGAGGGAGTGGTACATACCTTCTCGTTGTCGGATGTTGTTGGTGAGTGTTGGGAAAAATATTATAGATTTTGATGATGATGTATTTAGATTGTAATAGGGACTTTAGGTCTCCCCCAATATTTAATGTAATTTTTCCTTTTAGAAATATTGTTAAAACCGAGTTCTTGAGATTTCCAATAAAGTTGTGATATTTCATTAAGTGGTTTGATGCTTGAAGACTTAATCAAATTCTGTGATATGGAAATTGGATATCTTGATCGGAAATGTCAGAGACAATTAAGGATTTCTCAAAGCAATTGAAGATCCTCTAATCCGGAACTCTACATGATAACCGGATGTCTCGCTACAACTCTCTGAAGGCTAAGTCATCCAAATCGGAAGACTAGCGCGGATCTCTTTCTCACCCGGAAGTCTGTGAATGACTCTTCCGGATTTGTCAGCGAAAGAACCGGATGCCTCAAGAAAACACCGGAACTCTCAGAATCGGACAAGTGAGAAGATAATTAAGCTGATTCAAGAACAAATGACTTGAAGACAAAGTCTGGACCCCTGTAATTAAAGAGCTCATCTAGAATTCCTAAACAAGCACTAGAAGACAAACTGAGTAAAGAGCTACAGTCCAGAATTCTTGAACAACAGCTAGAAGACGGATTCTGTGGAAAAAGGAATCCCTCCTCAAACAATTGGGTATGTCCAAACACCCATTCCAATGAGGAATCCTCAATCACAATCTTTGTTCAAAATTAAAGCCAGCAAATGAAACGGATAGTCTATTTTGATTCAACGGATAGATTATCCAATCCAGCTATAAATAGCAACCTTGGAAGACTGGAGAAAGTACGATGAGATAGAAAGCACGAAATACACACAACGGAGAAAGCTACATCAAAATCCATCTCATTCACAGTTAGCTCAAAAAGCTTGATAAAGAGAGATTTCTAAACTCCTTATCCAGAAGCAAACTTCTCCTCCTTCCAAAGAGCTATAGTGTAAACACTTGAAGGTTTCCTTGCCTCAAGTACCACACCACGTTGAAGGATATAACTTTTAATCAAACTTCTTGATTAAAAGGGGGTACATCAACTTTCTTACAAGTTGATCTTGCAAGTCCTATTGTTCGGATCTTGCAGTTGTTGAAGAAGCGTGACCTTCGAAGGAACAACAAAGCCAGCACGAGTGCAGTAGCAATATTGACCTTGCGAAGATATACCGTGCAGAAATTCACACAAGTGTAATTGTTGGTTCATTATTCAACAACCAACTACATAGTGGATTTTGAGGACGTAGAAGGATTACCCCACCTTCGTACCTCGTTAAAGTTTGTGTGTCTCTCTCTTTTATCTTTACTCATACTTGGAATTATATTAACTGTGAAAACTAACCCATCCATATTGATTACTGCTCAACTAAACCACCAACTTCCGCACACAATCTAAGGTTGACAAGAACTCTAGATTAAACACTTATTTTCACGTTTTCAAAAAGAAACGAAAAAGTTTTTAATTTGTAACAAAGTCTATTCACCCCCCCTCTAGACTTTGTATCTCACCACTTTGGGACCACCAGTGAGTCTTCCTCGTGTGCCATAAGACAAAGATTGGCAGCTTCATCCTCGTCTTGGTCGGTTGACTCGTCGCCGGAGTCGCCACCCCAGGAGATGTATGCCCTTTGCCTTTTGAAGTGACGAGCATTCCTTCCGCTTCTCGGGCATTTATTTTTTATGTGCCCGGCTTCACCACATCCATAGCACATAGGGCCATCCTCAACCTTCTCATTCTTCCTTAGAAGGTGGCAAAACTTCTTCATGATAAGCTTGACTTCATCTTCGTCGCTTGAGTCATTCATTGTCAGTTCTTTGGAGGCTTTTAATGCTATGCCTTTTCTCTGGTCATCCAAAGACGGTTTAAGTATAGTAGATTCATACGATTTTAAGTTACCTCTTAAACCGTCGATGGTTACATTTGATGTGCCGATTGACTCATAGATGGCATCGGCCTTAGATCACCATTTGGATGTCAAGCTCCGCAGGATCTTTTGTACAAGATCCTTGTCGGTGTAAGTCTTCTTCAATGCATGAAGATCGTTGACTATCTTGGAAAATCGGTCGAACATGTCGTCGATCTTCTCGTGCTCCTTCATCCTAAACATCTCATATTCTTGGGTTAGGAAGTCGATCTTGGCTTCACATACTTGGTCTATTCCTTCGTACGTCACCTCAAGTTTATCCCATATCTCCTTAGCGGTTGAGCAGCAGGAGATTTTGCGGTAGTCATCAGGGTTTACGGCACAATAAAGCATGTTTATTGCCTTTGCATAATTTTCGACCTTTTTGATGTCCTCGACATCAAATTCATCTTCGGTCTTAGGGATCAACTTGTCTCCGACTTTCTTCATCGGCACCTCTTCCCCGTTTTTGATAACCAACCATAATTGGAAGTTTGTGGAACGAATATAGATTCCCATTCGTTTTTTCCAATATTTATAATTGGTTCCATCAAAAAGAGGTGGCCTTGTGGTTGATTGCCCTTCACCTATTCCTGCGTACAAATTTCTAGAAGAAGAACCCATGATCGCTTTACTCTCAAACGGTTAATTTGGACGCGAGTTAGGCTCCGATACCAATTGTTAGAATAAGTGACCAACGCTAGAGGGGGCTGAATAGCGTTTGATCGTAGAAGTCGCAAGAATAAAAAATTAAGAACGTGAAAAGTAAAGAGCATAGAAAAAGTAAAGGGAGCACACCGAGATAGATATATACTGGTTCACCACAACGTGTGGCTAATCCAATCTCCCAAGAGACTCTCTCGAGCTACACTTCCTCCGTTAAGCTTACGGGTACTTAACAAACCGTTACAACTTGAGAACTCGAGTCCCACGAGCCTCAACAACACTTGCTCGGAGATACCGCACTCCAAGACTTCAACCCGAAGGAAAACACCTTTCATCCGTACAACCAAGGGAAACAAGCTTCCCTTAACGTATATAAACACTCAGAACACTCAAGAACAAGGCTCTCTCAAAAGAGTGAATATGAGTAAAGTAATACGCTCAAGATCACAACACAAACTTCACAAAGATGGCTCTCGAAAAGCTATGAATAATGTATGAATGTAATGCAATGAAAAATAAGAGTTTTGAAGTAATGTGATATGTAAAGCAAACCCAAACACCCGATTTTATAGTAGAAAAATAGGCTCCAACAGGTAAGAGTTGAATGGGGGTGATTGGCACAATTTGTGGGATTTGATTAAAATTGGATCTACTGAAAATATCGTTGTCCATGGCTTGGCCTATATCGCTGTTTTGGCTGTTGACTTCCAAACATGGAAAGTTTTAGCCATAAATTCCTTCCAACGGTGAGGTGCCTACATCGATGTTCAATACTTGAACATCGATGTTCAGGCCTGACTTTGAAGGGTGAAGAAATGGCCTGACATCGCTATTGTTGGGTCAACAGTGCTGTCCAAAAACTTTCTCCCAAAGGCATTTCTTTTTAGCTTAGGTTGGACATCGATGTAGAGAAGTCTACATCGTTGTTCCAGATGTTTCTAGAAACCCGACCTTGGCTAAACAGCGATGTCCATTAACCAACATCGCTATTGGAAGACTTAACGCCAACCCATGGTTTTCAGCTGCCCATGCCAGACAGCGGTGTTGGTCACTCCAACATCGCTGTTGGGCTGGTTTAGCCAGACCCATGGTTGGTTTAGTCATGCCGTTAGCCGATGTCAAAAATCTAAGTCCTCCAAAATTAAAACCAAGTGTTGAAAACATTTTTTAAAGCATTTTGCTAAGAAATCAAGTGAAACATCTTGAAAACCACGTCATTTAGATAAAAACCACGACTAGCCAAGTTTACGCCGTTTCACATGGTTTTTACTAAACGACCAAAAACGAGAGGTGGTTTTTGAAGCATTTTTGTTGGAGAACTATTTAAATATGCCCAGAAGTGAAAAACAATCATAAAATATTGAAAACCAATTGGTTGGTTTGGACGACAAAAACCAACGCCGATAACCGAATGCCGAACGCCAGTTTTCTGAAAACCGAATGCCGGATGGCTTGGTTTTTTGTTTGGGCGAACACCAAGTGTTTTAGGATTGTTTAAAACTTATGAAAAACATTTTTAAATATGCAAAAGAATATTTTAATGAGATGAGCATAGAGAGCCAAGTTTAGAAGTTTGTGCCGGTCTTGATCACATTAAGACCGACTTAATTTATTTCTAAGTCTTGGTTCTTGGTTCTTGGTTCTCGGTTCTCAATTCATCACGCCATGTTCCTTCGCCTTTGATTTGATCAAAAAAATCTTGTTATCACGGCGGTTTGACATTATCAAAACCTGTCATAAAACGGACACGGTTTAGTACGACATAGGCCTAAACCCGTGTTCCAACAGTTTTGGGTACCAAGCTAAATGTGAACACAATCTTCCACCCTCATGGCGGAAGTTGGTCTTGTAGCGTAATAGTTGGAGCTACCCACCTGAACTAAACAAGATTCACAATGTGTTTCACGTCTCTATGTTGCGACGTTGCCAAATAGATCCGACCCATCGGTTACCTAAGGAAACAATCACTTTAGACAATAACTTGACTTATGAGGAGGAGTCTGTGCAGATCGGAGGTGAAGGAGTTGAGAAATAAGCGGGTGCCTTTGGTCGAAGTCCTCTGGCACAACCATGCCGTTGAAGAAGCCACGTGGGAGACTAGGGATTCCATGAGAGTTCGGTATCCTCACCTTTCCGGTGACAATGATTCAGATAATTTCGGGGACGAAATTTTTTTTAAGGGGGAGAAAAATGTAACCCCCCAAAACCCAGCTTAGTATTTTAATTAATTTATAAAATTTAATTTATTATTAAGCCGGTCAATACGAAGATTATTTTTTAATTTGCCTTAATGAATGTGGGTTTATCCTACATTGTAGAGCACGTTGTTGTGAACCTGACCGCGTGAATGGATTGAGAATCAGACTTACTGAGCCCAAGATACGACTACCGAATAAGGTAATTGGGCTTAAATCTATCCTAACTGGTTAGAAAGTGTAAACTGGACCCTAAATTCTATTTAATATTATATTAAATAGCAAATGGGGGTTAGGAGACGGAGCTTCCCTCTTTCCCGTACGTTCTCTGTCCCTTCCCTGCTGTCGATTCTTATTCGCGTCCGGTCAATCAGCAATTGCAGCCTGTTGGGTTCTACGCTTGGATAGGGCAGCAGAAAACAAAATTTAATTTTCCAAACGTAGATCCACCTAGGACCTCTTATGATTATTATAAGTTATTGTTGAGAAATATACCTTTCTTGGCGAGCAAGCAACAATATGTGTAGGTTGATGGATTGATCCAAGAGCTAGCCACAAAAGTATATGACCTCAAGTTGAGACACACGAACAATGAAGAGTGTTCTAGAGAAAATTATGCTAGTAATATTTCTCAAGAATATTTCTAAAATATAAAATATTTGGTGTAAAGTATTAAGAGAACAAAACAAATTTTTCTATCTTAAAATTATGTTAGGGCCGAAAATACTAGTAGTTTAAAAGGGGTGGGATGATCTGTTATTTATAAGGAGCATAATCCCTATTCCTATTCCTAATAGGAATGTATCTTTTAGAGTTTAGGAAGGAAATCAAATCCCATTCCTGTTCAACTTAGGTAATTTCGAATGGGACTTTAAGGAAGCTTCCAATATATTTTGTCAACTTTAATTATCATATAATTAACACAAAATAAATAATATAACATTTATTTTATGTGTATCCAAAATATACATAAACATATATACATATATATACGGCGATATATATACATATTATATACACGCACATATACATATATAAATATAATGATGTTATATTTTGTTCCTTAAATAATATTTAAAAAACTTATTTATCATATAATTAAAATGTCCAAATATTAAATATATATAAATATATATTTCGTGCCTTAATAATAATACTAGAATAATAAACAATTTATTATTCATATATATCCGAATATATATTTGTTTATTATTATTAATTATATTTGACAAAATTAATTATCACATAATTAAAATGTCCAAATATAAATATTTATTTATATATGTGTTTGTGTATCTAATCATATTGTCACACAATATATATATAATGCAACTTTACTCCACTTACATATTTTACACTTTCATATGTTCTATGTGTGTGACCCTATTCTAGGCATCTATAAAATTGGCCATAGTATCGATTAAATACTACAAGTGATAAGCGGTATCTAGCAACACATGATCACCCCCAAATTATAGATTAAAGCTCTTGGAACAATTCGTTCAACGACACATCCTATTTGTATAACTCTTATCCCTTTATCACTAATATCTTGATTTAACACAAAGTATGGGGTGTGTCACCTTGTTAAAGTTAAATCGATGGTTTACTGATTCTTCGATTGACTGGTGGGATTCAAATAACATATTTATTTGGGCATGGCCATGCATGCACTTCCCAAGTCACATCAATCACTGTGCCCTAAGATATTATACTTCATCAAAGAAGGGATAAATTCTATCTACGTCATTCACATCTTTGCTTAAGTTTCATTGCATACCCAAAACATAATTGTACATCCACCAATATTTCAGATGGCATAAATCATGCCTCAAAGTATACAACTCAACTTACCAAAGAATGTAATGACTTCAAGTCGAAGGGTAGTTATACTAATGGTCGCATGAGAATAATATTAACACTTTAACTTAAACCCATATATTATTCTCATAGTGGGTAATTCCAGCAATATATCCAATATGTTTGCCTACGTATAGATTCAGATAACACTTTATCTATATCCTATGAGACGCAGCTATCTCATCTCATACGTATTAGTCTTGATATATTATGATGTCCGCATTGTCATAATATTTGACTAAGGATATTTTAGACGTAGCCTCTATCTTTGTAATAGCCTCATAATCAGAATGTCGTAGTTCGCATCTATGTTACTAGAGCCCCTACTCTATGGACTAAAGATATGTTTAAATCACACGAGACGACTTAAACAATCTTTAGGGCCTACTGTTCTTGATATAATATAGATATGGAATCATAAGTTGGCCTTTAGGGCTCACTTATATTCAACAATCTCCCACTAGCACTAAGGCCAATTATGGTTTCCATGTATGCCTCATGCACGAAGTGTGACCCTCGTGTATAGGTATTCCCAAAGCCTAGGTCAACAGGTTAAGAGATTGTTTGTCCTTTTCTTATCTTGCAAATTTTGATACTTTAACTTTTACGACTGTTCGTATAATGTGGTGAGATCTAATGATGTTTTGGTTTCTAGGTGTAGCTTCTTAAGCTCTTGTAGTAACCTTATCATTGTCACAACAACGAGATATTGGTTTCTAACACTGGGAGCAATGTTATCCTTTTGTGAGTAGCTCCTAAAACCAAAATATCTTCTTCTTGGCTACTTCCAAAGTTGCAAATTTATCTCAATGTTATGTGTTTGACACTATGTCAATACTTGTTAATATATGGTTTTTGTTAATTTCAACCTACCTTATGGTTGTTCTAAACGAGCTGTTTTGTGTGTAACATTCACACTTAAGCCATTTTAGAAAACCATACTCTTTTGTCTCTTCTTAAGAATCAAAAGTTTACTTTTACAAAGTTGACTACTACTCTTAGCTCACCTAGGACATATATAAAATATATTCCTTTAGAATGAATCATGCCCATATCTCATGGTACTCTATGGAACGATTTCCATGCGGTCCTTTTACAGAGTGAGTCTCCAAAAAGGCTTTACCCTAAGATTCATGCAAGTTTCAAAAACTTCAATGTATGTACTGGTCTTAGATTATTCCTAGTTCTTTGATCCATCTATATGGAATTTTTAGACTTGAGCACATAATTACCATTTGCATTCATGACTGATAAGTTTTAATTTATTTTGTCAATGATATGCAACATACTTATTGTGCTTGTAACGCCCCAAAACATAATGACTGCTTGAGTAATTTCCAAAGGGCGAAACATTGAGTGATCATTCGCAAATGTTATCTTTGTATCTTGTGACTCATATCCTTGAAACACTCAAACTTGTTGTGTTAGTTACAAACTTGAAATATCACACTTCATCAATCTTGAAAAGATTGAATTCCATTGTTTGTATCAAATCATTGAAAACTTGTCTCAACTTTTGGTTCTTCAGAAATGCTTTATGATACCGATCATTGAAAACTATACGTTGCGAAACTACCCTAACTTGAACGTCATGTTAAATCTCTCTTTGTGAACTACAAAATGGCTAATGCGATTACATTATCTTAAAATCGATGATCTTATTGGCCAAACAAACTCTGTTATAACCCTAGCAATGAAATGTGTGTGAAACAACCAGAGAAGAAATGACATCAAAAAGAACAAGATGAATCATTCAAGCAAAAATCCCGAACATATATATGCGATGTTGGTATAAGAACTAGTAAAGATTCCTCACTCTATGAATTCATGAATTGAATTATGTACTGAAGATCTTCTCTTCTTCCCTCGGAACAAGATCAGCCATAATGCTACAATCGAACCAATCGCTATCATATCCATACATGAGACACTACTCGAACATCATCACCTATGAATACGAAGACTCATTAAACGATAATGAGAGCTACCCTGAAGTAAATGAAGAAATGTTTCGATGATGACGAGCTATTGTACAATCAATCAACAGTACTTCTTCATAAATGATGACAAATTTCCTATCCGTAGAATCCTGAACCGAGGAAAGCCATTTGATGATACTTATACATCATTGTTGAACTATGTGAACAATGTGAAGATGTTTTGGATGACTTAGAAGATTATGCTATGACGCATGAAATGAAACAAACTCTAAATCTCCAATCATACATATCGTGAAGGTAATGATTTGAAACTACAAGTGTTATTGAAAGATTTTCAATCAAAGGAAGAATACCGTTAATCGACGTTGTGCAATTGGGAATTGTGTTATGTCCAGTATGTCTAGTTTAGAACCCTATACACGGGAACTTTAGTTGATTGATACTGAAGGATCACAGAATGCTTTGCTTAATCAAAGATTGTAAATCTCTTCAAGAAAGAACGAGATTGATAACATCGAGAATATGTATCCGTGTGGGTAATGACGTAATTATTGTTTAACCAAATGATCATGAAGAGGTCATGATTGTCATAAAAACAACGAAATATTGATTGTGGAACCTTAGAAGAATTTCGAGGACGAAATTCCTTTAAGGGAGAGAGAAATGTAATGCCCCAAAACATACCCTAGAATTATTAATAGATAATTATTAAAATTAATCAAATTTGTTTTGATTAAAATAAATTGTTGTTGGGCTTTGGGCTGATAAGAAATATATTTTGATATCCAATATCACAATCAGGATAAATCTCATAGAGATAAATCCAATTTATTGACTATTTGTGTGGTCTTGATTGGGAACCTGAGTGCATACCCAAATCAAGAATAAATTAAGAAATTGACTTGTGATGTAAATATTGAAATGATTTATTGAAATAAGTCTTGAGAATAAGTAATATGAATGGAAAGTAAGAACCTTTTTGAGTAAAGGTCAATTAAACCAATTTTGACTCTGTCAAAGTCAAACACCCAAAAATATGATGTTGGAAAAAGTATTTCTTCACCATTCTCCCTCAAATTTCTTTTAAAAGTTAGCCTTGAGTGTAAGGAGTGTTGTGGTGCTGTCAATTTGGTGTGGAATCGCCAGAGCTAAGAGTTATTGTCGCCGGAAGTTTCGCCGGAAAAATTATAAAACCTTCGTTAAACTTCGAGGTAAGCCCGTAGATATATCTAGTGACTAAAATGTTCATATAGATCGTTTCTACGTTCATAAACGGCCATTTGGTTGAGTTTTGTGTTTGATATGCTTCAAGAACCAAGAATCGTAAATCTTGAAATTGTTGTTAAAACTTCAAATTAATGGTATTTAATTGATCTATTAACATTGGAGAACATTTCTATAAAGTTTAATTGAAGTTTGGTGGCTAAAAATGAGTTTTCGAAAATCTGACCCGAGGTTGAAGATGAAGCACTGTTTGCTGGTTGGCAGGGAAGGTCAATCGTTTTGACAAAAGGTCGACCGTTCTGCCAAAAGGTCGACCGTTCCTCCACGAAGGTCGACCGTTCTGAGACCAGAAACTCCCATACCACTGTTATAATAATGGTCGACCGTCGGCTGAGAACGGTGGACCGTTCCGAACACTGTCAACTACGAAAAATGCTATTTTTGAGTTCTAAAATCATTTTTTTGATGCCAATGAATTATAACTAATATAAATATGATTTCTTGAAATAAAAATGGTATTTTGAAAATAAAAAAAGGGACCTTACTTGATGCATGACGGTGAGCTAGGGTGTTAACACTCGAAGCTAGGCCGCTATTTGCTATCGAATGATATGTTGATTGAAGATTATGATAAATGATTATTATGATGATTATGATATGATGAAACCACTAATTAAATTGATTATGGAGGATTAAATTATGAATTGAAATGAATATGTTGATGATTATGAAATGATTTGGATTATAGGATATCTAGAAGAATTCTAAGATATACCTAGGTTGACATTGGTTTCTAAGACTATCTAGAAGACCTCTAAGATAGCTTAGAAATAGGCCTTGCGGGTATAATTATGAATATTCGGTGGCCTGGGTTAAAACGTACGTACGGGATCTACAAACCAAACTAGAGGAACTCGTTTGGGGATACCACCCAACCCGACAGTGAGCATTCCGCTGTTCGGTTTTTGGTTGACCTTAAGCGAAGGTAAGTTTATATTAAACTAAGCCTAGCTTAAGGATTGGATAGGGTACCTTAAACTTGAATATAGTTTAACTATCTTAAACTAGAATTCGTTTAAGAGTTGGTAAATATCAAATAGATTGGCCTTAGACTAAGAATAGTTTAAGGATATTGTTGAATGACAAATGATGAATATTGTATGATGTATGTTGAATAAAAATGTTGAATATGAATGATGAATATACATGTTGTTGAAATTGAATATTGATTATTGAATATCTGAAATGAACATTATGTGCATGATATCAAATGATTTGATTATGA
The DNA here is from genome assembly GCA_900332095.2 of Cuscuta campestris. NCBI lineage: Eukaryota > Viridiplantae > Streptophyta > Magnoliopsida > Solanales > Convolvulaceae > Cuscuta > Cuscuta campestris. The sequence goes on along the minus strand of OOIL02002033.1, from coordinate 67,943 downwards.
TTTGAGATACAATTTATATGGATGTTCGACGCATTAGATATGCTTACTCAGCTTTACCGCTGAGCGTGTAGTATGTTTTATTTGCTACACGCAGGTTAATAGAAAGAATGATGTGACGTGATCCTGGAGGCAGACGGAGGCGAGATTGTCGGAATGGATGTGATGTTTTGAATTAAAGAACATAAATAAATTATGTTTGTAATTATGATTTGTTAAGCTTCCGCAATATTGAAAACTCCGTACTGTTTATGTTATGAAAATAATTACTGTGATAAATAAATGTATTTGAAATGTTTAAAATTTTACGATTAGCAAGTTAATACTTTAGTCCGAAAGGGGCTGCAGACCTGGACGGATTAGGGTGTTACAATTTGGTATCAGAGCAAATGGTTTTAAACCCGATCTTCGGATAAAAAAAAAATTTTTAAAAAAAATATATTATTATATATATTATACATACATACATACATACATACATACATACATACATACATATATATATATATATATATATATATATATATCGGTTATAAAAAAATGTCAATCACATCCACGACTCTCGCATCCCTCTGCTTCAGGAAAGGTATGAGAATTTACTTCGTAAATATTCACCCTTTTAGAATTCTCACTAAATGATAATTGATTAGTACTGAAATCGTATCGAGCATAGACTCTGGTAGAACTTTCGTACTCGGTGAAGAGACGAAAGAATGAACAAAAAATATACGACCCTCTGATCCGTTATTAACGTATGCATCGCATCGCGAAGGACGAAACTGATATGCATCGCGAAATCGCATGGAAGTGAGATGACTTTGAAGAAACGATTTATGTTGAACAACATCTGTGAAGTTGATATCGAAGATCCTCATGTGGACTCAACGCGAACCGATCGATGATGCAAACGAAAACGTTTAGAATTCATAAATCCTATCGTTTCTTTCAAAATTCTCATGATTCTTTACAATCATTGAAACTATTGAACACTATCGTGATAATTGTTATCAAACTCACGAATAAAGAATCCTAATAAGGAAAATCCTACTAATTGTAGAATGAGTCAAGAAACCGCTCCCGGACAAGATAACCAAGTTCCAAACAATGGGCACGCAATTGTTCATATTGAAATATCAAACTTCACTCTTGTTGTCCAAAATGAACCAGACAACCAAAACGTTCACCGAGATATGGGAGGGCGGTCCAATGCAAGTTCAAGAGAACCACCAATTATTAAGGGAAAGAAACCTTTAATTGGCATCTGTAATACCCCACATTCGAAAGGAAGAAGGTCTTCAACAACTCAACGCAAATTGAGGGTGTGGAAACATCCGAAGTGTAACATTTGCAGAAGACACCATCTAGGACAATGCTGGATAATGCAAGCATTATGTATAGGTTGTGGAAAATCTGGGCATTTCCGAAAGGAATGTCCTACGAACCCTTGGAAAACCAATGCCGATGGCCTTGTTCAAAGTTAGTCTACGTCAACCCGACTTGCACCAGCAGAAAATAATCCACAAACGAACTCATGCAAGTGCGTATCGCATTGAGGAACATTCTGATGTTATCATATTTCCTCGTTCAATAAAATTATGCATGTATTGATCTGAGATTTGCACCATCTTATATCTATGTAATTCCATGTTGAATAACTCTCTGTCGAGATTGAAAATTCAAGGATTGCTTGATCAAGTGTTTTCTCTTGAAATACTTGTTTTGTTCATACACGAACCAATGAGACTCTATATCAACTACTGTCAGTTGAACAATTCGTTATCCTTTACCTCGTATCATGACTTATTTGATCAGCTTAGAGAATCCATTGTATTCTCTAAGATTGACTTACAGTCAGGATACTAACAAATCTCTGTTAAGAAACTTGAACAAACTGACGATCGAGAGTTACTATCCTTTACTATGAACTGACGACTTATTCGATCAAATTCAAATAACCTGCTTGTTAGAAGCTATAGACTGCTCAACCTTGTTGAATAAACTGATGCCTTGTTATGAAACGATTAATGACCTAATTGCTTATCATCAAAAACGTCGATGTAGTCTGATTGAAATAATGAAATAAAAGTAATTGACTCGTTCGGAATGAAAGATTGCAACGTGGTGACGATACAAAAACAAGACGTGAAATAGTGACACCAACAGTGAAAGACTGAAGAATGAAGAAATGTAGCTCGCACTGGCCATACAACGTATAATAATATTTAAGGATAATATCATTCCGACACAAATACAACTAGGATTACCTGAAGTAATATTACAAATGTAACTCCAAATCTAATCCCCTGGGATTCGAAAACTCGTCATAATTAGCACCAGGACCCGGAAAAGCTTTAGCAAACTCTAGTTTTTATAAAAGCTCATCAACAAAGAAAGAAGAGATGAACAGTTTCCTCTGATTCAAGGCCATAAAGTTTTGCCTCACAGCACCATCTACAAACTTGATTAGGTTATTGAAATAACCATCAATGTTCAAAAGACCAATGGGTTTACTGTGTAACCCTTCGGATGCCCATGAGATCAAAGTGAATAAACCTTCCATAGTGCCAATCCCTCCAGGAAGTACGATGAAGGCTTCCACAATATGATTCATCTCGAAATACTTATAGTAATTGCTGGAAACACTGTGCTCTACGCCGTACGTAGGACCGTAAACCTGTCATGCTGCTATATACCCTGGTATGAAACCTCTGACTCTACCACCATTATTATAGACTGTTGAAGCTACGGCTCCTTGAAGGCCAATGTTGCCTCCTCCGTAGGTAAGCCTTAGTTTTCGCCTTACCAGTTCCCGTCCTAGATCAACCGCTGTAGCCATGAACCTTGGATTGCTACCAAGAGCATGGCTACCAAGTAGGCCAACGAATCTTATGGTATAAGAAAGAGCTCGAGAAGTTCCTTCCATAATGAGAGAATGTGAGATGCTCTTACCACAATTTGATATATATAGACTCTGAAACCGGACCCTTGATAGAAACGTTATTATCACCAGCCGAAATACATACAGTAAAATGGATTTGATTTATTTACAGTCGAGAACATACTCGCCAATACTACAGTCTACTAACGACATGACATATTGAGACTCGGGAGTAGTTAGGCTCGTTGTCTTGAGATACGTTCAAATCCGAGACGAAAAGTTAAAATGACTATTTCTCTTACATAATGACTGCTTGAGTAATTTCCAAAGGGCGAAACATTGAGTAATCATTCGCAAATGTTATCTTTGTATCTTGTGACTCATATCCTTGAAACACTCAAACTTGTTGTGTTAGTTACAAACTTGAAATATCACACTTCATCAATCTTGAAAAGATTGAATTCCATTGTTTGTATCAAATCATTGAAAACTTGTCTCAACTTTTGGTTCTTCAGAAATGCTTTATGATACCGATCATTGAAAACTATACGTTGCGAAACTACCCTAACTTGAACGTTATGTTAAGCCTCTCTTTGTGAACTAGAAAATGGCTAATGCGATTACATTATCTTTAAATCGATGATCTTAATGGCCAAACAAACTCTGTTATAACCCTAGCAATGAAATGTGTGTGAAACAACTAGAGAAGAAATGACATCAAAAAGAACAAGCTGAATCATTCAAGCAAAAATCCCAAACATATACATGCGATGTTGGTATAAGAACTAGTAAAGATTCCTCACTCTATGAATTCATGAATTGAATTACGTACTGAAGATCTTCTCTTCTTCCCTCGGAACATGATCAGCCATAATGCTAAAATCGAACCTATTGCTATCATATCCATACATGAGACACTACTCGAACGTCATCACATATGAATACGAAGACTCATTAAACGATAATGAGAGCTACCCTGAAGTAAATGAAGAAATGTTTCGATGATGACGAGCTACTATACAATCAATCAACAGTACTTTTTCATAAATGATGACAAATTTCCTATCCATAGAATCCTGAACCGAGGAAAGCCATTTGATGATACTTATACATCATTGCTGAACTATGTGAACAATGTGAAGATGTTTTGGATGACTTAGAAGATTATGCTATGACGCATGAAATGAAACAAACTCTAAATCTCCAATCATACATATCGTGAAGGTAATGATTTGAAACTACAAGTGTTATTGAAACATTTTCAATCAAAGGAAGAATACCGTTAATCGACGTTGTGCAATTGGGAATTGTGTTATGTCCAGTATGTCAAGTTTAGAACCCTATACACGGGAACTTTAGTTGATTGATACTGAAGGATCACAGAATGCTTTGCTTAATCAAAGATTGTAAATCTCTTGAAGAAAGAACGAGATTGATAACATCGAGAATACGTATCCGTGTGGGTAATGACGTAATTATAGTTTAACCAAATGATCATGACGAGGTCATGATTGTCATAAAAACAACGAAATATTGATTGTGGAACCTTAGAAGAATTTCGAGGACGAAGTTCCTTTAAGGGAGAGAGAAATGTAATGCCCCAAAACATACCCTAGAATTATTAATAGATAATTATTAAAATTAATCAAATTTGTTTTGATTAAAATAAATTGTTGTTGGGCTTTGGGCCGATAAGAAATATATTTTGATATCCAATATCACAATCAGGATAAATCTCATAGAGATAAATCCAATTTATTGACTATTTGTGTGGTCTTGATTGGGAACCTGAGTGCATACCCAAATCAAGAATAAATTAAGAAATTGACTTGTGATGTAAATATTGAAATGATTTATTGAAATAAATCTTGAGAATAAGTAATATGAATGGAAAGTAAGAACCTTTTTGAGTAAAGGTCAATTAAACCAATTTTGACTCTGTCAAAGTCAAACACCCAAAAATATGATGTTGGAAAAAGTATTACAAATAAATATAAAAAATATACCATTGAATAGAATTCGACTGTCTGATCGCAACGGTGCAATCGGAATTCAATTCGGAGAAAGTTGGACCAAAAAGTGTACCCCGACTGGAACCAAATTTGGTCCCAATCAGGGACTTGCGTATAAAAATTGGGAATCGCTGCTAGGCGCACTACGCCGATCGCGGATCTGCAAATGACACTAACTTGGAGTTTCCCCCTTCATCTTTACTATAAATGGAGGACCAACTCTTCCTCGTTTCTTCACCACTCTCCCTCAAATTTCTTTTAAAAGTTAGCCTTGAGTGTAAGGAGTGTTGTGGTGCTGTCAATTTGGTGTGGAATCGCCGGAGCTAAGAGTTATTGTCGCCAGAAGTTTCGCTGGAAAAATTATAAAACCTTCGTTAAACTTCGAGTTAAGCCCGTAGATATATATAGTGACTAGAATGTTCATATAGATCGTTTCTACATTCACAGACGGCCATTTGGTTGAGTTTTGTGTTTGATATGCTTCAAGAAACAAGAATCATAAATCTTGAAATTGTTGTTAAATTGAAGTTTGGTGGCTAAAAATGAGTTTTCGAAAATCTGACCCGAGGTTGAAGATGAAGCACTGTTTGCTGGTTGGCAGGGAAGGTCGACCGTTTTGATAAAAGGTCGACCGTTCTGCCAAAAGGTCGACCGTTCCTCCACGAAGGTCGACCGTTCTGAGACCAGAAACTCTCATACCACTGTTATAATAACGGTCAACCGTCGGCTGAAAACGGTGGACCGTTCCGAACACTGTCAACTACGAAAAATGCTATTTTTGAGTTCTAAAATCATATTTTTGATGCCAATGAATTATAACTAATATAAATATGATTTCTTGAAATAAAAATGGTATTTTGACAATAAAAAAAGGGACCTTACTTGATGCATGACGGTGAGCTAGGGTGTTAACACTCGAAGCTAGGCCGCTATTTGCTATCGAATGATATGTTGATTGATGATTATGATAAATGATTATTATGATGATTATGATATGATGAAACCACTAATTAAATTGATTATTGAGGATTAAATTATGAATTGAAATGAATATGTTGATGATTATGAAATGATTTGGATTATAGGATATCTAGAAGAATTCTAAGATATACCTAGGTTGACATTGGTTTCTAAGACTATCTAGAAGACCTCTAAGATAGCTTAGAAATAGGCCTTGCGGGTATAATTATGAATATTCGATGGCCTGGGTTAAAACATACGTACGGGATCTACAAACCAAACTAGAGGAACTCGTTTGGGGATACCACCCAACCCGACAGTGAGCATTCCGATGTTCTATTTTTGGTTGACCTTAAGCGAAGGTAAGTTTATATTAAACTAAGCCTAGCTTAAGGATTGGAAAGGGTACCTTAAACTTGAATATAATTTAACTATGTTAAACTAGAATTCGTTTAAGAGCTGGTAAATATCAAATAGATTGGCCTTAGACTAAGAATAGTTTAAGGATATTGTTGAATGACAAATGATGAATATTGTATGATGTACGTTGAATAAAAATGTTGAATATGAATGATGAATATACATGTTGTTGAAATTGAATATTGATTATTGAATATCTTGTTAGAATAGGTGCCCTTCACATCTCCCCCCCCCCCACTTATCACTCCGTGCTCTTACAAATATTTAAAAGCGCCTTATTTTTAGCGTCCCTATTTCATTTCTCGCCTTATTTTTCCTCATTTCCCTCGTGTGGTTCTAAATATGACCAAGTGGTGTTGCACACCGATCAGGTCAGAGGGCTCTCTGAGAGAGCTCGATGTGATGAAGGGTTAAGCTTACAGGTGCTTAACAAACCGTTACAACCTGAGAACTCGAGTCCCACGAGCCTCAATACACTTGCTCAGAGATACCGCACTCCAAGACTTCAACCCGAAGGAATATGCCTTCCTTCGTACAACCAAGGGAACAAACCTCCCTTAAAGTGTTCACAACACTTAACCACTCAAGAATAAAAACTCTCTTAAAGAGTAGAATATGAGTAAACTAATTTAGATCAAAAACACACTCAATTCCTCAAGAAATGGCTCTAAAGAGCTATGTAAAAAGTTTATGGAATGATGCAATGTAAAGCTATGAAATGTGTGAGGAATGGTTGTGAAAAGTAGACCCAAGAGACCCCTTTTTATACCCAAAAACAAGGTGCAACGGTTGGGAGAAGATTGGGGTTGATTGGCTTGATTTGTGGAAACCAAATAAAAGTGGATCTGCTGAAATCTACCCTAACGGCGCTGTTCATATAGTGAACATCGCTGTTTTGGCTTTGACTTTCCTTTAAAAATGGCTAACGGTCACCAAAACATCGATGTCTAGAGGTCTACATCGATGTTGGGGTGTTTGACTTTCAAAAATGGAAAGATTTTGTCTTAAATAGCCCAACGGTCATTTGAAAACATCGCTGTTCAACCATGAACATCGCCATTCAAAAACTTACTGCCCAGGGCTTCTGAAGGCCAACATCGCTGTTGGGATTTCCGACATGCATGTTGGGATGGTTTGCCAGAACCATGGTTTGGTTGCCAACGCCAAAAACTGATGTCAAAAACCAAAGTTCTCCAAAATGAAAACCAAGTGTTGGAAACTCTTATATAATGTATTTTATGTAGAAACCAAGTATAAAAACTTAAAAACCACTTCATTTAGGTAAAAACCACGGCTAGCCAAGTTTATGCCGTTTCACATGGTTTTCACCAAAAGACCAAAAACTAAAGGTGGTTTTTAACATGTTTTTGTTGGAGAACCATTTGGATATGTCCAGAAGTAAAAAACAATCATAAAATATTAAAAACCACTTGATTGATTTTGACGCCAAAAACCAACGTCGATAACCAGCGCCGAATGCCGATAACCAACGCCGAAAAAACAAAGGTTATGGTTTTTGAAAAATAATGATTTGGAAAACCTTTAAATGTGTCCAGAAGCAAAAAACAAAGATAAAAACCCAAAAACCATTTGGTTAAAATCAATGCCAATAACCAATGCCGAAAACCGAACGCCATAGCCGAACACCGATAACCGATGGTTATGGTTTTGGTTAAGCAAGAACCATGGGTTTTAGAAACTTAAAAACCATTTACGAAAACACTCATTTGATGCATGAAAAACATGTTTTGTTTTGAGCCATGACGTAGAGAAATTGAATGAGCTTGTTACAATAAAAACCTAAGTATTTAGAATACGTCTTCAAGGCACCAATGTCGCCATCTTTAGCAACGTCAATGCCTTTCTTGTGCTTTTTGTTTCTTCAAAGAACTTTTTCTATCTCTTTGAATCTTTTCATTTTTTTTCATGTTCTCGATGGTTTGTCAATATCAAAACCTAAACGGAAACAAACATTGTCATTAGCAAAATGTCAAAGTGAAAATGTTTTCCAACAATTTCCCCCATTTTGATAATGACAAACCAAGGCGGGGATATGCAGGCCAAGTTGGGTTTTCAAAGAGAGAGTAATGGTAATTCCCCCTGCGTCTTTGAAAATAAGATTCCCCCTTACTTGTTGCATATACCCAAACACTTCCCCCTTTTGGCATTAGCAAAAAGCACTAAGTAAAGTTTAAAAAATAAAGTACTCCCTGAGCATTGATGTTTGATACGAAACATCATTGTTGTATGTTCCCCCTGAAACTGATACCATGTTTATAGCAAAAACAATTCCCCCCAAACTCCCCTTGATGCAAATCATTAGGTTTTGTGCTTGGAGCATCCACTACAAAAATGTAGTCTTCAAACACACCTACATATGCATCTAAAAATAATTTTTTGGTACCCAAAAACGTTTGGGTCCTTGAGGGTTAGGCAAATAATAATCATAGCTATAAAACAAATCCCTATGTTTGGTAAAACAAACGGGTGCTATGTGTCCTATCTTAGAGCAATAATGGCAAACTACATTTGGATTATGCATATGCCTAGGTTAATCCAAAAATTTTCTAGGTGATATAAAGTCATTATTCCTAGAGTTATTAATTAAGTTCCTATACTCATTTCTAGGTTGTCTCAAATTATTTTTATCATTTATAAAAATTTTAGAGTCATTTCTAGGTTGTCTCAACTTATTATTTTTATTCTTTCTAAAATTAATTTTGTTATTCCTAGGATTATTTGTTTTTCTAGGTGGTTTATCATTCTTAACTTCTTCACCAAGTTTCTTAGGCTCTTCTACCTTAAGTTTTTCTATGGTGCTTTTAAGTTCTACATTCTCTATTTTTAAAGATTCACAAGAGGAACAAGTAGAACTTTGGTCAACGAAAGAAGCTTCGTTCATTGCCTTAATCTAATTTTTAAGGTCAAGATTATCATTTTCTAAAAATTTATTTTCTTCTTCTAAAGCATGAAGTTTAGCATTAGCCTCTTTGGCAATTTTTGAAGCTTTCTTGAATTCACCAAATAGTTCTTTAAAAGCTTCTTGTAATTCTTCAAAAGAATGAGAGTTAGAAGTACTTATATGGGTTACTTCTTTTTCTCCTTGTAGAGTTTCGTATTTCTCACGCATGCCATCCCATAGATTCTTAGCCGTTTGATATCCAGAGAACTTTTGAATTTCTTGCGCGTCAAGAGACCCCTTTTTAGGAAATGTGTGAGGAATGGTTGTGAAAAGTAGACCCAAGAGACCCCTTTTTATACCCAAAAACAAGGTGCAACGGTTGGGAGAAGATTGGGGTTGATTGGCTTGATTTGTGGAAACCAAATAAAAGTGGATCTGCTGAAATCTACCCTAACAACGCTGTTCATATAGTGAACATCGCTGTTTTGGCTTTGACTTTCCTTTAAAAATGGCTAACGGTCACCAAAACATCGATGTCTAGAGGTCTACATCGATGTTGGGGTGTTTGACTTTCAAAAATGGAAAGATTTTGTCTTAAATAGCCCAACAGTCATTTGAAAACATCGCTGTTCAAAAACTTACTTCCCAGGGCTTCTGAAGGCCAACATCGCTGTTGGGATTTCTGACATGCATGTTGGGATGGTTTGCCAGAACCATGGTTTGGCTGCCAACGCCAAAAATCGATGTCAAAAACCAAAGTTCTCCAAAATGAAAACCAAGTGTTGGAAACTCTTATATAATGTATTTTATTTAGAAACCAAGTATAGAAACTTAAAAACCACTTCATTTAGGTAAAAACCACGGGTAGCCAAGTTTATGCCGTTTCACATGGTTTTCACCAAAAGACCAAAAACGAAAGGTGGTTTTTAACATGTTTTTGTTGGAGAACCATTTGGATATGTCCAGAACTAAAAAAAATCATAAAATATTAAAAACCACTTGATTGATTTTGACGCCAAAAACCAACGTCGATAATCAGCGTCGAATGCCGATAACTAATGCCGAAAAAACAAAGGTTATAGTTTTTGAAAAATAATGATTTGGAAAACCTTTAAATGTGTCCAGAAGCAAAAACCAAAGATAAAAACCCAAAAACCATTTGGTTAAAATCAATGCCAATAACCAATGCCGAAAACCGAACGCCATAGCCGAACGCCGATAACCGATAGTTTGTTGTAACACGGGTTTATCACGTTTTCGTACTAAAGCTGTGTTCGTTTTTATGACAGGTTTTGATAATGCGAAACCGCCGTGAACGAGACAAGTTGTTGAATATACAAGGCGAGAAATAAATATAAGAAGAAAGCAAGAGAACAAGAGCTAAAAGAGACCAAGAACGAAGACCGTACTCTTTAGCGTCGTTGAGTCGGTCACAATGTGATCAAGACCGACCCAAGCTTTGCACTTTGGCTCTTTAGACTAAAACATTTTTTATTGCATTTTACATATCATCAAAATTGTTTTCAAACATGCTTAAACATATTAAAAACACTTGGTGTTCGCCCAAACCAAAAACCAAGCCATCCGGGGTTCGGCTATCGGAAACCGGCGTTCGGTTTTCAGAAACCGGCGTTCGGCATTCGGTTATCGGCGTTAGTTTTTGGCGTCCGAACCAACCAAGTGGTTTTCAACTTTTTATGATTGGTTTTTACTTCTGGGCACATTTAAATAGTTTTCCATTAAAAATACTTCAAAAACCACCTTTCGTTTTTTGTCATTTGATAAAAACCATGCGAAACGGCATAAACGTGGCTAGCCGTGGTTTTTACTTAAATGAAGTGGTTTTCAAGTATTTTTGTGTGGGAATTGTTTTTGAATGCATTTAAATGGTTCTACAATCAAAACATCATGAAAACCACCTTTCGGTTTTGTCTTTTGGTAAAAACCACCCATGTACGGCGTTGACTTGGTCAACCGTGGTTTTTACCTTAACGACGTGGTTTTCAACTTACAAAGCTTGTTTTGACATCACAATACATTAAATAAGTGTTTTAAATACTTAGTTTTTACTTTGGAGAACTTTGCATTTTTTCGGTCGGGTTTCAGCGCCGGTCGGCTAAGCCATGGTTCTGGACTAGCCATCTACCCAGCGATGGTAGATTTCACCCATGCATGGGTAAGTGATCCCGGGATTCCAGAATCATTCCACCCAACGATGGGAAGATCTTCCCATCGATGGGTAAGCAGTCCCTTAGCCAAACCAATTTCCAGAATCATGCCAAACAGCGATGGGAAGTTCTACCCATCGATGTTAAAGCCTTGGTGCAACATTACCACAAGGAAGAATGCCCTTACCCAGCGGTGGGAAGCTTTACCCATCGATGGGAACCAGCGATGGGAAGGCTTAACCATCGATGGGAAGGCATGACCGTTGGGAGTCATTTAAGGCTGATTCTTTCCTTATTTGAAAGTCAACCTTCCACCCAGCGATGGGAAGCATTTACCCATCGATGGGTAGGTAACCGTTGGCTTCCAAACTGAAGGAAAATTGGCTTACCAGCGATGGGTAAGTCCTAAACATCGATGGGAAGCCAAGATTCTGCAGATCCCAAATCTTTTCAATCCCATAAATCAAGCCAATCACCCCTTTAATGCATTGGTCCGTTGGAGCCTATTTTGGCACTATAAAAAGGGGTGTTTGGGTCTGCTTTTCTTATCAATTCACTTCACATTACTCCTATTATCATTGCATTCAAACAACATCATTTTCCATAGCTTTCTAGAGCCAATTTGTGTGAAGTTTGCGTTGTTATTGAGCGTACTTAGTTTACTCATTATCTACTCTTAAAGAGAGTCTTGTTCTTGAGTGTTTAAGTGTTGTATACACGTTAAGGGAAGCTTGTTTCCCTTGGTTGTACAAAGGAAAGGTATTTTCCTTCGGGTTGAAGTCTTGGAGTGCGGTATCTCCGAGCAAGTGTTGTTGAGGCTCGTGGGACTCGAGTTCTCAGGTTGTAACGGTTTGTTAAGCACCCGTAAGCTTAACGGAAGTAGTGTAGCTCGAGAGAGTCTCTCGGGAGACTGGATTAGCCACACGTTGTGGTGAACCAGTATAAATNACGCTTTCTACGCTCTTTATTTTTCACGTTCTTAATTTTTTTTATTCCTGCGATTTCTATGATCAAACGCTATTCACCCCCGCTCTAGCGTTGGTCACTTATTCTAACATGGTTATGGTTTCGGTTAAGCAAGAACCATGGGTTTTAGAAACTTAAAAACCATTTATGAAAACACTCATTTGATGCATGAAAAACATGTTTTGTTTTGAGCCATGACGTAGAGAAATCGAATGAGCTTGTTACAATAAAAACCTAAGTATTTAGAATACGTCTTCAAGGCGCCAATGTCGCCATCTTTAGCAACGTCAATGCCTTTCTTGTGCTTTTTGTTTCTTCAAAGAACTTTTTCTATGTCTTTGAATCTTTTCATTTTGTTCCATGTTCCCGACGGTTTGTCAATATCAAAACCTAAACGGAAACAAACATTGTCATTAGCAAAATGTCAAAGTGAAAATGTTTTCCAACATATCTGAAATGAACATTATGTGCATGATATCAAATGATTTGATTATGAATTGAGATACAATTTATATGGATGTTCGACGCATTAGATATGCTTACTCAGCTTTACCGCTGAGCGTGTAGTATGTTTTATTTGCTACACGCAGGTTAATAGAAAGAATGATGTGACGTGATCCTGGAGGCAGACGGAGGCGAGATTGTCGGAATGGATGTGATGTTTTGAATTAAAGAACATAAATAAATTATGTTTGTAATAATGATTTGTTAAGCTTCCGCAATATTGAAAACTTCATACTGTTTATGTTATGAAAATAATTACTGTGATAAATAAATGTATTTGAAATGTTTAAAATTTTACGATTTCCAAGTTAATACTTTAGTCCGAAAGGGGCTGCAGACCTGGACGGATTAGGGTGTTACAGTGCTCCCACTAGTCTTCAATAAGACTTTTATCCTAGACATATAAGTGCTATAACTGGTTATAGATAATTTGAAACCCTCCTTTTATCCTTGATAGACTCGTCCATAATAAGTGTTAAAGTGTCTGCATTCATATGAGACTTACTTTCATTACTTATTATTAAGGAAGGAATCGTTTTGGAACAGTTTCCAAGTGCTCTTTCCTTTCAGAGTCTACAATGATTATTTTAGTGCTTAAGGTTCAGTAGTATTTGGAAAGGTTACATAATCCTCTTTATTAGACTAACTATTTTAGTCACGTTATCTAGATAACGTTTGAGGGAACGTCAATTTCATGATCGTATCACTTTTGCTTTTCCTATTATGTAACTTTGGCGTTAATATCACTTGATCTTTATTAAGTGTGCTTTATTAATGTTAATGGAAAGTTTAAATTTCAAAATTTAAATAGAAAGAGTACTTGGCTATAAACTTTATAAATTTATCCTTATATCTCTAAGTGTTTATCACTTTATTCACAATTTTGTGACAAACTTTATTAACTAATTAATATTTGTACTTTATAGCCTTGGTATAGTTGTTGTATTGCGATATGCTTGTGAGGCAAAATATTTGATCATATGAAATACTTCTATAAATGGAGCAACAATTTGTCCTTTATTGAAATAACCAATAGTACTTAAAACAATAAGTAAACATCAATTCGAAATTGAAAACGGATCAAATACTAAAACTTAAACTAATGCGCCACTGAGCTGCAACCCTTGCATCTTCAATATCAACACTGCTACTTCTTCTCTTCAGTTCCTGCAACATTTTGCAATACTATAAGTATCGAATACTTTTGAAGAGATTGTAGATTAGTTTAAGTCTTTACAACAATTGTACCTGAAGCAGAAGCTTCACCCTTTTTCTTGGTTGCCAAATACTGCTTACAATTCCTCTTCCAGTGGCCAACTTCACCACAATGATGACAAATGGAATCTTTAGCCACTCCACCTTTAGGCTTGAGCTTAGAAGTATTGGACTTTAGTTCGGTGTTACCCTTGCCTTTAGGTCCATTCTTCTTTGCTTTCATGAACTTCTTCTTTCCTTTTCCTCATTGAACCAGAAGGACAGAATTCCCCTTTCCTTTCGTCAAGCTTTCTTCGGCAGTTTGCAGCATCTTCAAAAGTTCTTGCAGTGGTTTATCGAGTTCATGCATATCGTAATTAACCACAAACTGCTTATACAACTCTGGCAACGATTGCAGAATCAGATCAGTCGCAAGTTCAGTCCTTAGTTCGAAACCCAATTTCTCAAGAGTTTGGACGTAGCCAATCATCTTGAGAACATGCGGACCAACGGGGTTTCCAACTGATAACTTGCAAGTAAAGAGAGCTTTGGAGATTTGGAATCTCGCATGTCTAGCTTGTCCTTAGTAGAGCTGTCTTAGGTGTATGATCATATCGTACGCCTTCATACTCTCATGATGTTTCTCAAGGTCGGAAGTCATCGTAGCCAACATGAGACATGCCACCTCATTGTCATCATCAACATGCTTCTCATAAGTATCCTTGATTGCTCTAGAAGCATTGGCGGCCGGGACAGATGGGATGGCTTGTTCGAGCACATATTCTTTCTTCTCGAGTCGAAGAACGATAACAAGGTTTCTTTGCTAGTCTAAGAAGTTAGAGCCGGTCAACTTATCTTTGTTGAGGATCGAGCGAAGAGTGAGGTTATGGTTGTTATTAGACATCTACATATAATTTGAAAGATAATTAATATCAAGAATCTAAGTAATTAGCTAGGTCTTTGACTAATAACTCTTTCACTATTTTAACAAATCAACTACCCTTAAGTACGTAACGTGTTGATTAGAGACTTCTCCTAAAGAGATATCTTAGTGGGCCAAGGTCCATATTACATTTAACTATAGTTGTGCTTTGCATCTTGCCCTATAGTTAGACTAATTAGGTAGGAACTTATTTCCAATTGTGATCCAATTACAATCCTTGGTTTGTTAGGTTGTTCTAAATAAAATCCTATATTGGGCCTAGATCCTTATTTCATCTAACTATAATTGTGCTTTGCATCTTGCCCTACTGTTAAACTATTTCAAGTAGGAACTATTTCCAATTGTAACATTTTACAACTCTAGGTTAGATGAATTTGATTTTATTTATTAACCTGACCATGTGCCTTTAAGTTATTCATCTTTTTGCCTTAACTTAGTTAAGTTCAACCCGTGGGGTACTCAGTATCCATTGTTACAGATTTTGCGTCATACCAATGTAGACCAGGCGTCCCGCTTTGGCGTGTATGTTGACTGGTCGAAACTGGTATCGACGAGTGAGTCGGCGTCGGAAGGCACAAACTTAATCTTACGAGGGATTTTAAACGTGATTTCACCTATGGCATGTGTCGCGCACATACACTAGCGAATATCATACAAACATATATATACAAACATGTTTAATGAATAAAACGTGACATGGTTGTTGTGGCCTCCTAAAGAACTAACGATAAAGCCTTCACTTGATATCTCTATCTCCAGCTTCACCTTCTTTCCTTAAGAATGCTTTAGTCTTCAAGTTCAGCCCTTACTTGTTAGTGTCCTCTTCTTCTTGGCTCCATCATCTTCCTCGCTTCTTCATGGACTACTTTGTTTAGTTGAGAGAAAAGAATCCTTGCTTTGTAAGCAAGGGGTATGAGGTTTAGGAAGAGATTTACATCCAGAATTTAGAGATGAGGCACGACACACAGGCCGTATTTAAAAACTAAACATTCTAAGCCACAACCATGCACCATGCATACATTCATACATCAAATGCATAAAACCATACACCGGGCAAGCCGCGCTTGCCCCAGACCTAGTTTATTCTAAGAAAAATAAACTAAAAGCCTAAAAATTATCAAATAATTTTATTTAACTTTAGTTTAAAACTCCAGAATATCCAAAATTTAATTTTGAATTTTCTTGAATTTTAAAATAATTAATTGCAGTAAATATAGGTATTAATTTCGAAATTGGGATTTTAATTCGAAATAAATACTTATACCTTTTTGAAAAATAATAAATAAATTCCAGAATGTGTATTATGATTTTAAAAGTCTGAAAATAAATAATCCTGAATTTATAAAATTTATTTTCGAAATTCTTTATTTAATTACCCAAAATCGGAATTCAATTTTCCAAAAATTAATTACGAGTTTCCAAAAACTAATATTTTCCAAAAATATTTACTTTGGGTACGAATTGTTCTGAAAATCACATTTCCTGAATTAAATAAATTTTATTTTTGGTATTTTGGAATTTGTTTCCAAAAGGAGTTAAATTAATTTCCAAAATTAATTTAGAATATTACAAATATTCCAAAAATAAATATTTTCCAAAAATATTCCAGATTTTCCAAAAAATAAAGTTTTTGGCTCATGTACAATCTGAAAACAAAATTTTCCAGATTTTACTTATATTTATTTTTGGTACTTTCTATTTATTATTTGGTAATCCATAAAACAATTTCTAAAATTATTTTCGTGTACCATAATTCTTCCAAAAAAATGTATTCTCAGAATATCATGATATTATTACCAAATATTAAATTTCCATAATTTAAAATTAATTATTTAATTTTCAGGAATTAAATACCGATTTACCAAAACTGTTTTTCCCAAATATTAATACTTAAAATACATTAATTACGAATTTAATTATCAAAAATTTTATTCATTCTGAAAATCATACTTTCAAGTTCACAAAATTAATTGTCCTTTTCGGTTTAATCTATATTAATACCGAATAAGATTATTTAAATCGGGAAAAATAGAAAATAAAAACCGAAAATTTATTTTAATTTTCCATATTACTTAAAATCATATTTTAACTTCTAATAATTATTAAAATTATTTTCCTTAATTTGTTTTGTATGTATCTTGTAATTAATCAAATTAACTACAAATCAACTAATACTTTATAAATTAGAAAATAAATTCCGAAAATTAATTTTAAATTTCGAGAGCTCTTAAACTCATACTTTAAAGTCTCAGAATGATTAAAATTATTTTTCCATAATTTATTTTGTATTAATCTTGTAATTAATCAAATTAACTACAAATTAAGCAATACTTTATAAATTAGGAAATAAATTTCGAAAATTAATTTTAAATATCCAGAGGTCTTTAAATCATATTTGAAAGTCTCAGATTTAAAAAAATTTAATTTTATAATTTTTGAAATATTTTAATTGGTTAAAATAGTTTTTAAACGATTAACCCGAAAATAAAACTAAATCCAATATTTAATTCAAAAATCATATGTTCGAATTTTATAAAGTCCAGAATCATATTTTGGCACTTTCTTGAATTTTGGATAATTTTCGAAAATATATACACATATATTTTATTTTATCAATTATCAAAAACCCTAACGGCAATTAGATCTACAAAACTTATAATTCTCATATTAAGTAGATCCACCCAGGACCTCTTATGATTATTATAAGTTATTGTTGAGAAATATACCTTTCTTGGCGAGCAAGCAACGATATGTGTAAGTTGATGGATTGATCCAAGAGCTAGCCACAAAAGTATATGACCTCTAGCTGAGACACACGAACAATGAAGAGTGTTCTAGAGAAAATTATGCTAATATTATTTCTCTAGAATATTTCTAAAATATAAAATATTTGGTGTAAAGTATTAAGAGAACAAAACAAATTTTCTCTCTTAAAATTATGATAGGGCCGAAAATACTACGGAGTAGTAGTTTAAAAGGGGTGGGATGATCACTTATTTATAAGGAGCATAATCCCCATTCCTGTTCAACTTAGGTAATTTCAAATGGCACTTTAAGGAAGCTTTTAAATTATTTTGTCAATTTTAATTATCATATAATTAACACAAAATAAATAATATAACATTTATTTTATGTGTATCCGAAATATACATAAACATATATACATATATATACGACGATATATTTACATATTATATACACGCACATATACATATATATATATATATATAAAATATATATAAATATAATAATGTTATATTTTGTTCCTTAAATAATATTTGACAAACTTAATTATCATATAATTAAAATGTCCAAATATTAAATATATAAAAATATATATTTCGTGCCTTAATAATAATACTAAAATAATAAACAATTTATTATTCATATATATCCGAATATATATTTGTTTATTATTATTATTAATTATATTTGACAAAATTAATTATCACATAATTAAAATGTCCAAATATATATATTTGTTTGTGTATCTAATCATATTGTCACACAATATAATATACACAATATATATAATGCAACTTTACTCCACTTACATATTCTACACTTTCTTATGTTCTATGTGTGTGACCCTACTCTAGGCATTTATAAAATTGGCCATAGTATCGATTAAATACTACAAGTGATAAGCGGTATCTAGCAACACATGATCACCCCCAAATTATAGATTAAAGCTCTTGGAACAATTCGTTCAACGACACATCCTATTTGTATATCTCTTATCCCTTTATTACTAATATCTTGATTTAACACAAGGTATAGGGTGTGTAACATTGTTAAAGTTAAATCGATGGTTTATTGATTCTTCGATTGACTTGTGGGATTCAAATAACGTATTTATTTGGGCATGGCCATGCACTTCACAAGTCACATCAATCAGTGGGCCCTAAGATATTATACTTCATCAAAGAAGGGATAAATTCTATCTACGTCATTCACATCTTTGCTTAAGTTTCATTGCATACCCAAAACATAATTGTACATCCACCAATATTTCAGATGGCATAAATCATGCCTCAAAGTATACAACTCAACTTACCAAAGAATGTAATGAATTCAAGTCGAAGGATAGTTATACTAATGGTCGCATGAGAATAATATTAACACTTTAACTTAAACCCATATATTATTCTCATAGCGGGTTAATCCAGCAATATATCCAATATGTTTGCCTACGTATAGATTCAGATAACACTTTATCTATAGCCTATGAGACGCAGCTATCTCATCTCATACGTATTAGTCTTGATATATTATGAAGTCCGTATTGTCATAAAATTCGACTAAGGATATTTTAGACATAGTCTCTATCTTTGTAACAGCCTCATAATCAGAACGACGTAGTTCGCATCTGTGTTACTAGAGCGCCTACTCTATGGAGTAAAGCTATGTTTAAATCACACGAGACGACTTAAACAATCTTTAGAGCCCATTGTTCTTGATATAATATAGATATGGAATCATAAGTTGGCCTCTAGAGCTCACTTATATTCAACACAGCCGCCACCGAGAGGCTTGCCAGATGTCGCCGTCGGCCACCATTCCCATCTCGCATCCTCTCTCTCTCTCCCGTTGCTATTCCGTCTGGCACTGCACATCGACCAGAGACACCGACTTGGGAGCTGACGACGTCAACCACTGTGGCCTGGGGAACCACCATCGTCGCCCCTCTCTTCCCCTCCAATTTGCGATTCGCACGCATCATTTCCGGCGAAGAGCAGCGGTGATTTGTGGTTTGAATCCAAGGTTTTCGATTTCTTCAATTTTCGAGGTGATTTGTGGTTTCTATACCTTCCGTTAGCATTAATTGGAAGATTAGAACTTCCTTGGCGTATAATCTTGCGATTTGATTGGGAATTTTTGATTGTTGTGTTGAAATTATGGAATTGGTGTTTGGGGGGCTGTTTTCCGTCATCGCCTCTGGCGACCGTCGTCAACAGCAGCGGTGAGGTGGCTGGAACTGGGCAGCCTTTTGATTTGGACCAATTGGATCCAATTGGCACCAATTGGGTCCAATTGGGTGCAATTGGGTTCAATTAGGTCCTAACCGGTTCAATTGGGTTATTTGGATTTAATTGGATACATATGGGTTGGATTTGACCGTTTGGGGCTAATTGATGGCTGTTCGTGTGGCTACCAATCACCCAATAGGGCAGTTTGGTCGGGCTTCGGGTTTGGGCAGCCGGGGCGGCTACCGGCGGGGTGCCGTTGGTTGTTCTGGCGACGATGGGGACTGCTCCGGCTAGTGCAACGGGCTTGAGGATCGATTCCTTGGGCTCGATTCCGCACAGGTAAGTTGGATTAATTCTAATTTAGGTTTGTTGATTATACATGACGGTAATCGTGGGTCTTTGGACCGGATAGGCCGCTACGTGATTTGTTGTGAATTTGTGAACCATTGTTAAATTAAATTAATCTTATTGGTGAATATTGTGGATTATGAATAATGTATGAGAAATAGTCCACCTAGTATAATTAGGCGGACCTGAATTGGATTGACTGATTGAATCACCAATAGGATATGGTTAGGAAATTGGCCATTGCGGGGTGTCGTCGCACCCCTGGTGGTCTTGGGATTAAAACGTACGTACGAAGTCCGCGACCTGTCCTGGCATCGTAGGGACAGAGGCTTCAAGCTGGCCTTTTTAAAGCATCGCATGTGGTGCCATGACTCAAAGTAGTTGATGTGGAATAAAATAAGGACATGATGTTCAAATGGAAGGTGTTAATATAAATATGTTTATTTAAGCTATTTTTCTCCGTGATCACATGATGTGGTTGATTGTATGTTAATGTGGTGCTATTCTGTGAGTTAATGCTGGCTTAGGTATATTTTCACTCAGCGTTTTGCTGAGCATGTAGTCGTTGCTGTTTGACTACACGCAGGTAAGAACACAGATTTGGATGTGCAACCCAGAGGGCAGTGAAGTGGTGGTGGGGTGTGGATGGCTCTTGTTTACTTAAATAGTTAAACTACATTATTTTATTTGATTATATGGACTATTGGACATTACTTTAGTTTTCTTATGCTTCCGCGACGTTTGGATTTATTTAATTATTCTGATGAATTTTGGTGTAGTTAAAACTCTGCGGACGAATTTTGTAATTCATTTAATTGTTATTTTAGAAAAGAAAATTTATGCATGCAAATATCAACTTAGTGACAACCCGGTTCGCTAACCCGTTAGTTCGGGTTACGCGGGTTGGGGTGTTACATTAACTCAAACAATTTAAATACATATCAGGATTTATACAAACAATGCGGAAGCTTTATAATTTAATCAAACATTCTTAATTCGCTGCATCCGTACATCTCCTCCGTCATGTTGTCCTCCAGGATATATTCCAATGTCAGCCCGTCCATGAGGTTTACTGTCTTGTTTTTTGTTTTGGTATTCACAGCTGGTTTTTAGGTTTGAGTTTTGGGTTTGGTTTTGAGTATTCCCCTCTAGCTAATAAGGACTTGGTTTTTGTTTCGGGTTTCGAACAATATTCTGTCAAACTTTAACTTCATGTCCGTTTACATTACTAATTATATCTAATTTATGACAGTGTGGTTCAAAGTACAATACAATTCTATGTTAAAAATTTAAATACGTTATTATAATATTATAACAAATTCTATTTTTGAATTTCTTACTGCCCTTCCATCAACTTCAAAGCAAAATTTGGTTCATGCAAGGGAGTGTGCTCATTTTCTTCAACCATAAGAATGGAAACTCCTTGGTCATTGACCAATTTAATCAAGACAAGTATCCTTACTTTTATTTTCTTATACATTTGTGCTTTATTTAGAACACTAGATTATACTCAAACTTCCTTCTTATTTATAATACTATGTCTTGTTTTCCATGACTTGCCTCGAGAACTATTATATTTTGTAATCTAATATAACAACTTCTCTTAATCTGGTTTCAGGCATTTCAATTATGCAAAAACCATCAATCCCTTGATATACAGGTGCAACAGCATTGCCAAGTAAGTGATTACTTAATTAAAAAGAAAAATGATTTTGTCGGTGAATATACTAACATTAGAATGTTAATGTACAATTTATGGTGTCTTAAAAGTGCAAACAACTTAATATACTATCACACCGTACAACTCTTGATCACCCCAAGACACAAAAAAAGTGTAGAGGGACTAATTCACAATACTTTCCAGACTATACCTGCATCACTTTCCCTCTCATGAATGCCATATTACTCATAACTTTGTGTTGTTTATTTCTCATCAAAATCTCCTTTACAACATATATCCAAATTGTATGCTTTGCTGCAGAATTCAGAGATATCCATTTGGACAAGAAGCCCTGGTACTGATATGTTTGAATTCTGCATTTCTGTCTTGCCCAAAATATCATCCAATAAGGGGTCTTGCCATTTTGGTAAAGCAGCGTCGTAAACTTCCTCTGATCTAACCGATGTAATGAGCAAGGGACCTTCAATCATATGAGGCTGTGAGCTTGACACCTTCCTCTCTTCTCTTAGAACCGTAGCTGGTGGATGGGGTATTTGACCAACTTGTGCATTTCTATTGTTAAGGGAATAATAGAGTCCCTTGATGAATAGCTTCAGAGAGTTCTTTCTAGCTCCTAAAGGGACGCAAATGGTGGATCTGGCTCCTTCAAAAACTGCTAAAATCTTCACAAAATCCCCATAATAATTTGAGCTCCAATTGATAGAAACCGAATTTGTCCCTTCGAATCTAGTACAAGCCCACTCAGTTGAGATGAAAATATAACTCTCCAGGGATTCAATTAACCATAAGGCCAAAGTGGTTGAAATTGAGATGGTGCGAATATAACCATTCTTGAGCTCAGAGATGTTGAGGGAGCCTGAGAGATGAAAGTCATACCATTTACTTTCAATAATGATGGAGTGCTTGCCATGAGGTTTGGAGAATGGACCTGCGTAAGGGAGGAGTTGATTCACGCCTTTGTCTTTCTGCTTGAAAAAACCGGGGTGAACGCTATCTAAAATTCCGCGAATGAAAGGACGCCTCCTCATCACCTAAGAATCGCCGTTGACGCCAGCCTCTGAATTGGAGGAAATCCCTTCTTTGATTTCCGGTTCTGAATTTCTCGCGTTGGTGACGGAGAGCAGCATTGTGTGCAGGAGACGAGTAATTGACGTGATAAGTCCAGTTCCTATTGATAGCTTGGGAGTTATCATCGCTAGAGAAGAATCTATACCCTCGGTGAAATTGGCGATGATTGCGATGATGAAATCCGATACCCTGAGATCGACCTTTCTCCCTCTCCCTACCGACCTGCACCTCTCGACATGTATCTTTATATATATATATAAGACTAAGACTTTGTATAACGTAGATCCTTTTGTCCCAATGTCTTAAATTAGTGCAAGGGATATAAAATAGCCAACTTGTAGCCATTAAGTTATTTACTGATTAACCAGCCTGACCAATGAGAACAAATGTCTAAACTCATCTCAGCAAGGCCATGCATTTCCTCAGTCATGCTTATCAATGGGCCCTTACAAAACATTATTCTGCTAAAGTAGCAGTGACAAAGTCTTTGTACGTAATCTACATCTTCGAATACACGCAACGGCATGGCCAAAACAAAGCCTGTGTACCATCCTTGTTTAATACGGCTTAGGAAAATGAATCAAAGCATACGGGTTCACGCATTCGAAGAACGTAATACTTCAAGTCTAAGGATCGTTATACCAATAGTCGCATTAAGGACACTTAGAACATATGCAATATCGGCATCCTATTATTAACGATAATATCTGCCCGAGAGTAGAAGCAAACACTCTGTCATTGACCAAGAGACTAGGTCAAATATCTAACTCTCATTAGTCTCACACGCACTAATAATATCCCACTCTTGTTAATGCTTCGACTATAGACCGTTTAGAATTATACTAAGTGACAAGATGTCAGTCTAAACATCAGAAGAGTCATTCTGATAAACATCTCATGATATAATTCTAGGAATGCAATTAAGTGTTTACATTAGCATGAGATGTTTGTAAACTTATTACATCTGCCTTTACATGATAGAAAATATCTAAGATATTACAACAACAGTTGGCCATAAGGGCACCAGCTCCAACAAAAACGATTCAACCTCATCATCAAAAACTTGACTAAGCGTAATAAACTTTACCCCAAGAGTGATATAAACACTAAAATCATTTTCTCATTACCTAGAGAGTTGCATAGTTTAGCTATAAACTTGCTACCCAAATGTGCAGATGTTGAAACTTTCACCATTTGGAGTAGCCTATATTCCCTTGAGCTTCTCTCACGCCATTAGTGGGCAAGCATCACTGTAACATCCACCAGGCCTGAAAGACATCTTCCAAGGTAAACGCTTCAGCCAACAACGCTTAAGTATTAAATCCTCTTCTGCACCTGGTTTGATCATTTTCTTCATTGAAGTTAACATGAAGGCTCTGTCAATAGTAGGGGTCCATAAAAACACGTTCGCATGCATAGGATCGAATGAAAAGGAGTTGAGCCGTAGATGGTGGACCAAGTCAGCGGGAAAATAATCTTCCACCGTAAAGAAATATGTCATATAGACCTCGGCACCCTCATCTCGCTAATGGCCACTGTAGGCATCAAGCTGGCGGCCCAAAATACCAGTCCAAACCAATTATCCCACAAAAAATAGATGTGCCAATAAGGACACGCAAGAGAATCAAAGGCTGCACGATGTCATGCACGTCTAACGTTCGTTTCTAAGTGTGAGAGTCAGCCTCAACACAATATTTAACTTGCATAAAAAACCCACATAGTACTCTTCGTTTGAAAATTCCACAACTTCTCTAAACAATCATGAGATAGAGTAGTGAAATCCAAAAAGCCCACACTGCCCTCGCCACACGGCAAGGCCAAAGTCTTCCAAGAACACCAACGATAGTGGCGAGTTTCCCCCAAGCCAGACCAAAAGAAGCAAGTCAGAATGGACTCCATCTCCTTGATCACAGTCTTTAGAGGGAGATTTGAACCCAATAATTGAGTAGGGATGGCTTGAAGAATGTTCTAGATCATGATCGGCTTCCCACTCGGTGAAAGATAGTAACCCTGCCATGCACAACATTTTGCATGCAAGTTCAACGAGATTGGCTCAAAATACTGAATTCGCTTCCTGCCATGATAGCTATATAGGGAAACCAAGATAAGTTAAAGGAAGAACGTCCATGACACACCCAGTAACAACGCCAACCTGCTCCAAAACATCAGCAAGCATGTGAGGGTGCACGTAGGCCATTTGATCAAAATGTTGGATTGTTCTATTCCACATCCAATTGTAAAATTTAAACATTTCAACAGTTCAAACTTTATTTCATCATCATAATTATAAATTGTTAAGGAGTTTATCAAATTTCGGAAGCTTAATAAATAGTTTTACATCACAATCATTAATTCATTTTTTAGATAATTATTGAACAATTCAAAACCATAACACATCCATCTGACATCTCGTGTCCCCATCTGCCACCAGGATCAATCACATCATTCTTTATTTCATTTATCTACATGTAGAAAGTAAAACATATTATACGCTCAATGTTGAAGCTGAGTAAGGATATCTAATGCATCAAACATCAACATAAATTGAATCTTAATTCATAATTAAATCTGTTGGACATGAGTTCAAACCCCTTTAGATATTTTTTCTTGAAATTAATTTTCCAAGTTTTGATAAATGACAAAAGAACGAAGAACGAAAATTTATTTTCGATTCCAGAAAGCAAAAGAGGGACATCAAGAAATTTACGACGACTACATTTCATTATCCCTACCCAAGATTTTGAAGTGAAGAAAAGAGTTCCGAAGACTTTTTATTTCTTTGAATCTAGGAAATTTGTAAGGATGACAAAATATCTTTTTACTCAAAAACTATTTTGTTGAGGGATATACATAAAAAATTATATTTATTTTTGGAATCAGTTGAAAAAATCTTTTAACAGTCTAAAAATAAGATTATTGAGTCAGTTACAAAATATGTGTCAAACAATTTTAAAATAATCATTTTAATACTAGAAAATATTTTTGGTAAGCAAAAATATTTTACCCCAAATTTTTTTGTATATTGTTTGACATAAAATATTTTTGGGACTCAATTTCTATACCCCAAATCACAAATCATCCCATTTATTCAAAAAAAAAATATTTTTGAATAATAATAGGATGTGATTGGGAGTCTTTGTCTCAAGAATCCTGTTGGAAACAACAAGATGGAGACAAACTTGACTCACCATCTCGCCATTGATTGATTCTTGTTGTCACTGCAAAATTCGCAGTACTAATCGATTTTCCATTTGTGCAAAAATCGATTTTTGTTCTTTTGCAATTTGGGTTCTCTCGACCAGTATTTTAATCGATTTGTTCACCTTGCTGCCACTAATCCATTAATCTGTTCTTAATTTAATCGATTAGCTACCTGTCGCGTAGAAGAATTTTTACTCAACAGCATCTAATCGGTTTCATCATTTCTTCAAAAATCGATTTTTTCTCCGTTGCATCTCATACTTGAGTACTATATATATATATATATATATATATATATATATATATATATATATATATATATATATATATATATATATATATATATATATATATATATATATATATATTGAAAAAACAAGTTTTTATTAAAGTGAAAGTAAGGCATACAAGAGGGAGCAAACGCTCCAAAAAGGAAATGGGTGAGTCTACCCAAAAGTGGTAGAGCAATGAAAGACAAATGATACAAGGTAACAAGGGACGCAGCCCAAAATTAAATCCACACGTTCACCATGGTATGAGGTGAGATTTTGGTAGGTATTGCTGTTCGTGGCCTTTTTCCATCTTCCCTCGGTGATCCTGGATGGCCTAGGAAGAGAAATGGCTCGTTGTATCCCTCGCATTCTAGTTTTGGTTCTCCCACACAGTCGACAATGAAGCCTTCAATTATGGGTGGTCTTGATCTTCTTGTTGTCATTCTTGACATTTCATGGTGAGCTTCCTCTTTTGTAGGTGTGCTTTTGAGCGGGGTGGAGTTAGGGGTGCCCTGTTCAGAAATCTCAGTAATCATAGGGTCAGTTAACAATACAAAACGGTTTTGAGTGGGAATGTTTGGGTCAGAAATAATTTCATCATCCCCACAAACTGAATTGTCATGTGAGCCATCCAGTACATCCTTTCGGAGTGTACTGTGTGCATCAGAAGCATCAGGGACATTTGAATCTGCAATTAAGGGGACATGTGTGTGGACAACTTCAGGTAAAGGGACGAAGGGGGGGCTGTGGAGTACAGTGCTTTCCTCAAAAATAGTTAGGGGTGGCGCGGGATCAGTTGGACTTACAACATCTTTTCCCAGGAAACTTTCAGCAACCACAGGACCAGACAGTAGGGGATCAGTTGGAATTGCAACATCCTTTCCCAATAGATTTTCAGCAACAGTAGGAACAGGTAGTGAAGCATCCTTGGTGCATTGAATTTTTCCAATTAGGATGGTAGGATCCTTAGCCTGCTCATTTTCATCACTGCAGGTTTGTACAAGAGGCAAAGGACCTTCAAGTAAAGCATCAGTAGAGGAGTCGTAGTTGAAGAGTTAGGAATAGCAAAAGTAGCATCAGCAAAACTCGGAGCAGCAGAAATATCAACAGCATGATTAGGAGCATTATGGGCAATAACAGAATTAGCACCCAATCCGCCAGATTCAGGAACCAAAACTTTTACAGAATCATTCAAGCTTCTGCTAGATAGCTTACCCTCCCTCCTAAACCATCTAGAAGATTTCCTAGGAGTTTTGCACTTTTTATGGCCTATAGCCCGGCAAGAAATACAATACTCAGGCAAATCTTCGTATGTAATAGGCTGGAGGAAGGATAATTTACCAAGGTGAATCCAAACTGCTTTAGGCATATCTTTAGTCAGGTCCAATTCGACACACACCCTTGCCACGGAGGGTCTTGTAAGGTTCACTGTGGCAGAATCCATTTGGAGGGGGAGACCCACCAGGTTAGCTATAGAAAAAAGGGCATTGGGTTCAAAAAGGTGAAGAGGGAGACCCTCTAGACCTATCCAGACAGGAGCAAGAGGTGAATCGATAGAAGGGTCGAAATCACAGGTCCATCGACACACATTCATTTTGTAACCAGAGATGCGCCAGGTCCTCCGGAGAAGACATCGGAGAAAGTCCTCCTCCGAGAAGGTAATGAGTATATGAGAAGAGTCAAGGAGAGATACCTTAGGAGTGGAAGAAAAACCAATTCGTTCAAAAGATGTCCTAACCAAGGTCATCGATGGCCATCCAGAGCAAAAGGAACCAACTAGGGTTCTTTTTAACTGTTGACATAGATTGCGCACCTCGGTTTCGTTGAAGGAAACGCATGGGAGTCCTTTGAATCTCGACGGGTTCTTGACACCAGAGACCAACGAATCAGAAAAATAGCGTGAAGCCATTGGAGGGACGATCGCTGGAGTAGATTGGAGCAGTTTCGGTAGTCGCCGATGCCATGGCGTCACCGCCGAGATGGAACCCTAGAGTGATGGATGCGGCGCATTTTTTATATTCATATATATATATATATATATATATATATATATATATATATATATATATATATATATATATATATATATATATATATATATATATATATATATATATATATATATATATATATATATATATATATATATATATACCCGAAAATAACCACCAAAATCAGTGGGGTAAGGTCCAGGCCACCCTTACCAATTTATTAGAGAACACAATTAATACACGTCCGGGGAGGACTAGACCGAAGCCCCGAAAGTAAAACAAAAAAGAAAGTCAAAAGACAACCAAGAAGGTCAACCTCAGAGTCTGACCGACAAACACCATCAATTACATCTCACGTAGATCACCTTCTCCCCCTTCTCTACGAGACTAGCTGCCATCTAAATCTGTAACCCAACCGATTGCAGAAGTGGAATCCTTCCGCCTTGAATCTCCTTCCCAGACAGAAAGAACAGGTTAAAGCCCAGGTTAGTGAGATTGTTATCCAAGATCATCCATTTTTTCCTCCTCTTCTTCCAACTCCAGTCTCTTAGTGTTTCTAGGATACCCCGCTTGACCTTTGAAATGTTAGGCGAGTCTGATTCATAGATTATTCTATTGTATTCTTTCCAAATATGCCATACAATAATCCCTCTTCCTTACAAATGAGAAGCATTGGTTTGTGATCAGAAGATGTCTTACTGAGGTGGGTGATACTGATATCTCTGAAAAAAGAATTAGCATTGGAATTGATGAGGACCCTGTCAAGTCTCCTCCAAAGCTTACCCTTACTTCTAACTCCAGTCCAAGTGAAAATCCCTCCAGAAAAGGGTGGTGAGTGTAGCCCGCAAGCATCAATACAGTTCCTAAAGTCATTCATATCAGTAAAGTCTGGATTAGTGTTACCTTTATGTTCATCCATGCTAAGAATTGTGTTGAAATCACCCCCAACAATCCAAGGGTGATTACAAGTGTGTGCCTTGAAAATTTCCTCCCAAAGTATCCTTCTTCTGGTTGTGTTGTGACCCCCATAAACAGCAGTGATTGTTATGTTGGTGTTGAGTTTGATATTCCAAAAGTCAAAATTGATACACTGGCTTGCTTCACTGTATCCTTGTATTTTTAAGTCACTATCTCTCCAAAAAATCCACATTTTATTGTTGAGCCCACCATTGGAAAGAGGGAAACCTAGGTTGATTCTGTACCAATCCCTTTTATCATCTGAGACAATAGGCTCAATAACACAGAGGAAATCAATAGAGTTAGAAGTGGTTAAAGTTTTTAGCCTATTAAGGGAAGAGGCTGCTCCACGAACATTCCAAAATAGGCAATTCATAAAAACTTTTTAAGAGGTCCTTCTAACATTCTTGTTTGACTCCTAGTCATAATTGTCCTTGCATAAGAGTTTTTATCCTTGAATGTAGCTTTAGGGATAGCAAGAACTGGGGAATTTTCCTTTGGAATAGGAATCTCAAAAGGTTCGAGTGCATGGTTGACCCAAATAACTGGATCCCTTTCCCCTTCTGAGTGATATCCTGCTTCAGGGAGGTCTTCATCCTCACATTCTCTATCTGATCCCAAATCCTCTATATCAATTAACTGAATCTGATTCATATTGGAGTCATCCTTGGATCCCTTAGGGAAAAAATTTGGTTGGAGAGATAGATTATTGGAATTTTGGCAATCCTTGTGCTTGGTGTTGTAATTCTGATTGTCTTCTTCTGGTTGCAGGAATAATTTGGAAGCAAA